>CM046894.1:548903-560301 GCA_025688845.1 Cucumis hystrix
ACTCTCATATGTGACTTCTTATGTTCCATTTCATTTAAATATTGATCATTTCCTCTACAGGGAGAGGACTTAATTCGGGAAAGTGGAATTCCTTATGCAATAATAAGACCTTGCGCGTTAACGGAGGAGCCTGCTGGTGCAGATCTCATTTTTGATCAAGGAGATAATATAACGGTACACCACAACAACTGATGTATGAGGTTTAGATTTTAAACATACCTATCATTGAAATATACATTCTCCAACTGTTCCTGCATATAACAGAAGATTATATGATGAATCAGACACCTGTGAACTTTACTTCTGGTTTTCAAATTTTTAAATATAGATTTCTTGTGATGGCATTCTTTCCTTCTTTATATGCAGGGTAAGGTATCAAGGGAAGAAATTGCTCGTATTTGCATTGCTGTTTTGGAAAGTCCATATGCATGTGACAAAACGTTTGAGGCAATGCCCTCCCTCCGTCTCTATTTACTTTATTTTCTTGTGTGATAAAATGATTTAGTTGCCTTTTTCCCTCCATCCATGATCTATCTAGTATCTCATTCATTGTTAACTTCGACGGCTGTTTGAACTTTATGTTGGAGTTCAATGAATGGGAACTTCTTGAAAAACGAAGACAGAAAATAAATGTTCTCTGCACACGAATGTTCTCCAACTTCTTAACCTTATCCTTTGTAAAAGATTAGGGGTTGTTTGCCCCTAGCATTAGAGAGAAGTGGAGTGGGAAATCAGGTCACTCCATGTTTGATTAGGATTTTCCTAATCCTAGTATTATGATAATACTTGTTCTCACTCCCCTTCTCTTCCTTACACCCCTCTGTCACTAAGCTCCAAATATTTACCAAGTAAAAGTAGAAAACCAAGCCAAAGCAGAAGTTCCAGTAGCAGCCACCACAAAAGGAAGCAAAGCCGACAAAAGTTGAGATATAGTTTGCACCCCAAACGCATACTATTAGAATCCTCAAACTATTATAACACTCAGACTATTATAATCCTCTAACTATTATAAGTCACTCCTCGTCCCAAACACCCCCCTTGTAGGTTATGGAGGATCCTGTATTGGAAAATAAATCAAAGAATCTCATAATGTTTATAAAATAGATGGCTACTCCTTCCATCGTTAATTGGTTTTGAGATGAAATCTCATGTTATCTTATATAGTTGTAGTATGTAGAATTGAAATGCAGGTTCATAGGTAGAGAAAATTCCTGATGCTACTTATCCCATGGACCATAATCGAACTAGAAAAAGCATTTTCACCCAATATTTTGAAGTGAACACACGTCCGAAGATAGTTTATTTCCAAGCCCCAAGAAAATAATAAAAATCCAAAAGATCAAGAACCCACTCTCCCCCCTGCCCCTACACACATAAAAAAGGGGAATAAAAGAAGATAAAGTGCAATGGCAGGGCATGCAGGTAAGAATCTTTAGCTTTACTGATTGGACTGAAGCTGAATTACCATAAAAAAGGCCGAATACTGAACGTGGGATTTTGATTACATATATAGATGATCTAGTTTAGTTACAAGCATTAAAGTTCTCACTTCTCAGTGATATCATCTTGCAGGTTAAAAGTGTGATTCCATTTAGTGAACCATTCACTGTGGACCCTGAGAATCCACCTCCAGAAAAAGACTACAATATTTATTTCAAAAACCTGAAGGACGGCATTACCGGGAAAGAACTCCTTGAGCAAACCCCTGCTCCAGTTTGATCGTTGTCCACAGAAAAATCTCCTTTCAGTTTGAAATATGGATTATAGTTCGAGGAATTGAGCGTTCATTTTTGGTACACCAAATATGGTAGGGGCTTTAGAACAAAAGGCTAAGTATAAAATCTTGTCTGTGACTTGTCTTTAACATCTTTACAGGTTACTTTCTTTGTGTATTCACAGAAACTGTCCACAGTGTTACAAGGTGGAGGTGCATGGGATTTTATATGCTGCACCTCATCTGTAAATCAGATTGATTATGATTTTGTTAATTCTTGTGTCCATTTGGTCTTCTATGAGTTAATCTTGGATGGATTTTCTTATGAGTTTTCAATTGTATTCGTTGTTCACACGCATATTTAATTCAATAATTCTTAAGTTATTGGAAGCAAACACTCTTAAGAGCATATACAAGGATGTCAGTATTAGAGGTCCCTTGTGTTCATGTTTAGAGCTTCAAGAATTGGTTGTGCAAATTCTACTTTAATTCCTATTTTGTGCGAATAGAGGACATCTACATGATGACATATATGGTAGAAATTTTGAGATTTCGATGAATTCTAAATTGTGGTTGGAAGAATTTCGTTTTTCTACTCATTGACCTTTGCTCTGTGATGTTTTTTTAGTTTTATGATCCTAATTACACCCAAGAATGAAGTTTTTTCAATGGACTACCCTTTCCAATTTTTAGCTTTATTTTCAATTCAAAATTTTCATTTCCAAAGAAATTGAATTTGAAAAAAAAAACCACCACAAAAATGCCTATATTTAATTTTAACTTCAATCAAACTTTTTCCATTCATTTTCACTGATTTTTACCTCAAAATTTAAAGGGGTTAGTTTTGTTTCTTTTACCATCCAAACAATTCATTATAACATCATTTCACCTAAAAAAATATTTGTATACTTTAGATCTTTTGTAATTAATCTTTCATTTCTTTTAATAATTATGCTATTGTTGTATCAAAATATACACAAAAACTTAAAATATACATCTAGATGTCTTATTTCACAAAAATGATAGATTAATAAGATCAATAACATTCTTAAGTCACACTCAAAAAGTTTCATTAACTAATTATAACAATTTTCACAAATTTACATTAAGGTCCTTGAAAGTAATATTTTCATCGACATTGATGAACTTTAGACATATATGAAAATTGACATTAACATTTTCTATTGAAAATGAGTAAGATATAATAAAGTGCTTTATTAACATTAAAAGGCTAAAAGATGTGAACTCATGACATGCATCAAATCTTATTAGATTGTTATGTATTCAATTAACACTCAAACAAAGATCTTATCTATAAAGTAGAAGATTAGGTTCCTCAAATTTGTATAGCTATAGATCTCCACTTTATTCAACCATACCTAAAAATTAAAATGAGAGTTCATTATGTTAAGGTTACATCTAATAATTTTATATGATCTCACCCAAAACTCTATACACACTACATGTAGATGATGCCCCACACTAGTCTATAGCACATGACTAAACACCTTATATTAAATTTACATACATCATTCATTCAAGTCACTTACATTACAAGGAGATTTATCAAATAGTTTGTACCAACTAGATGTATGAGTGCTACCCTAACACATAATAACACAACATATGGTTTTTCTTAATAATTTCAAATTTGTTTTCATTATGGTGTCCATTTGGACTTTTGTGGTTAGTTAACAAATATGCCACAAAAAGTGACCAAAATGATTTTTTTGGTGAAATTTTAGTGTTAAAAAAAACGATATAAATTTAGAAAAATTGTTTACAAATATAGCAAAATATTGTCGATCAAAATTTTATATTGTAATTTCACAATTGTAACAATTTAATTCTTAGCGGAAAGAAATTCATGTCAATTTTTATTATTTTATGACTTATATACTTTGTATTTTGTAAAAGCATTGAGCGGTCTAATTAACACTTAAAGATCTTACTAAATCTTAACATTAATTTTTACAAATATAAAATTAAATGATTAAAAATTAAAGTCCAGGGAGTAAATGTGAATTTGAAGGGTATAAGGTGTGATTTGGAATTTTCTCATAGATTTAAATTTAAATTTAAAGAAGAAAAAGGAAGAAAAAAAAGAGAGAGAAAACCAATGTTGTAAGAAAATTCAAAAAGCGTCACACTTTTTCCCTCCAATAAATAAATAACCTTCCATGATTTAATTTTCTAACGCGCTTAGATCGTTGTCATCAAAATGACAAAAACAACCTTCCATAGCAATTTCAAATGAAAACTAGAGTACGTAAAATGACCAGGGATACTTACGTCAATTCAATAGTTTGGTAGAACCTAAAAACCAAAAATAAATTCCCAAATCCGAAATTTTGAAAAAGAGACGTGTCTTTCTCCTCTTCCTCATCCTCATCCACCTTCTCTTTGGAGTCCAGCCCAGCAAGACACACAGCGGTCTTTCCCATTTCCATTTCACAATCTCGAAACAACAAGATCAAAAATCCACCCCCCAAAAAGCGCTCATTCTGAGATCTACCTATTTCCTCATTTCTTTTTCTCTTACTCCAACCAAAGTTCTTCTTCAGAAGGGGAACTCCGATGGCTGGTTACAGAGCTGAAGATGACTACGATTACCTCTTTAAGGTGGTTTTGATTGGAGATTCCGGTGTGGGCAAGTCCAATTTGCTCTCAAGGTTCACCAAAAACGAGTTTAGCCTCGAGTCCAAGTCCACCATTGGGGTTGAGTTTGCTACTCGGAGTTTGAATGTTGATGGCAAGGTTGTCAAGGCTCAGATTTGGGATACTGCTGGCCAGGAAAGGTTCGAAACTGTTTCTCTTTCTTATGCTTCCCCTTTTTCAAGATCTGGGTGTTTCTTTTTTTACTCAAGTTTTGGTGTTGTTTGGTGTTTTAATCGCGAATGAAGTTTTTTGGGTAGTGCTGTTGTTTTGATGATTTTGCTGATGGAATTGTTTTTTTGTTAGCTTCTATTGAGTGGGTGGTAGAATGTGAAATTTATGATGGGTTATATCATAAATCTCTTTCTGCATTCACTTAATTAGAGTTTTGGACTTTAGAACCGAGATGGTAGCTTACTAATTTAGTGGATCTGGACAAGGCTGTTTAGAGTTGCTTGTCTGGTTACACCTTAAATAAATTGACGTACAAGAATGATTAGAATTCCTTAATTCTGTAGGAATTGAGAAATATTTGGAAGAGAAGTAGAGTGACAGATTTTAGTACGCTGTTATACAACTTAGAGAAACTTTTTTAGAGAGCTCAGGCATAGCATCACAAAGTCTCCTAGAACTGTTGCAATGTCTGAGTGTTGCCTCTTACTTGAATTTTCCTCCTGAAAGAAGGCTGTTGATTCTGTTAAGTGAATTTTTTCATGATCTGTTTTGTGAATTTTGTTCATAATTAGAAATGACTTCAAGCAATGCTGAGACCTGTTCAAACACGCTTGTCATTAGATTATGTAGTTTTCCGAGTTTGGACCCTGCGAAAATAAAAATAGGTAGTTCTGTTAAAAATTGAAGAACATTTCTACTTTTGTAAGTTTGTTTCTATACTGTATATATGAAGTTCCATAGTAGGTTCATTGGAAACATTTCATACTAGGAATCAAGATTGACATGATAACTATAAAATTAGACTTTAAAGTTTCAGTATCTCGACCCAAACATATATTCATGTGCTTTATCAGTTGTTATTGCTGAAAAGTTTAGTAGTCTTCCATGATTTCTTCTAATCATGGGCATAGAAATGGATATTCATGCCTTAACAGTATATCCCAACACAAGTGTGACGCACATTATTTTTCCTTCTTTATTTAATAAATATGAATATATCTTTCGACTACCATGGATCTCCTATAGGTCAAGGCATAAGTTACAAAACTAGATAGATGCTTTTGAAGTATGGAATCGAACTATGATAGTCCCACATTTCTTTATGCATTTGCAAAGATATACATATTTTTCTTTTGATTTTCTTTTCAATAATACAGAATGCAAGTGTAGACAGTCCAGACCCCTAGTGTTGGGACATATACATTCTTGGTTCTTAGTTTTTTCATTGCATAACCCAATGCTGATCTACTACTCCCTTTCTCTTTCTCCTCATATATTTGCTTACAAAAATTTTGTCTGCATCTGTGCACGTGTCCGCAAAGTCAACCTACTTATTCTCCACTCTTCATATTCTTCCTCTTTCTCTCAACTTTTTGAGATCTGGATTCTTGGGTGACAATGTCATTAGCCTTTTATCAGGTTTAGTATTAGATTTCTCAAAAATGAACGTCTGCAATTTTCTTTTTCATCACGAGTTACGTTTTATCCTTGGTACATTTCACATTTGGAGGAAGTCCATGTCCTGTGCATGTTTGTCAGTATCAAGTATTCATTCTGCCTCTACAGAGGTGCAAAGGATTCCTCTGTTTTCGATGTAAAGAAAATAGCATAATGTAGGATAGCTTATCTTTGTGTTGCTCAAAGGAAATTCTGGTTTATTTTTTTATTCCAGTGATTGAGTAGCATTCCATGATATCTCTTTATTTGTTTCAGACTTCTTAAGAATGTTTTGTAATTGATAACTTCAAGTAATAACCTGAAAAAGGAACAAACCAGTATATTGTATTTCTGCCCTTTTCTGTGGTAGAAATGGAGAAAGAGCTATATTGTAAACAAGATTCATATTCTGCTTCAATGCTTTAGCTGATCATATGTGAGGTTTGTTTTGATGTTGCATCGACTAGCTTTCCCAATTCATCCTCTGAATCATAAATTTTCTTTAGTATGCTCTGTTTTATGTCTTGTTTACAATAGAATCTTAAAGTCAATCACACACTCTCCTGCCTCATTCTTTCTGTGGATTAACCATCTCTTTTGGGATTCGTAGGTATCGTGCGATAACCAGTGCTTACTATCGAGGTGCCGTTGGTGCACTCCTTGTCTACGATGTCACACGACATTCCACTTTTGAAAATGTTGAGAGGTGGTTAAGGGAGTTGCGAGACCATACCGATCCTAACATTGTCGTCATGCTTGTTGGTAACAAATCAGATCTTCGACACCTGGTGGCAGTCTCAACAGAAGATGGGAAATCTTTTGCTGAGAAGGAGTCTCTCTATTTTATGGAGACTTCTGCACTGGAAGCAACCAATGTCGAGAACTCATTCGCTGAAGTCCTTACTCAAATTTATCACATTGTAAGCAAGAAGGCAATGGAGGCTGGTGATGGCACTGCTGCTGCTTCCGTTCCTCCGAAAGGAGAGAAAATCGATGTCAGTAAGGATGTTTCTGCTGTAAAGAAAGCTGGCTGCTGTTCGAGTTAGGCTTTAATTTGCACTTTTTTTGATGTAGCTGATTTGATACTGCTGCATCCTTATGTGCAACATAGTTGAGTAGAAATTCTAAAGAGATGTGTTCAATAGGATATGGATATTTCCTGGATTGAATTTTATTTACTTTCCAATATATTTTAGTTTGAAAGTTTAAGTTTGAGCCCAGATAGCTTTTTTAGTAACTTGGCAAGAAAGAATATAAGCATTAAATCTCAATTGGTTTCACTTAGGCGTTTGTTAATTCTTAACACTGCACCAAATTCAGATTTTCGTTTTAATCTTATTGCAATTTTATTCCCATTGATGTATCAACAGGTAGTATGTCTAATATACTTTATGTTTCTTATATCATGCAATGCCAAATATAAAATATATCAATCATACAATTGATGTTAAAATTAATTACCATTCATTCATTTATCAAATTTATCGATCAACAAGTACTTGTGTATCGTTATCATTAGTGGACTTAATTTGCATTCTTATTCATTTGTTGAATTGAATTTTGAATGAAGTGTTGACATAGATTTTTAACAAGCATTGATATGCTAATAGTACATAATGTTATTCTTGAAATTTTGAATTAATGTTAACATGCTACTAATACATCCCTATTATCCACGATACCTAAATCTGAAGACCTATTAATTTTAATTATTACTAAACACAAACATGAAAATTCAAGAACTAAACTTAAAAATTTAAAAAATATATATATATATATATATATATATATATATATATATATATATATATATATATATATATATTATTGTAAATAAAAACTTAATTAAGGAAACAAATTTTGTAGGATGGGATTAAATCCATTTGATTGTAAACATATTTCGTCATATTGGCCATCGTGTCATATGGTGTAAAATGAGATATATATAGTAAATTGACCATTGTGTATCAAACAACTATTTATCATGGTACAACTCAATTACAAGAAGATTGGTGCCAACCAACAACAATAGACATAATTACATCGAGTTATAATCAACCATAAAAGTACGATGAATTATAGTCCGTTGTAATTACTCCAACAAGATTTTGATAGCATACGTAATTCATCATAAAACATTTGAAATAGATGACATGAGATAAGAAGATGACCACAACATGACACATGAGTTAGTGTTGAAATGCAATTGGTATATATTTTTCTCTATATGTATCTTTAGGTTGAATACCAAATACCATTAATTATTTTCCCTATATTACGTATCTCTAATTTTGCTTTAAACTAAGAAATCCATATTAAACATAAAATTTAAAAGAACCAAAATTATTTCCTACATTCACGATTTTTCTACCCTACATTAATCATTATTTCCATTTTGACTCTATATCAAAAAAAATTCTCTCTTTTAACTAGAATATTAAAAGAATTAAATTTTACAATCACCCCTATATTTATTCATTCTTTTTAAAATTACATTATTCTCGAACTTAACTCAAAATTTGGTAAAGAAACATATAATTTTTTTATTTTATTTAGTAAATCAAATCTATAGCGTGCATCACAAAATTTGGATTTTAGTTGATCATTAATTGAATATATATATAACTATACTTTATATTCTTAATTGTATAAATTCAAAAGTCAACTAAATCTTGTGGTAAAATATAATAAAATGAAATAAAGACTCCTTGTAGCAATAGTTTTCCAATGAATATATAATGTGCAACATTCATAGCTTGTAAGAAGGAATTTGGGTAACTTAATAATTTAATCAAATTAATTAAATAATAGATTTGAATAATGGACATTGAAGATTTGTATTATCAATCATGAATTTTAAAAGAATAACAAAAATTATTAATTACGAAACCCATATTATTTTTCTTTAGCTTTAAACATCACATATGATTTGAACTTCATTGCCTTTTCTTTTAATATATAAAATGGAGTGCAACATTTTTCCTTTTCTTTTCTTTTTTTCATTATATAACGTCATTTTTCATTTTTCATTTCTTTAAAGAAAAAAGAACACAACTTTCCTCTAGACCTAGCTGCTGTTGAAGTTCCATCTATCAATGGATAAGACTTCTCTCTTAGTGTGTACGAGTTCTTGAAAGTAAAGGAGCAATAACCAATTTCTTGTTTTCTTAAGAGGATTGGTATTGCTCCTTTTTAATTAATAAAATTTACGTAATTTTTGTTTATAATTTCTACTGTAGGGGGCGGATGTAACCAAGTGGATCAAGGCAGTGGAATGTGAATCCACCATGCGCGGGTTCAATTTCCGTCGTTCGCCCATATTTTTATATTATATAAAACTGATACGATAAATACAGTAAATTTATCTCTTTTTTTTTTTTTTTTTTTTTGTAAAGACGAAGAAACAAATTTGATTTTCTCTCTTATTTACTACGACGACGAAGAATCAATCAAATTATCACTATATTTATTCCTTTTTCTACTTCTTCTTGAAAATTTTGTTTTGTTTTGCTTTTCCTTTTAAATCTATTTATATATTATTGAGAATGAGTCTAAAATAGTTAAAAATATTTTTTGTCATTTTAAAATCGAATTTAAAAATAAAATGAAATATTAAATTAATTAAAGCAACTGTGAATATGATAAAAGTAATATATTTTTTAAAAAAAAATCATTTCCAAACATGTTCTAAAGATTCTATGAACTTAGTATTAATTAAAATCATAAACTCTGGAGTGAAACAAATATAGACTATCATCGAAGTAAAAACACAATTAATACAAAGATGTACATGAGGTTTGAATCTCTCATCCCTATTATACTGCGATTATAAATTTTTTTACCATGTATCAATGCAAAAATAGTGTTGCTAGATCTTATAAGTAATATTATTATTTCTAACGTGGTGAAGTTGTAAAAATAAAAATATATAAACTATTCATTAGGATTCTATTTTTAAAATCGTTAATGCATAGTTAAAATCAAATAGATGTTAGTAATTCCTACTACTAGAATTGCGTTTTTCATATGTAGAATCGCAACATGCAATAGTTTTTAAATTTATTTTATGACTATTTTCAAATATAGCAAAATAAATCAAGATAAAAGATCTAATCAGGTGTGTTGTGATATTTTGTCAGATATTTTATTTTAAATAAAATAAATGAAAACATTAATTTACAGTTATTAATCAATTTGAAATTTTAATTTACACAACTTTCAAAATTGGAAGAATATAAATGGTTGTCCAACCCTATTTCTATAGTCCTCCCACCTTTAAGGAAAATCAAACTCTCCTTTCCCATTAGATTTCCTCTTTTTTTTTTTTTTTACTTCATTTGTACTTCAAATTTATTTTATTAAAATAACCAATGAAATATAAAAAAGTATTTCACACCACAATAATATTCTAAGCCTCATTAAATAACAATAATCTTACTCGTTTACCAAAAAGATAGACTATGAATTTACGCTCAAAGCGTGAATATGTTATATTTTTCTCACTTCCACAGTATCATAAATACAACTAAATTAGATGTCATAAAATGTAGGAGATAACATTATTATAATATTAATTTCTCTTCTCTAATTTCTTAAAATGGAAAGAAAAATGCATTTTCCTTAAAAAAAAATTCTCAATTTAAAAAAGAGGTCAAGTTTTAGTTGTTTTAAGTTTTTTAGTTTTATTTTAATTTAGTTCATATAACTTTAAAAACATTATAATTTTAAGATTTTGTAGTTCCAATCAAATTGAGTTTCACTATTTTTTCATCACCATCAAAATTAATTATACAATTTTACTTCATAAAGACTTTAAAATTAATTAATCCATGTTGATGTGAAAGCATGGAGTGGAGTGAGTATTTAGGGTAAATTATTAGTACTTAGGTCCCTAAATTTTGATAGTAAAATTAGTTATAACCTTTTACTATTTTAAAAGATAGAAACCAAATAAAAACTAGATCCAAAACGATTATATGATTAAATAATATCTTGTATTGAAGAAAAAGAAAACTCATCTCGGTTCTAGGTTACGTACATACCAAAACAAAATGTTTAAAAAGGAAAAAAAAAACTAATGAATAAATTTAAAAAATAAAATTATAAAATATATTATCTTTTCAAATCTCTTAACCACCCCTATTTTGTTTATTAGATAATAATTAAGTTATGAATATATACATATATGTATATATATATATATTTCTCTTTCATATTGGTGTAATAACTAAGCATCTAGAGGCATTTATGGAGCCCTAATCACGTGGGGAAGATTTTATTTTAATGTAAATGATTTAAATTTTTAGGCCCTCGGAATATTTAAAAAATATATGCTTTTCTTACAGCTAATTAATCTAATATTATATATTAGTAATAATAATAATAATAATAATAATAATAATAATAATAATAATAATA
>CM046894.1:560311-716004 GCA_025688845.1 Cucumis hystrix
AATAATAATAATAATAATAATAATAATAATAATAATAATAATAATAAAAAGTCTTATTGAATTTGTAGTCAAATTTGACTCTTATAGGGTTTGGCCGGCTTGACATTTCAACTACCTATTTATCGCATCGTTTTCTCTATCTTTAGGCCATTTAATTATTTCTAGTTAATTGTTTTTAATCCTTAATTTATAAATAATTAGGGTTTTAAAATGCATCATTATTAGTTTGTTAATTATGTGGTTTATATAGCTTCTATATTGTAATTGAATTATTGATAAACATATTTTAATTTGTCCCTTTTATATATAGAGAGTATAATATGTACACTTTAATATATTCTCGTGGTCCTAACGTTGAATTAAGTATTTTTTTTTGTTATTTTCTTGTGGCATTATTTGTTTTTAATCATTGGAAATTAATTTTTAGTTTAAAATTGTAGTTTAGTTTTTGAAGCTTGTAAGATGGTGTAATTATAAATATTGGACCACTGGCTAAATAAAATTAAATTTAAAATAAGATTCCTTTAAAATACAAAGCCATGAGGGGCCATTTGATAATTAATTATCTTATTTTAAAGAATATTTTTTAAAATAAATTTTTTAATATATTTGCAATTATTAAACACGTAAAAAATCTTAGGTAAATTTTGTCCTTTTATTTCTCATTTTTTAGATTTAGCCTTTATACTATATTGCGAAATACATGCAACTATGTATTAATGAAAGATTAGAGCATATTTATATAAAAAAAAAATGAAAAAAAAATGAAAATGAAAAGAAAAGAAAAGAAAGTAAAGAAAAAGTATATAAAAAAAAAGTAATGCATATAAAACTAATAATAGTTTAATTTTTAGGTTACCTGCAAATTGGAAGGGGTTTTTTCTATGGAAATTTGTATAGTTTTATAGTATTTTTAAAAGTTAGATATAAAAAAAAGTTTTAATAAATTAACTATTTTTAAAGAAGACCTATAAATAAAGAATAAATATGTAATCTATTAAATTTAGGAAATTTGATAAAATTGATAAAATTAGAAAAATAGACAAAAGATTTATTTTTTTATTAGTTATTTTTTTATAGAGGGTAAATAGTTTGTTTGTTTTTTTCTACTTTTAAAAAAATTTACAAATTTAGTGTATTATAATTATCAATAAAAAATATTATATTGTCAAAATGACTGCATTTAAAAGTTAGGTTTAAATATATCTGTTTTAAAGTTTTAGTTTTAGTTTGTATTGTAATGAAGTTTGAACATTTTTATATTTTAATTCCTTGAGTTCTACTAAGTTTGTACTTAAAACCTCACACTAGAAACTTTTTTTACTTTCTTATTTTCTTGAATACACCGTAGTCTCATATTTCTTTCCCATCTTTCATGCATGTAAATCACCCATAAAGAAAAAACAAGCAATGAGATTATGAGAAGAAGAAGTTGTTAATATTTTTTATTAATTAGTTACTAATCAAAATTATTTTATAGACCAAAATATATTAGAAGTAAAAATAAATTTTTGGGACTGATTAATATATCCCTAAAATTAACGAGATTTAGGGAAAAAGATGGAGATGGAGAGAAAAAAAAAAAGAACTTAAAAGTGATAAATTTATGATTATTTATATATACATAAATCACAAACAAAAGCAAAGAAGAAGAATTTAAGACAGAGATAAATATCACTCAAATTACACAAAGATTGATAATTATTTGTAAGGTTAAATTACCATTTTAGATAATTTAAAATTTTCAATTTCTCCAAGTCTATAATCTTTTGATCAAAATTCACAAAATACTATTACTTTTATACAAACCTACACCACCTTCTTAAGGAATTTGTCACTGTGCATGTGGTTAATTAAGGTTTAGTAATAAAAATAATATTTTTTTTGAAAATTTTGACCAAATTTATAGTGACTAAAATTGAAAATTTTAAAACAATAATATAGGTCAAATAGAATTCAACACAAACTAATAAGAATTGATTAAAATGGTAATTTAACCTTAGAATAAAATTAGACAAGAATTTCTTTTTCTTTTCTTTTCTTTATAATAATGCATATTCGAAAAAAATATATTTAGAAAAAAGAAGAAGAAGAAGAAAAAAGAAAACTTTCCCGGCATCAATGGCGGAGGATGCTCCTAGAATTATACAAACAAAGTGAGAGCCGCACATCTGATCTCATGTGGTTGTCCCACACCAAGGCGTGATCCGACGCTGGGCTGCCGCCGGTTGTTCATCCACCGGTAATCCACGACCTCCGCCGCGCCGGAACACGAGTGAACACTCCGGCAACTCCCCGAGATCCGCAAAGAGTGACTCATCCACGTCATCATCCCCCATTGGAAAAAGCATTGCCACGTCACTAGAAATTGAATGATCCACCAATCCAGTGGACGCTCTGCCCGAAAAAATGGAGCTTTCGAGTACCGTAGACGACGTCGTTTCCATTTCCCCAAACCAACTAAACTCATCCGCCGTTATCAACGACTCCTCTCCCCCCCCAATCTCCACAAATTTCTCTACCACTTCCGGTTCTTGATGAACCGCAATCGTCTCTGGTGAACCGGGTTTCATCACGACCATCTGGTTATTCTGATTATTGTTGTTGTTGTTGTTTCTAGAAACCGGACCGGAATGATTATGCTCACACGAATATGTAATGACCAACGTGGTTGGATCAAGACGATTCCTCTCTACTTGCTTCCTCGCTGGACATCCCTTTGAACTACTACACCTATAATACGCCCTGCACAATTAAACCAAAATCCTGTTCAACCTACACGTATAGCTAAATTTATCAACTATATATCATTTACGGAATTGAATCAAACCTCGGATAAGGGGAGCCTTTGATGGGTTTTTGACCATACTTTCTCCAAGCCCATGAATCTGAAGGTGGAGTTGCGGAACCGGACGAATTTCTTGGGCTGTCGCCGTTAATTTTCACTGATACAATTTTCTTCTTCATTCCTCTTCTATATATAATAAATACACACCATAAATTAAATTAAACTAAAATGGATTTGAATTGGGTTTAATGAATAACAGAGGACTGACCTGCCCTTTTTGGTGGCGGCGGCGGTGATGGTGGAACTAGGAGGAGGAGAGTCGGGGGTGGGTTTTAATTCGTCGGAATCTTCGAATGGATCAGATGAATAGAATTGGTGGTGGTTATTATGGTTGAAGGAAACATCATCCATATTAATTTATGGGCGGCCGCCACAGATGGGGGTGGTGGTTTTTGAAGGTTTAATGGCGGTCGGAAAAGTTTGAAGAAGAGAGAAACAAGAAGAAGAAGAAAATAATGAAGAAGAATTAAAGGGGCAATTTAATGTTGTTTTCTTCTATTAAATTAAAAAATTGGGTATGGAGTTGACAAAAATATTAATGGGGGGATGTGCGACTACTATTCTCCTTAACAACTATCTAATCACAAATTGATTATATTAAAATCTACAATTTGTCGCTGTTGATTGTGACAAGGAGGAGAAATTTTGTGTGTTTTTTACAAAAAAAAAAAAAAAACATTAATTTCAAATTTGGATTAAATTAAAGTTTTTTTTTTTTTTTTTAAAAATAAAGTTCAGTAGATTTTAATTTTTTTTCCAATTTCATGTGGGGGGAACGATACAGACATCTAGTGGAGTATTAATTTGGACAATCAGGAATAAATTATGTGGGATTTTCTACCTATTATTGTTGCAATATTTCTATATTTAATCCAAATTTACTTCTCCTCCTCCTCCTCCTCCTCCTCCTCCTCCTTCTTCTTCTTCTTCTTCTTCTTCTTCTTCTTCTTCTTCTTCTTCTTCTTCTTCTTCTTCTTCTTTTCGTTTTAGTGTATTTTTCTTTATTTATTTGGGGTTTATTATTATTACCTTCGCAGGAAAAGAGATTATATAATTTTATGGTATATATGATAATGGTGAAAGAATCGAATCCTGATTATAAAACTCAACTTTATAGGGTTTCACTCATTTGTTACCGTTGCATTTTTAAAAAACTAATTCTAATTGTTTTGCATTTAGTATTTTTTTAATAGTTAAATTAGAGTAAGTAACTTGCCTTTTGTGTACTTTCTTTGAAAAATATCTATGAATTTTCAAAAGTTTTTCTTGAAATCCTTAATTTTTTTTTAAAAGTTTAAAAAGCATTTTTCGTTGGTACATAAACAGAAAAATCAGTGGCTGACTCTTGATAATTAAATTTAAACCAATAATTATTATTTGTATACTGATGAAAACTATATACATGTGTACTTCATCACTTGATATTTCTTTTGCTCTTCAACGTATTTTTTAAAATTTATGAGTAATTTCTTAAACAAAGTATTTACTATTTATGAAAAAGAAGAAACAAACTAATAATATACGTACTCAAGGAACCCTTTGATTAATGTTCAAAGAATATGTTTTTAATTTGAAACATAGTACAAAATTAAAACATGTTTTCTATAATTTCTTTTCTTTTTTGATATTTTATTATATGGTTCAATTAAACAAAATTGGTTTCTTGGTCAAATTAACATATTATAATACAATTCAAAGGATAATTAAAAAAGTTCTCATAAGTAAAAAAAAAATTACACACCTTGAAAATATTATTCAAGAACAAGATAATTTATCTTCTTATATGCACCATTAATCCTGTAACACGTTTTAGAGACAAGGTTGTCTCTCTCATTGAGAAGAAAATTTCTTAAACTAATGTTCTTGTATAATAATAGACCTTAATTAGGAGGAAAATTGTATACTTTTTGGACTAAATTAATGTTACAAGTAAACTATTAATTAAATTGAAATAACTTAGAAATATACTAATAGGGTTAAGAGTTTTATGTTAAAAAAAGGAGACTTTAAGGCACATTCAATAACCTTAACCATCCTAAGAGAAGACCAAGCCCAAGTTAAGGTAATTAAATAACCAGTTAAACATATAGATTATAGTTGTTGATAATTAATTAATTACAACTATCCCTAATTAATTAAACATTGGGATATAACTTAGTTGGATGTATCACATGGACTTGGCTACAATGAAGGAGAAAGAGAGATTCTTCCAAAGAAAGATTAAGAATATATCTTTTCCCATTGCCACAAAAATCTCACTCTGTGTAATATTATACCTAATTAATGAGCCTTCATTAAATCCTACAATAGTTAACATAAAACATTCATATATGAGATTAAAAAAAAAAAAAAATTAGTACACATACTTGTTATATACAATATTTATTTATAGTTTAAAACAAAAATACAATTGAGATATTTTTAAATTATTTATTGTAATTATTCAAAACAGTCAACTACATGTGACGATCACATTTTATCCATTATTTTTTTAATCTTTATATAATATTATCAATGAGATTGATATAAAAATAAATAAATAGCATGGTGGGTATATGAATAATATTGATGGGATATTTTAACCTCATTAATTCAATTAATGTACTTAACACCCATTTAGTAACCACTATGTTTTCTATTTACCGTTTTTTGTTTCCTATTTTGTAAGAACTTAAAACAAGATTACATTGTGTAACTATTTTTTAAGAACTAAAACAAGATTATAACCTATTAAAATTAAAATAATATACAAACATATCTTTTTAAAATTAATAATATGTTTATAATTGCATGAATAAGATGTAACTCTTGCATGTTACTAACATAAAAATATTGAGACCAAAATTCTAAAAAAAGAATAATGATAATAAAAATATGGAGATGAAATGGTTGATGAATATTTTAAAATTTTATTTTAAAAATAAAAAAGTTTAATTGAGATTTAACCATCTTATACTTTTTAAACAAATTCAATGTTTATTCTATAATTAGATTATATTAAAAAAACAACACTCGCTACCTATTTTTTTATGTTCCATGAAATTTCATTTACAATATAATGTAAATGTCAATTTATTGCTCAAAAATTTAATATCAGGTTTAATTTATCACATTCAAATTGTTATGCGCATATATATCCAAATATATATTAATAAAGCAATAAGTACTCAAAGAGACATTAATTTTCTTTCTTTTTTTTAGGAATAAAGATAACAGATTTTCTTTTTAGAAAGAACTTGACATTTAATTAACATTAAAATTGACATGGTTGAAAATTATTGATGACCAAATTGAAAATCATCTAAAATCACATTAGAGACTATTTTTTCAATAATCAATCATAATTTTTTTTTCTCACATCATTTGAGTGTTATTTTTCTTACTCTGTTCTTCAGTATGCTATCTACGACGGGTTCAAACCAAACAATATCACAAATGAGTATATATATATATATATATATATGAATATCGATGTGTATGATACACAATTATTATTATATGATTATATAATCATAACATTAATTATTGCATTGGAAAGAATCAAATACTATTTCTCTGAAAGAAGTTAAATGATAATTGAAACAATAGAAAATATGTAGCATGTAGATCATGATGAAAAATGAATGAATAAAGTAAGAAAAAATATGGAAAGTTTGAAATTCAAAATTAGGGTTTTGGGATCAATATTTTATTGATTTTATATTATTGAAGAGAGAGAGAGAGGTGATGGGTGTGTGTATGTATGTCATAGGAAAGTGAGAGAAACAGCCAAAAAATAATGAAAATTAATGGATGCGTGGAGGAAGCAATAAAAGCTAATCATATTTAATTAATTAATTATACAATTAATTTGACTAAGTCTATTTTCAAAGTTTGGATTAATTCCAATTCCAAAGTAAAAAAATAAAAAATTGAAAGACTCATTGTTGAGTTTATTTTGATGACTTTGTAATATTGGATCCATCTTGGGAAATGCACAACAATGGAATTACTTCAATCATCAACTTTTCTTCTACGCCATCTTTAATTGCTAACTCATTTCTTTCTTTTGTCCTCATTTACATATTAATATCATTCTCTTTCCACACCCACACATACACACACACACACAAAAAAAAAACTTTAAACTTAATTTTAAGTTTAGGATAAATTTCATTTTATCGGATATCTAAATCTATATCAATTTAAATTTTATATTTTTTTATATATAAATATCAATTTGTTAAATTCTAGATTTTTATAAAGATATCAATTTATTCATTTTTTTAGATTTTTATATAATAACTGTAACAATTAAATTTCTAAATTATCGTTATAGGTAATCAATTTAAATCCTTTGAAAGTTGTTAATTCAGTAATTCTTAGATGTGTCGTCAAATACAAAATCAACAATATGAATGATTATTAGATAAATAAATATACTTTTCAAAGAAATCTTAAATCGAAGTCTAAATTGAGTTGTTTATAAAAGTTTTAAGGGTTTTATTAGTAAAATTATAAGTTTAAGGATTTGGTGTTTATCTCAAATGAAACATAAATGGAAAACACCAAATGAAACATAAATGGAGAGGGTAAACTAATATATCTATGAAACTTCATCATTTAAATTGGTGTACTTATTAATTTAATTGCAACAACCACAGAGTGTATGCGTTGATGGGTATTAGATTGATATGTTCTCTTAATTTTAGGTCAAAACAAGTTTTATAAGGATAAAAGGAACGTATATATCATGAATTTTCAATTTTAAGCCTAATATGTGTGGTCTCTAAAATTTATACATTCGTTGAAAATTGTAAATATTTATTTGAAAATAAATTAATATACTTAAGAAAGATGACAACTAATATGGTAAGAAATTGAGATCAAAATGTGTTTAATTTTAAAAAAACAAACATTATCAAAATTACCAAACAAATTGTAGTTTGGATTTTGACTAAGAAGTCACAAGTGATTATTCAACAAATGTAAAAACCATAGTATGAAAATTAAGAGAAATCAAACACTTATCAAACAAGTCTGTAGTATTAAAAAAAAAAAAATCATTTTTTAGAATTTGACTAATAATTCCAAAGTTTGTCAACGAAAAAAAGTATAAAGAAACATATAGAGTATGACATTGGAGAGAAAAAACAAATTAAAAAAAACGTTATCGAATGAGATTTTAATGATCGGTTACACATAAAATTGAAAATTTAAAAGTATATTAAATACATGTTAAAAGTTTAAAAATTTAGAAATTAAACTTGTAATTTAACCTTTTAATTTGTGAATTTAATATATATATTTAAGAAGAAAAGTTATTTTAAATGATAAAAGTGTTAGAAATATTTGGTAAATGTAGCAAAATTTAAAAATTTATCAATGATAATTACTAACAAATTTTTATAGGTATTTTTTTTTTGTAGATTTTAAAATTTTATTATATTTATAAATATTTTGGTTTATTATGATATATAAAACTTAACCTTTTAAAATGTTTCATTAATAGTTTGTTGGTAATGAATGTGTAATTAATACTTTATTGGAACTTGTAAATATTTTAAGAGTTTCTAACGGATACTAAACCAATGTAAACAAATTTGAAAATATTTTGACCTCATTTTTTAAGGACTGCTGGTAGAGCAATACTTGATTCTTGAAGGTCTATTTGAGGATAGCGATCGAATTCTTGAATTTTCAATAGATTTGGTTTGAGTTCGATTTTCCATCTACTTAGGTAAGTTGTCAAATTCACATTTTGGTGAATTAATTAGATAGATGAATTTGTTTGGAAAAAAAATCTTGATTTTCTGTTTACTTATGTTTAGGATTTGGTTTGTTGGATTTAGTTCGATCAAGGAACTTGAATTAAGTTAAGGTAAGGGATTTCTATTACTGAACCCCATGTTGAAGTTGCAATTTATTGACTGAAATGATTGAATATATTGACAATTTACATTGTTGGCTGAATTAAAAGAGGGTTTGACTGCTATGCATTAGAATGTGATGATGGTTTATTGTTGATTGAACTAAGGAGGTTAGTTGTTATGCTTAAGTTTGATTGTTTTGATGACTCACTACACTGATGATTGATTATGTACTAGTATGCTTATTTGACTGTATTTTGAATTGACTGTTTGTATTGTTAGAATGGATTGAGGGAAAATTGTTAGCTTTATCTATGGAGCAGTGTACCTTTCAAGTGTCCTATGGGGTCATCACTTGTTGTACATCCTCCGATAGCACTAGACTGATATGTGTATCCTTCGGGAGCAATAGACTGATATGTGTATCCTTCAAGAGCACTAGACTGATATGTGTATCTTTCGGGAGCGCTAGATTGATATGTGTATCCTTCCGGGGCACTAGATTAATATGTGCATCCTGCGAGATCACGAGATTGTTATGATGCATGGTACCTCCCAATAGGAAGTTAACCGTTTTTACTCCTAATGGGACCAATAGTGGGTCTATTACTGGGTATATTATATACTCACCCTTCTATGTTTAACTTTTTCAGGCAAAGGTAATACGAGAGGTAGACCGACGAAGGACAAGAAGAACACGTGATTGCCATATGGGAATACAATTTTCAAAATTTGCTTCTGCTTAATGTCTTTAATGTCTTTAATGTCTTTAAGTTTTTATGATTAAAATGAGTTTTGTGTTTAGAACAAATATTTATTTGTTGATGATTTGTAAACGATACTTTTGAAAATTTATTTTGTTTGAAATAGGGCTCGAATAAAGTTTATTTGATATTTAATTGTTTCAAGTAGATTTTACTATATTTTATGTCAAACAAAGTGTTTTTGTGCTAAAGTAATGACTTTAACTTAGTCTGAAAAGTTGGATCGTTACATAAGCAATCATGTATCAAATAAAAATGATCTTGTACCATTGTACCAAGTCTAAATGATCTTGTACTCTTGTACCTAGCCTAAACGATATTGTACTCTTGTACCCAGCCTAAATGATCTTGTACCCTTGTACCCAACCTAAGTATCTTGTACCCTTGTGCCTAGTTTAAACAATCTTGTACCAAATCATAAACGATCTTGTACCCAATCTAAACGATCTTGTGCCAAAGCTAAACAATCTATTAGTGAAAGTAATCTATCTTTGTTTATTTGGGATAGACAATTGATCGCGTTTAGGTCTTAGTACATGATCGTTTAGATCTTGTACCAAGAAGTAAAAAAGAAGATGAGAGATGAAAAAGAAGGAAGAAATTCTGGAAGAGGAAATGAAGAAATTACAAACAATGAGTGGATATATGAGGAAGAAGAAGTAATAATATGAAGAAATTAATAATATGAAGAAGAGAAGAATAAATCGCAAAGAAGAAGAAGAAGAAATGAAAAATAGTCATGTAATTATCAAAATATGATAAGGACAAATATGAAATTTATGAAAAAGTAATGACTTTATGGACTTTTCTTAAATTGTTATACACGTCGTAAATATTTAGCACTTTTATTATATTTATGTAAATTTACCTATAAAAAACTTAATCAATATAAAATATAAAATAAATATAGATAAATAGAAAAGAATTTTAAAATCATATCTAAAATTTGAATTTTCTTTTAAAGAAAAATACATTACTCTAAAATAATGAAAATTGAAAATTAAAAATTAAATTAACATATAATTAGAAAAAATTGGGAGAAGAAAAAAATAATAAGAAATTTAAAAAATATTAAATATATATATAAAAGATTAATAAAGAAAGGAAAAAAATAAATTAAGAAATATTAAACATATAAAGTATATAAAAAAGAAAAATAATAATAAAACACGTTATGAAATATATATATATATATATAAATAAATAAATAAATAAATCATCAAAGTTGAAAATTGAATCCGAGAAGGCCAAAAATGAAATTATGTAGGTATCTTCACCAATTCACCAATTGGCAATTAGCTAAGTAGAAATTATAACATAGTGAAAATATAATCAAATAAAATGGAAACCGAACAGAAATAAACTATTTTTTAGAGTCTCTATTTCTGACTAATTTTTAGAAATATTTCTTAAATTTTGGGAACAAAAAACAACAGTGATCCAAATCCACGTACAATTTTTAGAAAATTGCAAAGGTTTTTTGAATGCTTATTTTTAGTCCAATCCATGTACTTTGCTACTACATTCATTTATTTTCTCAAAATCAGCTTGATCACTTATCATGTATTTTCTCCCATTTAAAATTAAAATTAAAATTGTTATTATTATTATTATTATTATTATTATTATTTTACTAAATTTGATAAAAATTATCCTTAATTAAGTAAATTTAAGATTTATTAATATACAATAATAATTAAAATAGAAAAAAACTTTGAAATAGATAGACCTACTTTTAGATTTAAATTATCCTTTTTCTTTTTCTTTTGATAATAACTATGCTTAAGTTACCAAAATTTGGATGGGCAACTCTATCCAATATGGTCTTCTTTCATATATATATATATATATATATATATATATATATATATGTATATGTATATAGGGAGAGACCAAATGGAGTTGAAGGCCAAGGGGGAAGGCTTTGTATACAATATTCAGAGGGCATCCAGGGAAAACTCCCACAATCTTAACCCCCCTAGGTCAGAAAAGGTTAATTGTTCTTCCTCTAATAACCATGTTTGAGTCTTCCTCTAGGTCAGAAAAGGTTTATTTTCCTTTGTTTTGTAAGAGATCTTTCTTCTTCCTAATTAAAATTAGATCTATAATCCTTTCATCCATATTTTACCATCAATATTTGAGGATCACACATAAAAAAATCAAGAGATCTCACAATCTTTAAAAAATTGATGAGTGAATTTTCTCATTGTCTAAGAATGTGAAACTAAAACACTATTTTGAGAGGGACATGTAGAAGATACGAGACTCAAGCCAAAGTTGAATTCTGTAAAACCTAATGTGTGTAAGGATTCTTTCAATCCTCTTTTCCCAATTACAAGTCACATTCATATGATGGTTAAAATTTTGACATCAGCAAAATTACATCATATATTTGTATGGAGAACACAATTAGCAAGCCTCGTTTATTGAATTAAGTCCATACAAAGGAAAGGAGGATATATAAAAATTCTCTAGCAGATCATTCAAAATATTGAAATCTTCTAGCTAGCATATATTCATTCTCTATAAATTCCCATCTTAAGAAAATCAATCATACATTCTTCCACACAAATGTGGAAAGGAGAGAAAAAAACATTTGTATTCGTGTTTTAAAGAAAGGTTCAATATTAAACATAGAAATTTGAACCCAAGACAATTTTGCTACCATATCTTATATAATGAATTGATGAAGTCAAATTTAATTTATTAATTTTGGGGTTGCATGTTGGGTGAGGTTAGAAAAGGAATATAAATATGAGTTTTGTAATTAAGAGGCAGATCTGTCCTTTTGACAGAATGGGAATTCATGAAGGTATGATCGGTTAAGAGAGCATCGGCGCCGGCGCCGGTGGAGGAGGAGAAAGGTGGGTTGGCATGCATGGGATCTGTCATTTTCTTTTCTTTAATACTTAAAAATTGACTTTTGAAAAAGAAAAATCAGATTAGATAGAAATGATTGGTGAGATAATCTGTGGGAATTGACAAACCCTATTCCACCAAAGGATTAATGCCAACTATAATCATTGTGTTCTATTCAATCCCGTCTTTCTCATTTCTCATTCTTTTCTATTTTTCATGTTTTAATTTAAAGTAAAAAAAGAAGTAAAGGGATGAGTCCAAAGCACATCCATATCAGCTACTCACCAGGGTGTACTACCAGTTTTTTTTTTAAAAAAGATACCATTCGTAAAAGAAATACTTAATAAATAGGTTTTTTTTTTTCTTCTGAATATTATTAATATATATGCACACACACTATAATATGATTGGTTGGTGAGGTAGTTTCTCGTTTATGATTTGAGGAAATCTGTTGCCTCTCTTTTATGGGTCTCTTTGGTCCTCATGTGCTATGCACATGCTTTAAAACGTTTATGACTTTAGTTTTTTATGATAAAATTTATCTTTCAATTTCTATTTATTATTAAATTAGATCTAATTGAGAGAAATTTGGCTAATCATAAATTGTCACCTCATCAAACAAAAGTTAATTGTTATTCTATAGAGAAATATGTGAGAATAGCAAAATAATGGAGTGCAGTTTGGAAAATAGCAAACATAAAAAATAATTTGATTTTTAGCAAAATTGCAAAAGATATATGTTTTTTTGAGAATTTTTCAACCGATTTTACCCCTTGATAGAATGAATATCATTTTGTTAATTACAATGTATTTATGAAGCGTAAAACAATAGAACATAACACATAATTACTATTACGATGTATTTGGATATCATTCAATTTTATAATAATATTAAATAAATATTTATTTTATCTATTGATCTCATTTAACTAAATTCTAGATTCATGCCTTAAATTTATAACATATATCCTACTTAATTGTAGGTTTCGTTGGAAGATTCAAAAATTTGAATTTAAAATAATATCTTTTACCTAAAATTATGCATCTTATATAATAACAACCTCATATAAATGGTGTATCTTCCCTATAATTATGCATATAGCAATTATTCCATATTCGGATTGACCATATTAATAATAATAAATTGTTAAGCATTATTTTAGGGAATAAATGGTAACATAACGACAATGCAATCTTGTTATGTAATTATCATTAAATTAGGAAGATTTTCTATAGATATTATTTACTACCATTTAAAAATTGATTTTAAATTCTGGTAAATTCTCCTAAAATCGTGTTATTGGATTGATATCCCTAAAATAATGGCAAACATAAATTTAACATTTTTGGATTATTTATATTCCAAAATATTTATAAAATTTTGTATTTAAATACCTCCAAAATACGTATTGCTCATAACAAATTAAATTTAAAATTTTATCTTCCCCTAAAATCGTACTAATTGGTTGATTTTTTTTAAAAAAAAAAATTGTTTTATTGTGCCAATGGTAGAAATAATTATTTTGAGACGTTGTGTTTTTAAATTACGTTAATATCTACGTTTATTTTCATCTAGTAAGAGTCTCAAATACACCATAATTGTGATCCACAATCTTTAAAATCTCATAGTCATCTATTATACAAACATATTCCAATCAACAGATTTGGGACACACAAAAAAAGATAAAAAATTTGGTCATCAAGATGTGGTATCATTCCCTAGATATAGGTAATGATACTACATCTTGATTTCACATATTCCAAATACAATTTATTTCAATAGGTCAAAAAAACGAGACAAGATATTAAAAATAACACAAATTCACTGTATTTTGTAAATAACATTCAAATTTGGTAAATCTTAACTAAACATGTTATTTTGTACAATTTATTAAATAATACATGATATAATTTTAATAACAATTTGAATTTAAATTTTAGATCATTCCCTAAAATTATGTCAAATATAAATACAAGAATTTCACTTTTTTATATTTTTAGCCGATTTTACTTGTATAGAGAAAAATTCTTATCCGATAGATACAGTGTACTTGTGTAGGTTAAAATGATGGAATATGATAAAATATAACCCAGAATCACGAATACGGCGTATTTACAAATCATTCAGTTATGTAAAAATATTAAATAAATATTTATTTTCGGAATGAATTTGATTGAATTAACATCCCCTAGATTTAAGCCTGCAATTTATTCCAAATTTTCGTGTTTGTAGGTTTCAAATCAAGTAATTAACAATTTATTTAGTTGTGGTTGTTAAAATTAAAATTGTATCTTACCCCTAGAATTATGATGCATTTAATGTATATATGATTATTCTAAGAAAATTTTGATCTTCCCCTATAATCGTGGTACTTGATTGATTTTCTAAAATGATTTCAAACATAATTTCAAAATTTTAGGATTATCTTGTTAATATCCTTTATCTATTTTCCATAATTGTTATTTAAAAATAGATTTTAAATTTTGATTTGAAACTGCCAAAATATTAAAATTGATTTAAAAATTTATAAAAATAGTTATTGTTAATAATAATTTGAATTTAAAATTTTATCATCCCTAAAATAGTGTTAAGATTATCTTTATATCTCCAAAATAATAGCAAACAGAAATTTAACATTTTCGAATTATTTATATTCTAAAATATTTATTAAAAATGAATATTTTATTTTTGGAAGGAATTAATTGAGAAGAAAAGATTTGTTTTATTTAAATTGGAAAAGAACAAAGGAAAATGAAGATATTTAAGGGAAAATAATAATATAATAATATTATTATTACTATTCATCATCATCTTCTTCACTCTCACCAAACCCTAGCCGCCGCCGACACCTCCATCTCCGTTCGAGTGTTCTTCGTCCAGTCGAGATCTCCACCTTTGTAGCCATCCCTTTCATTATGTTGATCGAGAACTAAGCCGCAAGGAAACATCTCTTCTGCTGCACGTCGCTAATCGCATGTTTACTTCATCCGAAGCCGAGCGCCTTTGCGCCTCTTGTTCCTTCACGCGTCGCACGCCCAGCCGCGTCGGTCTCCTTCGTCTGCATTCGTTCACCGATTATGGTAAAACTTCCAACCACCGCCTGTCGCCGAATTTTAGTGACTTTGTGGTTGTTGGGGTTATGTTGTACTTTTTCTTAATTACCCATTGAAGTTAAAATAATATTAATTTTTAGATTTTTTGGAAGAGACCAAAGAGGATAGAAGACGGAAAGGGAGAATCCAAGGTATGTGGTTGATGTTTGATATCGAATACAATGTATTTGGATGTAATTACACTGTATCTTTCCTAAAAATCAAGAGGATATATTGTTGATGTAATTTAAACGAGCAAAGAAGAAAAACAGTTGAAGAAGCTTAGCTTGGCGTGAAACGAAAAAGAATCTATAATTGGTTTGATGAATAAGATAGTTGTAATCAGTTTGATGAAGAAGATGGTTGGCAAGAAGAAAATTTCTCTCAAGCAGTTAGATCTAATTGAGAGAAATTTGGCTAATCATAAATTGTCACCTCATCAAACAAAAGTTAATTGTTAATTCTATATTAAAATTTGAAGACGAATAAATGGTTTGATTAATTTGACCAGCAGCCCGAGTGGAGTAAGGAAGATATATGGTCCAACCTCAATCTATGACCATTAATCAACTGGGCCTAAGCCCATATAGAGTCATGATCAAAACCTCTTTAAATAGAGCCTTTTCCCTTTCATTTTAAAGCTTGGAAGATTAGAAGACAAAACTAAAACTTCAAAATCTACTTTTGCTCCCCTGAAGAGATAGCTAGAGACTAGAAGACATCTCTCAAGATAAGATTAAGACTCTAAACTTATTGAAGTAAAAAACTCTAAAGTTGGATCATACCTGCTCAACAAGTCAAATGTCAATCCAATATTGATCAATAAATCAAAGGACAAGACAAAGCTTGATCTAAAACGATCAAGAAGTTCAACAAATCTGAAGATCGATCTTTTAAGAATATCATCAAACACAAAGGCAGATTTTATTTAAGAAGATCAGCGAGCCTAGGGATCAAAGTTTACTTTTCGAAGAAAAGAATATCAAAATGACCAAATATATTAGAGATTGTCAATATACCGAAATCATCAATACACAAGCAAAGTTCATGCAATGAATTAATAATTTTTCCTTGAAATTCTTGTCCAACACTTTCATTTTGAGATTGATAAGTTTTGTTAGAGAAGAAAGAAGAACAAAATGTAGATTAGGAGATTTGTCCATTGCAGTTGTAAGATTTCTTTTCTTTTCCCTCTCTATCTTTTTCCTTTTTCTTTTTGCTTTATGAAAGAGAAGGCAAGAAATTAGGTTTAGCTATTCTGTGAGTTTTGAATCCACATTATTGTAGTCTTTCTTTTCCCTTCTTACTTTTACAGACATCAAACACTTATTTTCTTCTAGTTTCTCTCAAGTATATATGTTATGGATTTTTGTTAACACTCACCCAATGTAGATGTGTGTGTTTATATTTTGGGTTCTGAGATTTTTTCTTCTTAGCCACCCTCTATATGTGTGTGTGTCTAACAATAGTTTTTTTTTTTTTTTCTTTTACACATTATATGGGTTGGGTTGGAATTCCAACCCAACCAAACCCATTTACATTTCTAATTGGAGCTACACCTATAACATTTAACCTTCTATGTGTAGCTCCTTAATTTATTTAAAATACTTTATGGAAGAGTTAGAGAGATCAACTTAAATCTATTGATAACTTTTTTAATTTTTTTTTTTAAATTTTAAATCATGCAACTCACTTTAAAAGTTTTCTTCCAAAATATATAAGAATGGTTCCAAAGTTTCTATCTTGAATTGAAATATAATAAAAGTTTACATTCACTCACTTGAAGAAAATAAAACTTTAGGAAGAAAAGAGAAGATAGAACGAAAAAAAAAGAAAAGAAAGAACAAGAGAGCTAAAGTTTTTCATGATTTAAGGTATATGAATTTTAAAATCAACAATGTCTAATTTGTCAAGGATCTATTAGATATCATTCAAGAATAGATAGACTTAAAAAATTTGAATTAAATAGATACAAAATTGAAAGATCACTAAATTAACGTAGACCTTTTCGAGAAAAACAAGAAGAAAAAAAAGTAAGCTTTTGTATACGAAAATAAGGTACCTTACTTTTATATATGAGTTTTTTTTTTTAATATATATATATCCACTTTTTAACTATGTTTTAAAAAACTAAATCAAGTTTTTAAAATGTGATTTTTACATGTTTACACTAGTCCAAAAACAAAAATAGAGAGCTTCAATAGCAATCATGAGCTGAGAAAATTCATCAAAAAGCTCAGTTAGACATACAATGAAAAAATGAAGGGTACCATAGAATATAAAAGAAAAGGGCTAAAAAAAAGAGTGATATATACTGTGGGAGAACATTTTAGTATTAGGACATGACGAGGGATGTGTTAAAGAGTTATAAACCTAGTTGAGATATCTTGGTGTACCCTTATATTTTGTTGCCTTGTGAAAATTTATATATTGGGGAAGAGTAAATGACAGGGCAATTCTCCTTTGGCAAAGAAAGATAAACAACACATTTACAAATGCATTTTTTTTTCAAAAAAAAAAGTAACTGTTTCATTCATGTTGTTGCCAAAGGAGAATTGCACTGTCATTTCTCAACCCTTTTGCTACGATAATACATAAATGGTTAGACTAAAGAATGGGGTTTATAAATGGTAGAGGATTATATGATGATCCGCACCTTCAACTTGGATATGCTATTTTAAGGGCAGCATATCCACTCTCATATTCCCTTTTCATTCCTTTTTCTCCTTCCTGTCCTTTACTTTTCATCCCATCTTTTTCTTTTCTTTCTAATGTCGAATATTTTTCCTTTCTTTCTTACAAATCTTTGTGACAATGAAACATGATATATAACAAACAATGCATTATTTAAGAGGTAATTAATTAAAGTATATATATTATAAGTGCTGTGTTAGAATATATATATAAAGCACCCAACGAACGAAAATGGCAGGGATTCCAAAGCCAAACAACAAGGAATCAAAATGTTTAATCAGGAAAATAAAGGTTTGAGTAAGCCTGTGAATTCTGGATTAAAACGTGTTGACGCTATCCTTAGACAAGATGTGCCCTCACTAGTAACTGAGTAATTTGGCACTCTCAGGATACCAACACCCTTCAAGAACACTTGTATGAAGCTAAGCGATGTTACGAACTTGGTTCTAAATTGTTGCCCACAAAATTTTGCAAAGCTATATAGAAATCGTGAGATTGTTTTTTTCTCTATAAATTAATCGTAGGAAGAAGATGATAAAAGAAAACGATTGAAACTCTTTAACCAATCCAACACGTAGCACTAAAATCTCCTTAAAAAAGAGAAATAATGACGGACCCTTTCTCACTTGTCAATAGAATAAAATTAAATAATTAAGAAAATTAAATAAATATAAATATAAATTTTTTTAAAATTAATTAAATTACTCAACTTGTTATTCGAAGTGAGAAAAGTACTATGATAATACATAATATGTACTTTTTATGTGAAGTTGTGATAAAATATTAAAAGAGTAGTTGTCTCACGTTAAAAATATTCAATGAAATAATGTGCTAAAAAAAACATTATATAAAGCATATGACTTTGGTTTTAAATTGTTCCTTTAAAAATAATATTCTAGTTAAATTTCAAACCGTACCAAAACTTTGAAAAAGCACACTAATTGTAATTGATATTGGTCATAATATTGTTCTGTGAGATTGTATTGTTTTATCAATGATTTGTTTCGTTTTTTTTTTGAGGTCATAGTTTTTTTATTAAAGATTGTGTGTACTAAATTAGGGATTTTTTTTTAAAAAGATGCAAAATGAAGATTTTCAAATTAACAGACACCCAACTTAGTACTACTTCTCATTCAAGCACGTTTAACTACAGAATTTCAATGGAATCCAATGCATTATTGATGATGTGATTATTGTACCTGCTAATTATAAAATAGACATGATGCTATATCCTTTCTTCTTTCTAGAAACTTGGAAATGGATAATGTTTTAGCCAAGCCTTACTATGGTATTTCAATTATTAGAGAAAATAAGTACCAAATTTTATTCTAAATATTTTCTTCTATCATACAAATAATATATCATTAAATTAGAAGCCTAATCCTTGTCTAAACAAATTTCCTAGTTTGGTTTGAAATAGATAACTGTTTTAGGAAGTGTAGGATAATTCCCTTTGCTAAATAAAAAGTAAATAAGAAACACAATTCTTAGATTTAAGAAAAACATTTTTTCTATTTTAGGGTTTTGACAGAATATAAATAGCTTACGTGAACTCTAAACATTAACTTTTTATTCAAATTAAATACAATTATAAATTAATGGTTATAAAATTGAGTAATTTTTCGTAATCGAAACTCATAGAGGAAACTTGATGTGATGGTAATAATTTTTCATATTAATGAAGTTTCATTTTGCTACATTTTTCAAAAAGTTCTTCACGTTAATTCTTGTATGTACATGTGTTTGTCTTTTTTTCTAATCCTTGTGATAGAAGTGAGGTTCTTTTTCTGTCATCAAACAATTATATGCCTCTTTCATAAGGTTGAGTTGGACAGAGGTAGGTGGGGAAAAAGGGCAACAAAAAAAGGGGAAAAAAGGTAGCCAAAGGGCAAAAATTAAAAAAGGATAGCCAAGGGGATAGCCAAGGGGCAAGCAGAAGCCAAAGGCCAAAATAATAAGGATAAGAATAATTACTCATCAAGAAAGTTAGTTAAGCCATAAGCCATAAAGGAAAATCTTTGAGTTTTAATACAATTAATATGGTTATGAATTAATTGCAACCAAAAGGATTATTATTCCTATGGAATATAATTTTTTATTTCTTTGGCTTTAAATAATAAGAGAAAAAGGATTTTGAAATTCCTGCAAAGAAAAGAAGGAAAAAAAAAAAAGTTGGTGTATGGTGAAAGATCAATAGCCTAAAAAGGATAAACTGCATGGTATATTTTGAGATGCTTTTCTTTGGTTTTGAATTTTGAATAAAGCTCTCAAGCACAAGTGGCATACCACAATACCATCTCCCTTTTTCCTTCCAAAACCAAACATATATATATATAATATAACCCCAAAAACTATTTTCTTTTTATTTTGGATTAATTATAATTTCTTTATGCATGTCTATTAAAAGTTGTAAACAACACATTTTGGAGTGCTTTTAAAATATATATAATTAGTTTATGTTTAAGAAGCGATACTAGTATAAAGTGAAAGCACTTTTAAGTGCTTATTCTCTCTACCATTCATTTTAATTAGGTCAAATTGTACTTAATTTATATTAAACAGAAAAAGCACTGCAAATCACTCCCAAACATTATTTATAGTATCCTTAGGAGACCTTGTATGCATCATAGTTGTTACAATACATAGAGTTTAATCTTGCTCACAAGTTTTTTTTTTTTCTAAAGTTAAAATTCGAGTTTTTAAGAGTTACTTTTTTATTTTTCAAAATTGGGTTTGAATTTTGTGGTACAAAGAAAGTAAAGTGATATGTGAGTTAAATTTCCAAAAATAAAAAACAAGTATTATAACTATTCAAAGTCTCTATCTTAGTAAAGAAAAAAAAAAAACCAATATCTCTTTGATTTGGGATCAGACCCATGGGAATTATTATTGTTTAAACCTAGTACCAGAGAGGGAGAGGTTTAATAATGATTTAGGGAGATATAGTTGAGGGGGAATCTCATCCCCAAGCAACAAAAGGCATTATACTTGCATTAATTTCATAGGGGGGAGAGCATTGTACTTGGAATATGCTGGGTTTGATTTCCAGATAATAATATTGACAATGGAAAAAAGTTTGTTCAATAATTCATGGCAGCATCACAGCCTTTTATGTATGTATATATAGAGGTAGTAAGGGAAACGAAAGAAAGTGCATTGATTTGATGATAAACAAAGATATGTATATGCATATGAAGAAGCTAAAGCTAAGGTATTGCATTGGTTGGATTTCTGGGCAATTACTCCATTGGCAGTTGCCACCTTCCTTTTAAAACCCACACATATATATTTATTATATTATGTGAAATCATATTGCCAAAATTAAGGCAATAACAAAATCGCTACTGCCAAAGGAGATTTGCCCGGTAATGCTCCCAAATGCAACTAAAGATCGATGAATGGGAAGAAGGGGACGACAGCAACATTTTGGTTTCTTGTTTCTTTTTAATTCATAGTAAGTGGATCACAGATGATGCCCTTCTTGATATGTTTGTTTGTTTTGTTTATTATATGATTTTATATTATTAATTATTGGTTTTATAGGAGACGAAAAAAAGTGCCTTTATGGGTTTTATATATATTATATATGATCATATTTAAATCAATTGTATGCATATTGTTCCTCTTTTGCCTAACTCTCAGTATTATATCTAAATGATGCTGCAGTAGTTCAAAAAATAAGTACATGGAGGAACCAGAGAAGAGCTCAATGTCGTCAAAAACAAATGTAAAAGAGAGAGAAAAGCCTTCAAATTCAAAGAGATGAAAGAAGTATTGTAATTTTGTATTAGTGCTATTAATAATATAGCATAAATGACATTATGTACACACATATATATATATATATTCTTAATGAAAGTCTTTTTACTTGTTTTTTCTCCTGGAAATCTCTTATAGCAAGGTCCAATAATTTATGTTATATTATTTGGTAACACATTAAAGTTATGGCATTAAATTTTTTATATATACTATTTATAACATATTAAGTTATGTCATTTTTTTTTTAAAAAAATACATTATTTAATTTGAATTTATGCTAAAGAATGAACTGATAAAAAAATGTGGGTAAACTTTGGGTTAGAATAATATTTTAAGGTTAAAGTTTTGTAATAGGCATTTAATTAAATGTGTAAAGTACATTGCTATTACTTTATTTTCTTAACCATCCAGGTTAAGTAATCAAAAGATAATGTAAGCTATGACGTAATTACAACAAAAGATTGGATGAACCTGAAAAAACCAAACTTTTTGTCATATATTAACAAATCCAAAGACAAATTTATTTAAGAATATATAATCCTTAGACATCACATTAACCCACAAATAAATAACATTTTTAGGAGTCAGTTTTTTTTAGTAATTCAACTATGTTTTTTATATACAGAAAAAAACACATTTTATGTAGTCAATCAAAACACTTTAAAATCTCACGAAGAGAAATCGTGTTAGCTTTTTATAGGTTAAAAAAAAATAGAATTTCATTTAGACTTTGTTACGTTAGGTAAGTAATTAATTAGTCATTTTTTATTGTTAATAAATTGCTTAATAGTATACAATAAAAAAATATTTGAAATTTTTGGAGGTTAAAATTCAAAGATGGTTGGTGTTGCTATGCCAAATTTTGGTCTGAGAAAAGTGTACTCGGCATTCACGTGACAATAATGGTAAATTTATAATTTAAAAAAAAAACGTGTAAAATAAATAATTTTTTTTATGTAAGTCTTAAGTTACAGGTTTTTAGATATTTCATATAGAGGTCATAGTGGTGTATTAAGTTATAGAGAAAATTGTTCTCTAGGATTTCGAGGTTGCCTTAAGAATCTTAGAGAACAACTTTAAGGAGATCATAACCTATGTTAGCATACCCAATTTTGTGTGTTACTAAGAGTGGTCTTGGCTCAGGCATCTCCTTTGTACCATATATATTAGGCTTAAAGTAATACTTGGACCTTAGGTTGAGGTCGAGGTTGTTGGTTTGGGCCAAGCTAAACTTCTTCTTATAGGTCCATTTTGGTTTGTATCATGTTTCTTCTTGACTTTGTCGTTTTCAAATGTCGATTATACCATTTAGTCCAAAATCATTCCTAATCAAAATGATGACAACTTTTAAATAATTGTTATTAGAAGATATGTTATCTTTATACTAATAAATATGTAGCAACCATTTGTTGAGATGGTATAAATTTATTTTATGTATTCAATTATGGAATGCTTCAATTTGGCCACGTGAGTTGAGTTCTTGGAATCTCCGAGTTTATTCTAAAACGAGTATCCGAATATTCTCTTTAAAAAAGAATGTATATTTTACTATAATGCCCCCGGCTTGGTCCTATTATTTTTACCTTTGACCGGTTGACCTCATTAGGTCAAATCAAATACATCCATTCACTTTACAATTATTTAATATTATTCAACCAAACACAAATACTATTATTATTATTAAACTTCAACCATTAGCCATTGGGGTTTTTTTTTTCTTTCTATTAATTACATATTTTTCATGCAATAATCCTACACGTTTTCTGTCTTAATTATATAATTATACAATTTAATTATCATCATCATAATAATGATAATATAATACTAAGGAATATAATAGAATTAGGCGAATATGGCTTTACAATCTATAAATATAATTTTACTACATCACTTCAATGGATTTTTCTCTTTTATCCTCTATTTAATTTATTTGCATTCAAATATATTAAATAAGCTTGAGAAACTATGTTGCCATCTTCAATAACTTATTTGTACGTTTAATAAATTTTTTTGTTATATACTTAATTTAATTCCCATAATTTATATTCATAATTTAGTTCAGTCAAGTGAATTCATCTAACTGTCATGTTGTTAATTGTAAATTTGTAATTTATAGTATAATGTATTTGCCGTAAACACTTTTATTAAGTTATATCTCAATACTACATTTAAAAAAAAAAAAAATTATGGGCACAACACGTCAAAAAAATAATATCTCCATTAATGATGTAAAAAAATTAAGTATACCGACATCAAGAAAGTCTAACCATAAATAATATATATTTTTTTAAAAAAAGAAATTCTTATATGTAGGAAAAAATTGAAACTATTTACAAAATATAACAAAAAGAAATTTAATTGACTGTAGAGAATTTTATAGCTTTGGTCATATTTTGTAAATAGTTTCAATTTTTTTTTTATATTTGTAAATGTCCTTTTCTAAAAATAATTATTATATTGAATTTTTTTAGAATAAATTATAATTTTGGAGTTTTATAAGCTTAAAATTTTTATTAAAAAATATATGTTTTAAGTCAATTGTGTGTAAAATATATATTTTTAAATTAACTCAAACATAACAACGTTGTTTTAACATGTTTTCTAGGGTCAAAGTCAGTCAACAAAATATGTTTTCTTGATGGGTATTGTCTGTCAAGAAAACACATCCGTGCACCAAAATTTTTTATTTTGCACAAATTAAATATTAGTTTAACACGAGTGGATTCGTTGATGGTCTGTGTCTCTCAAGTAACACTTCTTTTTTGTTAATAGCAATCATCCATCAAGAAAACCATCAATAAATCATCCATCCTTTTTCTTGACAGTTTTTTACCATCAATGAATCAAAAATTTGAGAAACTATCATTTTAACAAAACTTACATTTTTTTACGTTAATAAACATATGCACGTCAAGTTAAATAATATCGAACTTTGTTGTATCAAAAATGATATTTTTTTAGATGATCTTTTGTCATGACCAACAACCAAATAATAGCAAGGTCAAAGAATGCTACTAAAGTAGGAAATGAAATTATCTTTATCTTGGAAACCCATTTGTGTATTCATAATGGAGACTTATCAGCGGTCATTCTCCTCCTAATAGGGCTAAGATTCTATTTCCTTTCCTCTTTTGGAAGCAAAACGCTCGTATGTAGGCTACAACTTGGGGCCTACGTCAGATAAATCTCACATGTTGGATTAGGATTGGCCTCGATCTCGACCTTGAGGGAGTGGGGAACCCATTGGACCTTTTAGCCCAATTGTTTTTTCTAGTTTTTCATGGAACTTACCTTAGCCTTCGTCCCTTTCAATCATGGGGCCATTTCATTAAGATAAGGTAACTCTCTCGATTCTGTTTTTTTATCTTAGTCTTTTTACTAGTCCAAAAGTATCCATCACAAAGATTACTTTTTAAGGCCTTAATCAAACCTTATAGACGTCTTAATCAAATCTTATGGACTATTTATGAGATTTTATTAAATTATATGGACTAAACTAATTCTAACTAACCAAACCATAAAAACTAAATTTTATCTTTATGCAAAAACTAGAAACTAAAATTAAAAGAATAAAAAGAAAGAAGTTGAGAAAGAAACATATTTATGTAAGAGATATTGAAATTGGGAAAGAGTTACAAAAGGTATATAAGTTCACTTTAGCTTTAGGTTTGAGGTCTTAATTACTCCAATATCATAGGAGGAGGGGAAGGCATTTGTTTTTCAATTCCAAACATCATGATTTGTTTTGTTGTTAGATTATTATAAAGTTAGAGTAAAAAGAAAGGATTTGTGTATTAAGGACAAATTTAGTTACTGCATCCAATCAATGGTGGAATGATTCATGATTATTACAAAGAATGCATTGTTGTTTTATACCCACCACACAAACACAATCATTGATTTTGATGGTGGGAGTTGGGTTTTGGTTATTTTGGAGTAATTTTGAAGCAATAAAACCATATCTTTGAAGTATTTGTTTTTTATCTATAAGAACTAAGTTAAGTTAAAAAAAAAAGGTATAATAGTTTATCCTGATAGAGTCATTGCACCATCCAAGTTTAGAAAATCAATCTAAAAATGTAAGCCAAATGAAATAAATTTAGATTTTCACTTGTTTTAAGTTTTGGTAAAGTTAATCAATAAGTAGACAACTAATTTGAGATTTTCAACGATAAAATCAACCAATGTAACTCATATAATTCAATTGATATGAACTTGTATTAATTATTAATTTTGAGATAAGAAATATGATCTCCTACACCATATTCTACCCATCTGTTCTTTTGTAAACAATAGCTCAGACTTGATCATTGCTACACCTTGTGTGAGGAGGTATCCCTTTCTCCCGAAGTTAGTACAATGCTATTTTGTTGAGTCGTTCCTTAGAGAGAATTGTCTTGCACCCTTATGTATTCTAGGATGATTTATATATTGACGATGCTAATCAAGCTTCGAGTTTGAAATTTAGTTTTTATACTTTAAAATGCTTGAATTTGGTCAATTTTAATTCTTATATTTTCAAATATACAATTTTAGTCGTTGTATACTTTCAATAATGGTTAAATTTAGATCATCAAAATTAAAATTTTTTTTTATTGAAATTGGTTTTATATGTGTGAATAAGTTTTCAAATTTTATAGAAAAATTATAGAAAATAGCATAATTTAAGATAGAATTAAAATACACCCCAATGATAAATAATTAAAAAAAAAAAATTCAAGTTTGCCCTTTATTGACTGTCATTGATAGAAGATATCACTGATAGTGACTTTCAATGATAGCAATTGATACCGAATCTCTCAAACTGAAAGCTATCAATTTGATGACAACTATATATTAATGATGGTTGCCTACCACTTACAACTTTCAATTTTGAGAAACCGAGAAGAAACCTTTGAAATGGTAGCTAGGCATGAGCTTATAATCTTTTACCATTTCTCGTGTTATATATGAAATTATTTGATACTTGTGCTATATATTTTATTATTTTTGTCTAAATGACATTTATGCAACTTGCCCAAATTATATAGTAAAAAATGTTAATCAATAATATAAAAATTGGAAAAATTAACAACAAAAATGAGTAGTAATGACTAAATTTGGGGTCTTAATTTATTGAAAAAATTTGAACTTCTAAGAGTATAAACAAAAACTAAAAGAGGGATCTGTATTTCTCAAATATACATTATATATTTTACAAGACACGAGCCTATTAGCAGTAAAACCACTCCATGTTCCAATGGATCCTCACATCAAGCTGAAGAAATCTAATGATGATATGCTTGATGACCCTTCAACATACAGAAGATTAATTGGAAGGTTGTTATACCTAACTATTTCAAGACTTGATATTGTCTTTGCTGTAAAGAAACTAAGTCAATTTGTTGCTAAGCCCTGTAAATCTCATTTATTAGCAGCTCATAATCTGCTAAGGTACATAAAGTCTTCACCGGACCAAGGCATCCTTATTTCTCCAACCAAGACCTTTCAGATTAAGTCCTTTGCTGACTTTGATTGGGCATCTTGCTTAGACACCAAAAGGTTCACATCTGGATTTTGGATTTTCCTTGGAGAAAGTCTCATTTCATGGAAATCCAAGAAGCAAACAGTTGTCTCTCGGTCATCAGCTGAAGCTGAATATAGAGCAATGACCTCTATTGTTTGTGAGATTATCTGGTTACATTCGTTACTTCGTGATCTCCACATACCTACTATCCAACCTTCCATTATGTACTATGATAATCAAGTTACCATTCACCTTGCCAAAAATCTAATGTTTCACAAAAGAACCAAGCATATTGAGCTTGACTGTCATTTCATACGTGACAAACTTGCTGGTGATTTTTTAAAGCTCCTATCAGTTTGTTCAAATTCACCGTTGTTGTTACTTTTACAAAACCTCTAACCCATTTTCCTTATTACAACATACAATCCAAGTTGGGATTGATAAATCTATACAATCCAACTTGAAGGGGGGGAGGGGTATTAGATGTAAAATAGAAAATAGGAAATTAGTTTTTTCTGTTTTTAATAACTAGTTCTTGAAAGATTAGTTATAGAGTTATTTAGTAGTTTCTTTTTTTTTTTTACTAGAGGACATGATAAATACCCATAAATGGGTTTCATCAATAATAAGTCTTTTGATACTTTTCCTCTAGCATTTAAGACTAACAATTATAAGAACAAAAATTTAGCCTAAAAACTTTGAGTTTCATGTCTAATATGGATGCTTAAACTTTATGCTTAAACTTTCAAAGTTATTAATTTATTTCGAATATAGATTTTAGGGTAAATTGCAAAATGTACTCGTTGAAGTATGATAATAATTGGAATTACACCTTCAAACTTTCAATAGTGACAATTGAACCCCTCAAACTTACAATAATAATAAAAATTGGACTAAAAAATCATTAAAAACATTTAATTTTCAGTGATTTTTGCAAGTTGCCCTATATTTAAAATTCCTAAACGTAACTATATATATAAGATACAAAATTGTAAGGTTTGGATTCCATTTTGGATATTACATATTTATATTTCCTTTCTTTTAACCATACATATTTTAAACACACATTTTCAATTCTTACTACATACGATAGGATAGTAAGTTTTAGGTTAGAGATTTGATTTTTCTACCAATTAATAAAAACTAAATATATGTTTTGATTAGTATATACTAAAAGACATTATTTTCTCATAGTTTTTTAGCACATTTTTTGAGAGACTACGTTTTCATACTTAGACCACCCTATTGCCTAAACTTTCAAATATAACCCACACGTGGGTAATATTTTCAATCCTGTGTACATCTAAAGTAGCGAGATCCAGAGGTGTGAGCCACCCATTTTCTCCATAATTTCCTGGAAAAGGCTATGTAACTCTAAAAGGAAAAACTTAATTTTAATTTTAATTCCTAAAATCTTTGACCATTTCAAGGGCGTTTTGGTAACAACACACGTTTTTAAACCCTACTTATATAAAAGGACATTTCCATTAGTTTCTCAATAACCAAATTAACCAAATAACAAATCATACACACAGCTCTCTGTTTGCAGCCGCCATTGATGGACTTCGACCAACTTCTCAATCTCTTCGATTCATTCTGGTTCCAGCGTCAAGTCCTCAGCAATCACCCTTTTCCATCAAACCCACAAATCCTACAACCTCAAATTCAACATCCCGATCCATTACCCAAGGAATCATTCCTCATTCCTCGCCTTCGAACGAGATCCATAAGCGAAGATTTAAGCTCTAAATTAAGCTTCATGTCCAATTCTAATTCCCCCGATTCAGTTCTCTTTTCTCCAAAGCTTCAAACGATCTTTTCCAGCAAGGACATCGCCGGAGCGGAGTCGCCGGAGACAAGCCGTAAGCTGGAAATTGAGCGGAGGTCAATAACAGAGTACAGGAGGAAGCTTAGAGGAAGAAGGACGAGACGGTCGGAAAGTCGGAGCCTTTCAGAGCTGGAATTCGAGGAGTTAAAAGGGTTTATGGATTTGGGATTTGTTTTCTCGGAAGAGGATAAAGGTTCGAGCTTGGCGTCGATAGTTCCGGGATTGAACAGGCTAGGGAAAAGGGAAGAGAAAGAAAATAAAGAAGGAGAAGAAGAAGAAGAAGAAGTAGAAAGAAAATTGGGTGGTGAAATTTCGAGGCCTTATCTTTCAGAAGCTTGGGAAGCTATGGCAGAAGAAGAAGAAAATGAGGAATTGTTGAAGAGGCCATTGATGATGAAATGGAGGTTTCCTTCTAATCAGATTGATATGAAAGATAATCTAAAATGGTGGGCTCATGCTGTTGCTTCTACTGTCAGATGACATTACTCTAATGCATTGTTTTCCTTTTTGTAATTGTAAATTTTTGGAGTTTCTTAATAATTTTGATTTGATATAAATGTTTGAGATATTGAAAGCTAATGTGTTAATATATATTCAGAAATTTCTTCGGAATTCTTGCTTCTTTTCCAATTATATAGATTGAGAATCAACATTTTCGTTATGATAAATTGGTGTTTCTTTTTCCAATTACACTTTTTTTCTTTTAAAAGTTGCAATTTCATCTTAGTTTTCTTGTAATCATTTGATATTAAAACAAGAACAATCTAGCAACTTATCTTAATTTTTGTGAGCCAATCAATCATTAATATATCAAAGGTACTAAATTTTCATCTATATTTTTTATGTCCATGAATTTGTATCCAAAACAAAGATGGATCAACATTTCTATTATACAAAAAAAGAAAAAAAAGAAAAAAAGTTGAAACACAGGGGTAAAACCAAAATATTTCATTAATAGAGTGCAACATGTTTTTTAAAATTAAATAATTCTTTTAGAAATATACAAAGATAAAGTAGAATATATATATACACACACACACATATACTATTACTTCAACATGCATATAAAATATTGTATATGGGTAGAAAAGAAAACCCAAGTTTTTAAAAAAGAAAAAAGTATTATTAATATTTTATTATACGTTTTATATATAAAACATGTTTTTTTAAAAAAAAAAATTAATGACTAAAATAATAATATTGGTCACGTATGTAACTTTCATTTTCTAAAAATATTTCTTAATTGTTACTGTTAATGTCTTCATTTGAGCCATATAGTTGACTTTGTATTATTACACACAATTATTCTCCTACCATTTCTAAATTAATAATCCATCAAAATAAGTCGTTTTATTTAATTCAATAAATTGTGTGGAATAAAATAGAACTATTAACCTTTCAAACTGATAATTCATATCTTATCTATTAAATTATAGTTTAAGATATTGACATGAATAAGATGTGTTATTTTTAAGGGGACTATTGTAAATGACAAAACTATTAAAAAAATATTTACAAAATATAGTAAAATTTTAGATTTGATAATTGATAGACGGATAAGTCTACTCATATCACTAATGGAGACAGATATATCTTTTTGCTATATTTTGTGAATATGTTAGTTGATTGTGCAATATTTGAAAATGGTGAATTGTTTTTTAGGAAAAAAAGGGAATAATTTGGTAAAATAATTTGAAGAAGTAAAAGAAATGGGGATAAGTTTGCCACATAAGAGAGCTAGTTTCATAAGTACTCTTTTCAATAGCTTGATATAAATCAAGACTTCCTCATATTTTTAAACTCAAATGAAATTTCTTCTATAAAGACTAGAAATATAGCAAAAGGAAGTGACATCAATTTATTTTATTTTATTCTTATTTTCTTGTAGAATATTACATAAAATTTGCTTGATTCTTTTTTTTTAAAAAAAAACATCTCCTTCATGGGAGGGGGAAATGAATTGCCCTTTGTTTGTAAATAATATTGCATTAACAAATAAAATAATATGTTAGTAGCTTTAAACAATTTATATATTAAATTATCCAACTTGTATTATTTTAGATTTAATTTTAATATTGAACTTAGAGACCATCCTCTTTTAATTTGGACATTAACTAAATCTTTCTTTATTGTGTAAAAAAAAATGATGAAATTATTATATGGTTAATATTGGTTTGGTAAGGACCCTAACATATGCTAAAATCGAGGTCATATACACTTTTTGAAATAACATTTGAGATTGTTAAATTCGAAAGTATATATTTTTCAAAATCATATGCATGTGAGAGGAAGATTTTAGCAGTTAACATTTTAATTGATTAATTAATATATGACTTAACTTGTTGAAGATTGTTAAAAAGTTTGGAGAATGAAAAAGTTGTCTCAATTTAAGAATAGTCTGTAATTCTAAGACTAAATAACTTCTAGCGTGTGAAATCATTTTGTTATATTAATAAAAAAAAATCAGTGATCTTGTTCTGCGACAGTAGATGGATGATTCTTTAGTGTTTTTTTTATAACACTACAAGAAATCGGGAGTTTTCTGACGCAGGAAAACTCGTCGGGAAACATGACGTCGATAGAAGCCAGTGTTTTCCGACGTAGACACATTAGCGTCGGAACTGGCTGTAACGGGTTTAGGGTTCCTCCAACGCGGTGCGAGATACGTCAGAAAATGGGCCACTATTCCCAACGTGGAAAGTGTAGCGTCGGAAGAGTGTGGACAATTAATTGTATCGTTTGGGTTCCTCCGACATGGTGCCAGGTGCGTCGGGAAATGTGCACATATTCCCGATGTCTACAGTGTTGCGTCGGAGGAAGGGCAGATCATTAATTGTACTTATGCCTTTCTCAGACGTGTCACTAATCACGTCGGGAATATTCTTTTATTTTACTGTAGTTTATTGCTGGTAAAGATCGTGTTTTTCTGGAAAAAAAAAAAAGAGAGAAAAATTATCGTTGATAAGAAAACATTGAATTGAAGTGCCCCTATTAAAAAACGTGGGGGAATCTAGAATATGGGGATGAGAGACTGTGTGTTCCTTACTGAGTTAGATGACATTTTACGTTTTAGGTTTCTCAAGTTTGTTTGGTGTATCTTGGTTCACAAAACATATTGTTGTTAGAGTATGATGGAATCTGCTATGTATGTAAACTTCAACTTTATTGATAGTAGAATAAGGATGAATCCCTTGGATACAATTGCGATAACGAAACCACTATCTTCCTATCTCTCAAGGAAGGACAGAGAAAGACTCACAACCCAAATGAAACCTAACTAACTTTCCCGCCTAACTCCTCTTTCTTATTTATATTACTATCTAGCCCTCATATTATTCCCACGTGTTACTTATTCACATGTGCTACTTCTCTCTTCCCTCTCCTACTATATTGATGAATGATAGGGGGTTTATCATTACACTCCTCCAAATTCACCTTGTCCTCAAGGTGAAAATCTGGAAATCGTCCCCTTCCAACTTACTAACACGTCCCATCCTCCGGAGACCGAGAGAGGGAGAAGGAGACCGAGAGGGAGATCAAGAAAAAGAGGCATTCATCGCCGTTGTCGTCCCCGTTGTCGTCGTCGTCGGTAAGTGGTTTAGTTTATTTATTGTTTTGTTTTAGTTAATTAGTTTTAGTATTTAGATTTCAAATTAGTTTTAGGTTTTAGATTTTAGGTTTCAAATTAGTTTTAGTATTTAGATTTTGAATTAGTTGTAGGTTTTAGTATTGAAATTGAATTTGAAGTGTTGTTAGGATTTTGAATTAGTTGTAGGTTTTAGGAATTTGAATTTGAAGTGTTGAATGTTGAGATTGAAGTGTTGAAGTTTAGATTGAAGTGTTGAAATTGAGATTGAAGATGAGTTTGAATTTCAATTTGAATTTAGGAATTAATGGAAGGTATTTTTTTAAAAAAATATATATATAGGAACTCTCCCGACACATTTGCCCCGACGCATTTCATATATCTCCCGACGATTTTATGCGTCGGGAGAACCCCTCTTTCTTGTAGTGTAAGCTATCGTTTAAAATTTTGTTTTACAACGATTATAGTTTTAAATTAGAAAAAAAAAAGACTGTTTTTGTAAGAAATAAAATTATAGAATATGAACTTGCAAATGTTGAATTATTGGCCGCAAAATCAACAATTGTGTGGTCAAACTACATGTACTCAACTCGTTGAGATGGTAATGAACTTTGTTAAACTTTTTTTCCTTTTCTTTTTTCTTAATTTTTCTCTCACACCCTTTAAACCTCTCTCCTTTCACATGAAATCTAAAGTAGTCCGTTTTTAAATAATTCTTCTGTTGATTTTGTCTCTCCATTTATATTTGAATACTCCACACTTGCAAAGCATAATCTAATATATATTTTAAGAAATAAGCACTACGCAGTAATGAAAAGTTCCAATAGAGTTATGAAATTTCAAAAGTTAGAAAATATTTATGGAACACACAACACATTACAATGTAAGATGTTAACAAAACATTATATTGATGTTCTTTTAGTTGAGGAGCCTTTTTTTTGGGCAAAGGCTCTATTTTTAAGTTTAGAATAATTTGTAATTTATAAATATATATTATTCCAAGTTGCTTTAAGTTAAAGCTTAAAATGTGATATGAAACCAAATAATGTAAAAAGAAATTTGAAAAAAGAAATTTGAAAGATTACATAGAAAAACAAGTATTACAAAACGAAAAAGTTAAAATCTCTATTTTGAGTTTATTAATTGAATCGATAAATATTTGTCAATAAAAAAGTAATCCAGTCATGTTCAATTGTTATAGCAACGAAACTGTTAGAAGAAAGTAAGTAATTTATAAAGGAAAGCTCAAATTTTACTTTTGTATACTTAATTGAATCATATATTTATCGTACTAACTTAGGTATTGGAGTATGGTAGAATCAATACTACTACAAGAATGTGAGAAAATTTTATATAAATTAATTTGAAAATTAAAACTAGATCGCATACATTAGTTTGAAAAACAAAATCATATTGTTTAGGGTGAAAAATTGAGGTAAATCTCGGTGGTTAAGAATAATAATATTGACATGTAATAGAGAAAGCAAGATAAGAAAGGATAGAGCGGGCGGTGCGACCGAGCAAGCCAAGGGTTAAGAAGCCTGTAGAGGGCGATCCACCATGGAGCGTAAGACTAAGGCGAAGCCCCACGCTCTGGTTCGCGTTCCTAAGAAACTAGGGTCCACCGTCCAACGAAGCATGTAATTATTGTCGTTATGCACGTTTTCTTTCCGACCGTTGGAACGACTTTCCGTTTATGTTGACGGAGTGACAAAACGAACAGTGGGTCAAAAAGTCCGTGGCTTCACGGCAACCTATTACCATATTACCCTCTGAACAATAAGTCCTGACTCGCATTTTTTAGTCATTTTACATTCATCCATCTAAAACTCGGGTATTAATACTCATTTGAAGCTCCGTTGAGTTCTTGGGCGTCCAATACAATACAACGATGGAAGGCCAGCAGGTTTTGGAGAATTTCGATTCTCTTTGGTTCTTCGCCACCGTATTCTCCAACAGAACGCCACCGGTCGTTGGAAAACCCATTCAAAACGACTTCGTTGATCCTCTCGGACAAGAAATTGCGACACCCATCACTCGAAATGAGGAAAATAATGTTTGTGAAGAGAAGGAGATGGAAACCGAGGAGAGGGAGGAGAAGAGGAGAAAAAACAGAGGAGGGAGGATTTGGGGTTTGGAACAGAGGAGAAAATTTATTGTTGGAGAGATAGATCTGAGTTATGCTGTGAAGGAGATTTGTGAATGTTGGTCTTTTGAAGAGATGAGAATTGGAGGTGGGGAGAAGACGAAGAAGTTTCCATCATTTGAAGATACTATGGCCATGAAAGAGCATATCAGATCTTGGGCTTATGCAGTGGCTTGTACTGTTAGATGATCACACTAATTTTAACCATTGTTTTGTTTTATGATGTTTTTTCTATTCAAATTTTGTAATCAGATCTGTATTTTGATGAATAAGTTTCTCCATTTTTAGTTTACGTTCTTTCTCATATACGAATTTAGTTCTTAATTTTTCTAAAAGTAAAGTAATTTCTGTTAACCTTCATTTTCTGAAATTTTTCACTTTGTGTTTGATTGTTTTTCGGTGGTATCAATTTGGTTGTTTGTGTATTGAAAATTTTGTATCTTTCCTATTTTGTGAATGAGAGTGTATACACTTCAACAAGTTTAAATATAGAGTCATATGGTATATTACAGTTTTAGTTTGAATTGATAAAATATACTTTTTATCATTTTGCAATTATATTGTTAAGCTCCAGACCACAAGAGAATTGTTCATTTCACGGCTTGATATCTCCTCACAAGTACACACTTGATAGTGATTGAGGTTAAGTTGAGAGGATTGTGTGGTCTGATTCTCTTGACGATTTGGTGTGTTTTCGATTTCTAGTACCTAAGAAGGCATCATTTGGTGCCTACTCCATTGAACTTACTTCTTTCCAGATAATATTTTTAGACATTTGTTCATTTCACGGCTTGATAGAGAGGCAAATTACACATGCGAGATCGTATTATAAGTGGTGCTTTAATGTACCAACTTATTATGTTATGCGTATATGTGAGGTTGAGTATAGAGATTATTTAATTTTTAATGTATTTATTAATAAAGTGGTTTGGGGTACATGTTTATGAGGAAGGTTTTCTCATAGAAGTTCATATTGAAGTACAAAACTAATTAGATTACTATAGCACAAGTTACTTAGTTTGTTGTTATTTACCATATTTGACATGCATATATACTTTGCATCTTCTCCAAGTGATTAATCTAGTTGTTTGGTAAGAGGTTCTTATTTGTTGTTCTAAGTGGTTTGGGACTTCTCTTGTGGGCATTCAACAAGTCTCTTCTCTTTGTGACATGTTTCCTTGAGTTGTGTATGCTCTTTATTTTTTTTTATTTGGTTGGTTTTTACCATATTCATTCTCTTGATTTGTAATGTTTTTGTTTATGGTTTGACCTTAGACTTTGAAGTCTCATTGTTTTAAGCCATTCAATACCTTCGCAAAAAAAGTACAAAGGGTAAAAAATTAACAACTTAACAATTAAATTAAAACTTTTAAAATATTAGGTTATTGTTATTATACTTTTAATAATATTAAAATATTTTAAAAGAGAATTTTTAAAAATAGTAGATTTTACAAAATATTTACAACCTATAACAAATTCAAGTTATTGATATGCTATAGTGATAAAAAACTATCCGTGATAGAATTCAAAATTTTGCTATAGTTTGTAAATATTTTAATTTATTGTTCTATTTTTAAAAATACATTTATTTTAAATGCTAAATATAAAATTACATGATTTTATAAATAAAAAATATAGATAAAATAAGCCTAACTCAACTAACATATAATATTTATTTTATCTATAAATAAACAAATATTAATATAATGATTCTAATAAAGTCCATACTATGAATTCACTACTAACAATGAATAAAACATTGTTATTGTTTTAGAATTTTTGAAAATTTTGTCAAAATAGGAATAACTTTAAAAAGAAGAAGAAGAAGAAAAAAAGGTGTTTTGGAAAGCAAATGATTGAGCTTAAGCTTTGGGCTGAAACTGAAGCGGCCCAGAGTTGAGTTGAGCCGGATTAGGCTGCTGGTCCAAAGAACACCCAATTTCACGATCATCGGCGACTCGTTGGCCGTCGGCGGACCAATTCACCGAGGCGCATAGAGGCAGAGATGTCGGACGCCCCGCCGAGACGACTAAGAGGTCACAAAGGCACTGCCACGTGCTGCGTCGCCTCGAATGACCGTCCTGGCCTCGTCGCTACTTCAGGCGAGGTAGATTAAGACTCTACTTATGGCCTTTGTCTCCTCTTTCAAAATAAGTATCGGTAGCTAAAGATCACCTCTGCCAATTTTTTTTATAACCTTTTCTTTGTGTTAGCGATTAAACGGAGTTTTTGAAGTTTTCACAAGCTTCCCTGGGTCTGTAATGACATCTCAATATAACTTCTGTCTGTACAGTTTCCGTGCTTGATTTGAGCATCAAATTTTACCAGGGAAGGCTGTTAAACCTGAAAAATTGGTATTCTACAATTGACGTTAGAAACAATCGAGGACATAGATTTGTTGTATGATTTTGGCTTTTATATGACTGTGATTATGTTAGTTATAACTGCTTGGACTACATAAGATAATTGTATTTAGCTCTTCTTTAATTGACGTCAATACTTCATAATTTACTCTCCCCTTCTACATTTTCTGGAGTGTGTGTGTAGGATGGTTGTGTTTGCTGGTTTGACATGAGATGCAAAGATGTTGTATCCATTATGGAAGTAGGAAAAGAACCTATTTCATCCATATGTTTCAAGCCAGGTCCATTTTTCTTCTACTTATTTCTTTGTTTAATTCTCAATGGCGGATGAAAGCAGTAATCGCCATATCGCAATGAATTCTTCAATCTCAAGTATATCCATATTAAAGAACATTAATGAAGCTTGCATTAACTAAAAACCGGTGTGTGCCAATCCACCAGGCTAAAATTTTTCTTTTATTTTACTGTAGTTTATTGCTGATAAATATCGTGTTTTTCTGGAAAAAAAAAAGAAAGAAAAATTATCGTTGATAAGAAAACATTGAATTGAAGTGCCCCTATTAAAAAACTTGGGGGAATCTAGAATATGGGGATGGGAGACTGTGTTTCCTTACTGAGTTAGATGACATTTTACGTTTTAGGTTTCTCAAGTTTGTTTGGTGTATCTTGGTTCACAAAACATATTGTTGTTAGAGTATGATGGAATCCGCTGTGTTTGTAAACTTCAACTTTATTGATAGTAGAATAAGGATGAATCCCTTAGATACAATTGCGATAACGAAACCACTGTCTTCCTATCTCTCAAGGAATGACAGAGAAAGACTCACAACTCAAATGAAAGCCTAACTAACTTTCCCGCCTAACTCCTCTTTCTTATTTATATTACTATCTAGCCCTCATATTATTCCCACGTGTTACTTATTCACACGTGCTTCTTCTCTTTTCCCTCTCCTACTATATTGATGAATGATAGGGGGTCTATCATTAAACTCCTCCAAATTCACCTTGTCCTCAAGGTGAAAATCCGGAAATCGATGCAACATATCTTCATATATCTCCCACGTCGCTTCATGCCGAGGTAGTCCCTTCCAACTTACTAACACGTCCCATCCTCCGGCCTTGTTCTTCAAATAGCGGTAGACTTCTTCAGGTACTGCCTTCCACTCATGATTTTCTGTCAAGTATGGTATATCAAGCCGATTCTTCAGGTGTGTCCCCAATACTTTCTTCAACTGAGACACATGAAATACTGGATGTATCGCAGGATTATTAGGTAAATCAAGCTTATATGTTACTGGTCCGATCTTCTCTATCACTTTATAGGGCCCAAAAAGCTTAGGAGATAGCTTCTCATTCCTTTTCTTTCTCAAGGAAACTTGTCGATAAGGCCTTATTTTCAACAAAACCAGATCACCCACCTGATAAAGCACTTCCCTTCTCTTTAAATCAACATTTTTTTTCATTTTATTTTGCGCCACTCTTAAATGCTCCTTCAAGGCCCCCAGCACTACATCTCTTTCCTTGAGTTGCTCATCCAACATCGAATTAGGCGTCTCTCTCCATAGACTGCTTGAAATGGTGTCACTCCTAGCGATCGATGATAAGTCGTATTGTACCAATATTCTATCCAAGATAACCATCTCACCCACTCTCTTGGTTTCTCTCCACAGAAGCAACGCAGATAACTTTCTACTCCTCGATTAACCACTTCCGTTTGTCCATCAGTTTGAGGATGATATGTTGTACTGTGGTTCAATCTTGTACCTGCTATTCTGAACAATTCCCTCCAAAATGGACTTAGGAAAACCATGTAATCGTACTACTTCTTTAATAAACAAATCAGAGACAGACTTGGCTGTGTACGGATGCTTTAATGGTATGAAATGCCCATATTTGCTTCGTACTACTTCTTTAATAAACAAATCAGAGACAGACTTGGCTGTGTACGGATGCTTTAATGGTAAGAAATGCCCATATTTGCTAAACCTGTCCACCACAACGAAAATGACTTCAAACCCGTTTGCTTTTGGCAATCCTTCGATAAAATCCATTGAAATGTCCTCCCATACTCTACCAGGAATTTCCAAAGGCGTTAACAATCCTGCTGGAGATAGTGCTAACGTTTTATTGCGTTGACAAACCATACATTCCTTGCAATACTTCTTAACATCTTGCTTCATCCCTTCCCAAAGTTCTCCAGTTATTCGTTTGTATGTACGTAAGAATCCCGAATGGTTCCAAAATCCGAATCATGATAAGTATGCAAGATCATAGGGATCAGTTTGGATGTCTTGGATAACACCATTCTGTTCTTATACAACAACATCCCCTGTTTCACCGAATACTTATTGTTCTGATCCTCTTCTTTCCCTTCTATTTCCATTTTGATTTTCTGCAACTTCTCATCACAGGCCACCTCTTCCTTTATCACTGCTACATCTATTAAATTTGGAGCTGTCAACTGGCTTAACTGAATTCTAGATGGCATTCTAAACAAAGCATCAGCTGCTTTGTTCTCAAGCCCTGGTTTATACACCACTTCAAACGAATAACCAAGAAGTTTGGATATCCATTTCTGATATTGTGGTTGGATCACTCGCTGTTCCAACAAAAATTTCAGGGACTGTTGGTCCGTTTTCACCAAGATCTTTCTTCCCAACAGATAGGGACGACACCTCTGCACTGCCATAACCACTGCCATCAATTCTCTCTCGTATACCGGCTTTGCTCTATCTCTCACTGTCAAAGTGTGGCTATAATAAGCAATCGGTCTCTTGTGTTGCACCAGCACCGCTCCCAACCCATAATCAGAGGCATCTGTCTCTATTTCAAACGGTATACTAAAGTCCGGCAATGCTAATACCGGGAGAGACATCATAGCTTCTTGCAGTCTGATAAAAGCCTTTTGAGCCTCCACAGTCCACTTAAATCCTCCTATCTTCAATAGTTGTGTCAAAGGAGCCGTCATTGTGCCCTAATGCTGCACAAACTTCCTATAATATCCAGTTAAGCCCAAAAACCCCCGAACTTCTCTTACATTAGATGGAGTTGGCCATTCTTTGATAGCTCTTATCTTTTCGGGGTCTACCACCACTCCTTCTCCGGAAATAACATGCCGCAAATAATCAACTCTCAATTGAGCAAAGCTACACTTCTTATTCGCATACAACTCATTCTTTCAAAATACCTCCAATACTACCCCCACATGAGTCAGATGAGTTTTTAGATCCCTACTATAGATCAGTATATCATCAAAGAATACTAACACAAACTTCCTTAGGTAAGGCCTAAACTCAGCATTCATTAATAACTGGAATGTAGAGGGTGCATTTGTCAACCCGGGCATTACCATGAACACGTAATGGTCCTCATGAGTTCTAAATGCAGTCTTCTCCACGTCTTCTGCACACATTCTGATCTGGTGATAACCTGCCTTCAAATCAATCTTGGAAAACATAACAGCTCCATTTAGTTCGTCAAAGAGTTTCTCAATTACCGGTATTGGAAATTTGTCTGGTACAGTTACATTATTCAGGGCTCGATAATCCACACAAAACCTCCCGCTTCCATCTTTTTTTTCTTCCAGCAATACTGAACTTGAGTAGGGGCTCGTGCTCGGTCTTATTACCCCAGATGCTAACATTTCTTCAACCAGCTTTTCCATTTTGGCTTTCTGCTAATACGCATAACGATAGGGTCTCACATTCACTGGATCTACTCCCTTCTTTAAGTGAATATGGTGCTCTATCATTCTTCGTGGTGGTAATGTCTCAAGCCACTCGAACACATCCTCAAAACTCTTTAGCACTACTGCCACCGATTCCTCCACAGTCAATTCTTCCTCAAATGCGTCTTCTTCCTCAGGTGTCTCCCTTCTTTCTAAGGCTCTGCATTCTACTAGAAAGCCTTGGTCTTCCTCTCCCCAGCTCTTCATTAAATTTTTCAAAATCACTCTGGTTTCTTGGATCACCTTGTATAGTGATTTTCTTCCCCTGATGTGTGAATGTTAGAACCAAATTCTTCCAGTCTACTTCTATGGTCCCCAAGGAATACAACCATTGCATTCCTAAGTATTGAAAGGAGAGACAACGAGCACACACCAATTTACGTGGAAACCCGAGTACCGGGAGAAAAACCACTATTGTTTGTTGTTATTATTTTCTAATGAATAATACAATAGGTACAAGGGAGAATAAATAGAGAATACAAGAGAATAAAAAAGGAAAAGATATAGGAAATAAGGAAAATATTCCCATAATCTTTCCATAAACATTCTAAGATTCTAACAAGAAAAATATTTAGAAAGTAAAGAAAGGATTCCAACACTCCCCCTCAAGTTGGGACGTAGATATCAATGAGGCCCAACTTGCTAACACAAAAGTCGAAGTTTGGTCTGAGAAGCCCCTTGGTACGAACATCAGCAACCTGTTGACTCGAAGGGATGTACGGAATGCATATGCTCCCACTGTCAAGTCTTTCTTTGATGAAATGCCGATCAATCTCAACATGTTTAGTTCTATCATGTTGAACAGGGTTGTTAGCAATACTAATAGCAGCTTTATTATCACAGAAAAGCTTCAATGGTGTCTCACATTCCTGATGAAGATCTGACAGGACTTTCTGAAGCCAAATTTCCTCACATATTCCCAAACTCATAGCTCTGTATTCGGCCTCAGCGCTGCTCCTAGCCACAACACTTTGCTTCTTACTCCTCCAAGTTACAAGATTGCCCCAAACAAAGGTACAATAACCAGAGGTAGACTTTCTATCAACAACAGATCCTGCCCAATCCGAGCAGTATATGCCTCAATGGTCTTTCTGTCTGTTTTTCTAAACATCAACCCTTTACCAGGTGTTGATTTTAAGTATCTCAAAATTCTGTTGACAGCTTTCATGTGTTCCTCATAAGGAGCTTGCATAAACTGATTGACAACGCTCACAACAAAGGAAATATCAGGACGGGTATGGGATAAGTAAATCAATTTACCCACAAGGCGCTGATATTGTTCTTTATCAACTGGAACTTGATCATCAGAGTTTCCAAGTTTACAATTGAATTCAATAGGAGTATCAACAGGACGACATCCCAACATACCTGTCTCGGTTAGCAAATCAACGGTGTATTTTCTCTGAGACACAGAGATACCTTCTTTAGATCGGGTCACCTCCATTCCAAGGAAATATTTCAGATTTCCCAAATCCTTGATTTCAAATTCATCACCCATTCTCTGCTTTAGTTGACTGATTTCTGCCTGATCATCTCCAGTCAAAACAATGTCATCCACATAAACTATTAGAACAGCAATCTTCCCTGTCTTGGAAACCTTTGTAAATAAAGTATGATCAGAGTGCCCCTGACTGTATCCTTGGGACTTGACAAAGGTAGTGAATCTGTTAAACCATGCTCTGGGAGACTGTTTCAGACCATATGGGGATTTTTGGAGTTTACACACTTGCTGACCAAACTGGACTTCAAATCCAGGCGGGGGGCTCATATAGACTTCCTCCACAAGGTCTCCATTCAAAAAAGCATTCTTAACATCCAACTGGTATAGAGGTCAGTCTTTGTTCACAACAACAGACAGCAGGACTCTAACAGTATTCAACTTAGCAACTCGAGAAAAAGTTTCTGAATAGTCAATACCATAGGTTTGAGTAAATCCCTTTGCAACTAACCTTGCCTTGTGTCTGTCAAGAGTACCATCTGCTTTGTATTTGAGAGAGAACACCCATTTGCATCCCACAGTTTTGTATCCCTTGGGTAAAGTACAAATTTCCCAAGTACTGTTCTTTTCAAGGGCTTTCATCTCTTCCATGACAGCATTCTTCCATTCAGGACACTCTAAAGCAGTGTAGATATTTTTCGGTATTATGGTAGAGTCAAGGCTTGCTGTAAAAGCTCTGAACTGTGGAGAGAGATTATCATAGGAAACATAGTTGCAAATGGGATGTTTAGTACAAGACCTGGTACCTTTTCTCAGAGCAATGGGAATGTCAAGAGAGGAATCATACTCATCAGGTTTTCCTGTATGACCCTGTTTCGCTTCATTATTACTGGTTTCTATTTTGACCTCAATCTCATCACCACTGTTCTTTTCTTCCACGTTTTCAAGAACAACAACATTAGACCTGTCATTCTCACTTATCGTATTCTTAGTACAGGGTTCAGTAGGGTTTTCCATACCTTGATCTCGAGGAGGTTCAGAGTCTTGGACTGGAACTAGCGGCTGACTAGTAGGGGAATCAACTTCCTTTTTGTGATTTCTCCTGTAATACGTTTTCCAAGGAACTTGGTTTGTGGGTAGGACTATGGGATGAGGATCGATGTCAGACACGACACTAGGAGTAGGTTCGATAAATTCAAAGGTGTTGTTAGACTCTTCACTCACACTCTTCCCCTGATGATGGCTAACGGGAAAGTAGGGTCGGTCCTCACAGAAAGTAACATCCATAGTGACAAAGTATTTTCTGGAAGGCGGGTGAAAACATTTATAACCACGCTGGTGAAGGAGATACCCAACAAACACACATGCCTGAGCCCGAGGGGTAAATTTGGTCTGATTAGGGCCAAAATTATGGACATAAGCGGTACACCCAAACACACGAAGAGGAACCTTAGAAACAAGACAAGTAGATGGGTAGGACACCTTAAGACAATCTAAGGGAGTTTGAAGATGGAGAATACGAGAAGACATTCTATTGATTAAATGAGCTGCTGTAAGAATAGCATCTCCCCACAAGTATGAAGGAAGGAAAGTAGAAAGCATAAGGGAACGGGCTACTTCCAGAAGGTGACGGTTTTTTCGCTTGGCCACTCCATTTTGTTGAGGAGTGTAGGCGCACGAGTTTTGATGAACAATCCCCTTGGAAGCAAGAAATTCACTAAGGTTATGGTTTTGGAATTTCCGACCATTATCACTCCGAAGAATAACAATTTTTTGATGGAATTGTGTTTCAATGGTGTGATAGAAATTTTGAAACATAGAGGAAACCTCAGATTTATCAGTGATAAGGTAGACCCAGGTAAGACGGGTATGATCATCAATGAAGGTTACGAACCACCGTTTTCCAGATGAGGTTGTTATCTTGGATGGTCCCCAGACATCACTATGAACAAGAGTGAAGGGTTGGGTTGGTTTGTATGGTTGTGAAGGAAAAAAAACTCGATGTTGTTTGGCCTGAATACACACATCACAAGATAAGGTAGACACATCAATTTTAGAGAAGAGATGTGAAAATAAATGTTTCATCTATTGGAAATTAGGGTGGCCTAAACGAAAATGCGACAACATACAGTGTTTTTCAGAAGTAGTGAAATAGGAAGATAAGAGACTAGTCCTAGAAATGCTACTAGAAGAGGTATCGTCATCAAGGAGGTAGAGTCCCCTACTATGCCGGGCAGTGCCAATCATCCTCCCCGAGCTCAAGTCCTGAAAAGAGACAGAATCAGGTAAGAATATTGCTTTGCAGTTTAACTCATGGGTGATCTTGCTTATTGAAAGCAAATTATAAGACAGTTTGGGCACATGCAAAACATTATGTAAGAAGAGCCCTGCACAGGAAGAAATCTTCCCCTTTGCAGCAATGGGGGCCAAGGAGCCTCTGCAATTCTAATTGTCTCGTTCCCAGCACAAGGAATGTAAGACACAAAATGTTCAGAGGACCCAGTCAAATGATATGTGGCACCAGAATCCAGAATCCAGGGTTTTTTCCCATCAATACTAACAAGACCAAAGGAGTGAGGTATACCTGATTGGACAATGGCACCTAAAGTAGCAAGACTGGGATCGTTTTGGTTCCTGTGTGGATCTGATTGTTGAGGAGGTTCAGCAGACTAACTCACATACGCCCGCCCTGTGTTCTGTTTATCGTTGGAAGGGCGTTTCTTACCTCATGGGGGACGACCATGTAACTTCCAACATTGTTCTTTGGTATGCCATTGTTTTTTGCAATGCTCGCAGACAGGAATTGGTTTTCCATTATGCTTGTCACTGCCACTGTTAGAAGACCTTGCACTAAAAGCAGCGAAGTCAATAGTAGGAGTTGCGGAAATATTCATAGCACTTGTGCGATCTTCCTTGAGGCGGATTTCAGAACAAACTTCCATCAGGGAGGGAATTGGTCTTTGGCCTAGTATACGCCCTCGAACTACATCAAACTTAGGATTAAGACCAGCAAGAAAGTCATAAATTCTGTCATTCTCTTCAATTCTTGAGTACTGCACACCATTAGTGGGATCACGCCAGACTAGTTCTCTGCATAGGTCCATTTCTTGCCATATAAGAGAAAGCTTATTAAAAAAGGATGTGACATCCATGGTTCCTTGCTTGCATACATGAACTTGCTTCCTCAGCGTATATAGACGAGAGGCATTCTGACGTTTGGAGTAAAGTGTCTGGGTCGTGTCCCAAATATCTTTGGTTGTTGCAGCAAACAATAACGGCTTGCCAATTTGAGGTTCCATACTATTGATCAATATGGATCGAAAAATAGAGTCCTCTGCCTTCCAATATCGTTCATGTGGGTCGCCCGGTAGGGGGCGAGGTATTTTCCCTGTCAGAAAGCTAAATTTATGTCGTCCTTCGAGGACCATCTTTATTGACTGAGACCATGAGAAATAGTTATTGCCATTCAACTTTTCTTCTGAAAGATGATACATAGAAGACTGAGCCACTGTATTAGTCACATAAGGAGGATAAATTAGGGAACGAGTTTACCGGATTCTCAGAATACATCGGTAGAGAAATATTGGATGTCGTCCCTAAGGTAGCCTCAAGTGCTGCTATCTGTTGTCGAAGCCCTTCTAGTTGCTGTTGAACTATTCCCGAGGAAGCTTGCACGTTACGGTTGGAATGTGCCGAAGATTCACCAACCTCAAATGTTGAGTGACTTTGAGAGTTCTTAACATCGAGATGGTAGCTAGGATCAGTGGGTGGCTGGACATACAGATTTGATGGCAGAAGTGGTGGTGGCCGATCGGAATTAGGTGGCAGAACATAAATCGGGGCGTGGGGAGCAATATAGGTCGCGGATGAAGAAAAGGGTTGGACAGATGGGATGGTCGGCGCCGTCTGAGGATGAAAAACCGGCGCGTGCAAATCCTGCGGCGGTGCGTGCGGTTGCTTCGGAGGCACGGACGACTGCGGAAATGACGAAAAATTATTTTTGGACGTTTTCTGTAGCCGGCTTAATAATTCGTCCATGCCAGCACTCATCCGAGCATCGACAACAACGGCTACGGCGGCACTAAAATTGGTGGCTGTCTCTTCTGTTTGATTTTCATCAGTGGTTTGGTTTTCTAGGGTTTCTAGGGTGTTTTCATTGTCCCGCTCTGATACCATATTGAAAGGAGAGACAACGAGCACACACCAATTTACGTGGAAACCCGAGTACCGGGAGAAAAACCACGATTGTTTGTTGTTATTATTTTCTAATGAATAATACAATAGGTACAAGGGAGAATATATAGAGAATACAAGAGAATAAAAAAGGAAAAGATATAGGAAATAAGGAAAATATTCCCATAATCTTTCCATAAACATTCTAATATTCTAACAAGGAAAATATTTAGAAAGTAAAGAAAAAATTCCAACACTAATATAGCATCTACCTCTCCCAGCTTCAGAAGTAAAAACTCATCGATCACCTTCCAGCTTCCTAACAGAAGCTCAACAGCCTCACAGATACCTTTCCCTTTTATCCCAGTACCCGATCTCAAGATGACACCATAGTTCGATGTGTCTTTTGTGTTCAACTGTAATTCCTGCACCAGCTTTTTTGAAATGAAATTATGTGTTGCTCCGCAATCTATCAACACAATAACTTCCTTTTCTTGTATCAATCCTTTCACCTTCATGGTTCCGGGATTAGTCAAGCCTACTATTGAATTAATGGACAACTCTACCACCGCTTGATTTGCCTCTGTGATCTCAATGATATTCAATTCCTTCTGATCTCTGCCATCATCTTCAAGAATTTTGAACTCCGCACCTTCTCCCTTCACTACAAACATATGCAACTCTCTTTGCGCCTTAACCTTGCACTTATGGTCATGAGAATATTTCTCATTACAACGGAAGCACAATCCCTTCTCCTTCCTAGATTGAAATTCGGCATCAGATAATCTCTTTGATGGATCCTCCTTTCGCACTTCTTCCGTCGTCGTTCCCCTCAGAGTGATCGTCCTCATTGGCCAATTCACACTCCCCTTATTTTCTCCTGTTTTCGTATTCGCATTAGCCTTAAAATTGTTATACGAGTTAGTTACTTTTCCTTCGAAATACCCCGATAGATTGGCTTCTCTCCGAATATCTACGCTATTCTCATCATCTGCGCTAGTCCTTTCGATTCACAAAAATCCATTTCAGCCAGGATCCATGGCTTGAATCCGGACATAAACGTTTCTTCCACAACCTTCTCTGATAAGTCTGATAAAGGTGCTACCCACTTATCAAACAAATTTCTATATTCCTCCACCATTGTCGTTTGTTGAATCTGTAGAAATCTCCCATACAACGATCCCTCTCTCACAGATCGAAATCGGATCAACAAGCCCAATCAACAAATTTCTCCCGTTCCTCTTGGGAACGATACCAATTAAGTGCCGGCCCTTCGAAACTAATTGTAGAAACAATCATTTTCTCAGATTCAGTAAGTTTATGGATTTGGAAATACCTTTCGGCGCGAAAGAGCAAAAAATCGGGATCATCTCCATTGAATATCGGCATCTCCACTTTCTTAAACTTGTTTCGATCATTGCTGCCTTTGTTGTCCGCCTTCTTCTCTTCCTTCTTTATATCATTCTCTCGACTTGAAGATCCTTCGCTGTCTTCTACACCTTTCATCGGAGAATTCCGCCTGGATAACTCGGTTAATTTTTCGCTCATTGTTGATCGATCTTGAGCAGCCGATTCCATGATTCGCAGCATCATTTGAATCTGTGTCTCCATATTCTTAGCTAACTCATTCAACGTCCTCTCCATCACAGGTAATTTGCTAATTTCCTTCGTAATGCCATGTATTTCTTGTTTGAACATCTCCATCTTCTCTTCGATCCAAGTCTGTACCATTTTTTTCTTTCTTAACCGGGGATCTCACCACTCTGATACCAATTTGATGGAATCCACAGTGTATGTAAACTTCAACTTTATTGATAGTAGAATAAGGATGAATCTCTTGGATACAATTGCGATAACGAAACCACTATCTTCCTATCTCTCAAGGAATGACAGAGAAAGACTCACAACCCAAATGAAAACCTAACTAACTTTCCCGCCTAACTCCTCTTTCTTATTTATATTACTATCTAGCCCTCATATTATTCCCACGTGTTACTTATTCACACGTGCTACTTCTCTTTTCCCTCTCCTACTATATTGATGAATGATAGGGGTCTATCAGAGTATTGATATAGTATTATATTTTCCATAACTCATCCACTTAAGTTTTTGAGTTGAGTAGTTAGTTAACAATTAACATAGTATTAGAACAAGAGAATCGAGGTCTTGGGTTCGAACTCTTGTAAAGTCATTTCTTCTTCTGTTGATATTGACTCACTTGTTGATCCTTTGCCAAAATTTCTAGTCTACAAATGAGGGGGAGTCTTAGAGTATTGATATAATATTAAAGTTACCATAGCTCATTAGCAAAGCTTTTGTGTTGAGGGGTTATTTAACAATATCATTGTGAGAAATGATTTATTCAATCTTATTTGTAACCCATTCGTCGATGGGAAAAAAAACTCTTGAATCATATCCATCCTAGTGCTAACTTTTAGAAGACTTAATGATCTGCCGACCGAAGCCCCGGGCTAAAAATGTTTTGCAATTTTTCAAGATTGAAATGAAAACCTCCTATATAGCATAATTTTGAAATATTTCGTTTCTGTCATTATAATTTTTGTTGATCCATTCTGCCTTTTATTTTTCCCTCTCTACTTATCAGGGAATGAAGATGTCATTTATATCTCCTCTGGGAAGGAAATTAAGTCATTTGATGTTCATCAGGTAAGTAAGTTTCATAATGTTAAAAACATATTGCAAAATATATCTGTATTTTAAAGAATAGAACATTTTGAACCACACTTCTCCCAAATTAGCATATATATTACAAAATATGTCTGTCTACTTTGGTAATGTTTTTGTCTTTCATACATGAAAATGTATATCACTTTGAGGATGTCTTTCAAACTTTTAATTTATCAATGATTACTTTGCTATTGACTTACATTTTCCTTTTTACTTTTGGAGGCCACAGCATCGAAACCATTGGGGAGTTATAGCTACAACAAAGAGGAGATAAATCAGGTAAAGTTAATCAGGCATCTTGCTCTAGTTGGATCATTACTAACATATTTGGGGTGGTGGGATCCTTAGTGGTTGTCAGTTGAAACGATGGAAATAAGTTATTCCTTTATCAAGTTTTTTATTTTAAGGTTGGAGACTTGTTTCAAAATCCAAGATAATTTTTTTCTAAATTAGAACAAATAAATTGTTATTGGATCTGTAACAATTAGTCTAAAATTTATTCCCATGCAGGTTTCGTGTAGCCCAAAAGCTTCTTTTCTGGCTGCCGCTGATGATGGTGGTGATGTTAAGGTCAGCATCTTCAGCTTACCGAGATTTCTTTTATTGGGATTTGAATTCAAGTGAGCATGCATTTTTTAAGTTGATATTGAAACTATATTTATTTGAGTTCGGTTTCTCATAAGGACTAAAAAATTCTAGCTTCAATTATTTACAACATTTTTAAGCAGATGTTGCTTTCCTATGTCTGTTTGAGTGACAGTGAACCCATAAGTTTTGATAGCATCATTTTTCCTAAAATCTGGTCAGCTTATTTGGAGGCAGTTCACTGAAGCTTTTCTTTTGTGTATTTTATCTATAAGCATTTTAACTTTCATTGCATGATATTGAGTGTTGATATTACCTATATTGTAAACTTTTTACTGTTACTTTTTATTTACTGACATAACATATATAGAAATTTAAAAATTGTATTGTCCAATCTTATTCTTTGTGTTCAAAAATCCACGAATTTCCATTCCTTTTAGTAATAAACATGCACAAGAAATAGTTTTTTACTATTCCCAAATTGACAGTTTTGATGCTGATTATATTCTTTATGGCAGATCATTGATGTTCACAATAATTGCCTATATAAAACATTAAGATCTGGCCATACAAGTGTATCCTTTTCTATAACTTGAAGCCTTTTTTTTAATAAATCAGGTTTCTGTATTTCATTCTTTTTCCCACGTGCTTGGTTCTTTAGTTTTGTTACATGGATCCCATCTTTGCATCCTGAACCATATATTTAGATCTGTAGCAGTGTTCAGTTCCTTCCTTGGAGACCCTGGGAAGGTAAACTCAAAACATTGCAACCTTCACCTCCACTTATTCTCCCGTGATCATTCACTTCAGATCATCAGTGGTCCAGCCTGCACTCTGATTGTTTAGATATGATAACTTATCTTGGAATATATATCGTTTCTGATTTTTACAGGAACAATATCACTTATTTTATTAATCAGTATATGGCAGCGAACTGTTTATAAGTGGCTAAACACATTGAATTACGAGTTATTATTACCTTAAGATTTAGTTTGGATTCTCAGTATGACGAGGCAGTATCTCATTGCAATAAAAGAAACATGAAAGTTGAAAATATTAAAGTTTCAAGGTTTCTGTCTGTATAATACAAATGCTTGAGTCTCAATCTTGACTGCGATATACCCTGCTTGTTGGCATATTTCATTGATTATTGTAAAAAGCAGCTTCCTACAGTATTTAATCTGGATTTGGATTTTGGTGTGATCCATGATTCGGTCAAGAGAAGACTTCTTATTCTTTCACATGAAGAATGTGTTTCAATTTTCACATATTACAGTTTGTCCATCAATTTGAATATGGCTTTAGGATCCTACGTCCTGAATATTTTTCAAAATTTTCTGGGATATTATAGACAAATGCTCAACAGAAAGAACCAATTCTAAAGTTACAAGTTATCATAGGCTAGAAAGTCAGGATTTATTGTAAGTGTTGTTTCGCATGCATATTTACTTGGATGACCTCTAGACATTGAAGAGAGTACTAATTTGAGAGAATAAAAAAGTTCTATATATTGTGGATTTATGGATATTATTCTTATGCTGAGTGTCACTCTTATACATTCAATACAATGAAAAGTTATGACTGTTGGTGGTTAACGTGTCACAAGTTAGGATGTACTTGTTAGACCCCCAATATTACACACATATAAGAGAAGGGGCAGAACCAGGAATTAACATGACTTTTGACAATTCAGGTAGCAAAGAGAGAGAAAGCATCACCTAGGGCCCACTGTGGGATTTGGTTTATATATATATATATATCGTGAGTGTCCGGGCCAGCTTACGCGTATCTCAACTAATCTCACGGGAAAACTCGCCTGACCCTACAACATTTGGGTGTCAAGGAAACCCGTAGGAAATTAATTTCTTGGTAGGTGGCCACCGTGGATTGAACACATGATCTCTTAGTTAGCTTTTGATCTTTTTACCACTAGGCAAACCCATGGTGGTTGTGGGATTTGGTATTTATATAGAATGTTTTTGGGGATTTCCGTTTTAGGTTTTTATGTTGATTTTTAGGTGAAAGCTTCCATACCCTTCATTAGGAGAAGTTTCCAGCCTTCTCTAAGGAGCTGGGTGTTGATCTTGTTTTTTGCTACTGTTTTTCTGGATTATATCTCTGTTTTGTGTTATAATCTGAGTATTATCATCAATATATTATAGCAGAGTGCTGCCTCTGTTTTGTCTTGTTGGGGTTTTTCTGCTTTTCAGGTTAAGAATCTTAAGATACTTCAAAGTGTATAGTAGTCTGCTTTGTTCATAAAAGAGTATGAAGAATCTTTAGTTTCTTTGCTAATTGGGGGTCACCCACAACATTCGTTTCCTTGCTAGTTGTTCTTGATGCTATATATGCATCATTTATGTTTTCAAGTTGTCCCAGTTGTTCCATGTTTCCTTTTTTAAAAAAAAAAGAAGAAAAAAAGAAAAAAAAGTTGTCCCATGTTTAGATAATTGGAAGCCTCACCTTTTCTATCTGACTTCTGTTCCACAATTCCGGCATTATGCAGTTATTACAGGAGGACTTGACTCAAAGCTCATCATGTGGGACTTTTCTAGAGGTCGCCCCATCCAAGTACTTGATTTTGGTTCGTACATATGCAGCCCATCTGTTTATGTGTTATTCTTGTTCCATGCATGATGCATTTCTTTTTGTTTGCACTAGTTTACTCTTTTTCCTTTTTCGGCTTGTTCATCCAATTATAGCACCACATTGGCGTATGATTTCTCTATTTTGCAGGGTAATTGTTCAGTTTTTCCTTTTATTTACAAATTTTTTATTTTCCATTGGTGCCAAATTCTGGTATAAAAAATTATATTATTCAAAACTTGATTTATTTGCCTGTAGAGTGAGTCATGCAAGTGTTTGAATCTATTTTCCCTTCAGAATTCTAGCCTGAACACGTTTCTCGTATGGAATTGGTTTATAGATGAATACAATATACTAATTGTAGTTTTAATCTTGAAAGATATTTGTATTGTATCTTGCCTGTACAAGTTTTATTTGATCCGTGAGAAGCAAAAGTTTGGCATAGAGCCCCTTGGGTTTATGAAATTGCTAATGATGTCAGCAATGGTGATACTGATGATGGTAATACGCACTTTTGAAGAAAAATACTCGACTCAGAAACTCATCTCTCTCCATTGTACTTTCTTGTTGGCAATATACATATAATTTAAGTTGTAACAAATTTTATGTCAATGTCAACGATCATGTATGAAGAATATCAACAACAGTAACGATTATGCCAACATCAGTTTTATTGATATTTTTATTGTTTTGTTTCAACAGATATCCCTGACAACCACCCATCCAGCAGCACGGGACAATGTTTTAATCCTGCATTTATTCATGCAATAGCAGTTCCTGAAGTTAATATGCTGGACAGATTGGGCCAGATATGTGTCGTTGCAAGGGGTGACGGTATTGTTCATATGATTGATATTGAATCAGAGAAATCAAAGACTTCCTCAAAAACTGGTAAAAAAGTACAAACAAGATCTAAGGGAGTTACAGCTGCTTGTGATATGAATAACCAAGAGCAAACTGGAAGAAAGGGGTTATATTTGGATTACACTGTTGGTGGACATTCTGCTGCCGTGTCCTGTGTGTAAGTAATTTCTTTCTCCCCTTCCGCAACGCACCAAATCTCCCTTACCAAGTGGAAATTTTCAGGGCATTTTCTCAATTTGGAGAGAAAGGGAAGTTTATAGTTTCTGGTGGGAATGATAAGTGCATAAAGCTTTGGGATTGGTGTGAAGTTCCTGATGCTGGGAAAACTAGCAGCAGCAACAATGAGATTCTTCATTTGAACATCAATCTGAGCAAAAAGGTTGTTATTTATTTCTAGTTGCATGTCACTACCCCTATCATTACTCATTAACTCGAGCTTCATCAATTAGTTTCTAAGTTGGAAATTCAATCTTCTGCAGGTGAATTGGCTTTGTACTACTCCATCTGAAACAGAAAACCTTATCGTTTGTGATACTAGCAAAGTAGTGAAGGTATATAATGTTGCATAAATTCCTCATAATCAGAGCTTAGGAAGATACCTGAGGAATTCTGAACTATGCTGCTGTTCTTATATTTGAAGCATCTGATTATAGATCCTTAAAGAGTAACAATTTTGACACCAAGATTTAGTATTTACTGAAAATTGGCTCCAAATCTTGCCTGCTCTAAAAGGTGCGGCACCCTCCTAATAATCATTTGATTCAGTTTTTAGTTTTTGAAATTTTTGTTTGTTGTCTCACCATTCTTTCCCATGGTTTTTATCTCTAAAGTAGAGAATTAAACAAAAAGAACACATAAGTTGAAGTAATTAGTCATGATGTTCTATTTAATGCAAAATTACACAAGCCTGGCAGGAGATTTAGTTGCCTAACTTGTTTTGTAGATTTCCTTTCCATGGAGTTGTGTACACTTTTTAATGTTTCTTTGTGAGAAAAAAAACGTTACGACTATATATATTTATATATAGTTTAGAGTTTGGCTAAATCACTCAATTGATGATGTCGAGAATTCTCAAGGAAGAAGGAATAGTGTTTTCTAGTTTTGTTTTAAGACTAATGGAAAGACTCTTAATATTCTTATTTCTTGTTTTTATTTTTATTTTTCGAGAAAATTCTTATTTCTTGTTTTAATTCTCTTAGAGATATGAACTATTTTTTTTTTTTTAGTTTTTTTGTAATCTCAAATCTCAAATATTGTTTTTTGTTCACGTTTTTTAAATTCTGCGGGAATTATTATAAATAATAAAATTGTCAAAAATATTTACAAAATATTATAATATTTTAGATTTTATCATTGATAGACATAAAATTTTGTCTTAAATTCATGGAAGAAAAGGATGAACAAACTTGTTTTGATAATACAATTCTTGGCATTTTTAAAATAAAATAAACTTTGCACCAATTGTTACGTCACCCTAGTGATACTTTGTAACACTCAAAGTCTAGTATTCAAAATTTGGATTTGGCGGCCGATTGTCTTGATATTTCTACATCCTCGCAACTTGATAACATCATTCTTACTTGTCTTGAAGATTTCTAAGGTTGATCAATACAAATCATTTAAGAGGAAACATCATATTATTGTTTCAAATTAAGCATGTTATTTTTTGTATTTATACTTTGTTGGTGTAAGGAGTAACGTACTAATATGCATCTTTATTAATATTTTTGTTGAAATATTGAAACAAATTCAGTAGCTTGGGACACTCCAATAACTAAAGTGAGACAGCTCAACTCAAATACATTGGATTTAGTGTCGTTTGTTAATTTTAAATTATTCCTATTATTTATGAACTTTGCAGTTGATTTTTGAACTTTGATTATATTTTGTTAAAGAAGCTTTGGAAAGATTTTCTTTCCTTGCTAATGGGTAAAAGTTCTCCTTAAAAGTAGTTAATGTGTAAGAATTGAAAAGTCTACATGGCATCACTTACAATATTATCTTTTACATCACAGATAATGTTTGAAAATTGATTGTGTAGGTTTGGTCAAGATGATGCTCATTTTAGTTCTTTAAAACAAGTTATATTTTTAAGAAAAAATAATATTTTCAAAGTTCATAGTTATTCTTTGTAACAAATATGATAAACTTAACAATTAACCAATCCATGAACGCACGAATCAACAGAAAATTTTCATAAAGTAATTTAAATAGTAAAAACTTTTCTATCAGTGGCTCATTTCTGAAAACTTTATTACAACTAACTTTTTGGCTATGTGAACTTACATTCTTATCCATATGTTTCCTTTCTCTCCAAGCAACTTCTTCAATACACCAAAATTTTACAAATTTTACATATTATCACAAATGCGTGATCACTTAGGGTGTGTTTGGGGGAGAGGTTGGATTATGGAGGGTTGGGTTATGTAACCCAACCCATGTTTGGGGGAAGGGTTACCATAACCCTAGTTTTACCCCTAACCTCTCCCCTAAACCCTTTCTTAACATTTCCTCAACCCTTCCCTAACTCTTTCTCAACCATTTTTCAACTCTTTCTCATTTATAATTAATCCATTTAAGTTTAAATTTTTTTTTCTCATTTATAGTTTCTATATACTTATGAGTTTTGTTAATTCTAATATTTTTATTTTAAACACACTTATTTTTAAGTTATAAATTTGGTACAATTACATTATTAAAATTTTAATTTCTTTCTTTACTCTTGAATTAGGTAATTTACTGTAAATTACACAATTAAAATTTTAATTTTAATTTAATTACCTTCAATCAACTCTATGTTATAATTCACATCAATATATTTATGAAATTAAGATTTTGATATCAATCTCAACCTTATTGTATTTTGTTAATTAGCTTAAATATATAAGGAATGTCAATTCAATAAAAAAAATGGTATAATTTTAACAAATTACCGTAAATTGATTACAACAATTAGCAAACTATAAGGACTATTTGATTAAATTAAAAATTAGTGGAGGCCGTAATTTCAACAAACTTAGAGATAGTTTGTCTATATTTAGCCACTTTTGGTTATCAAATTAAGTTTTGTTAAATTAACATAACAAATCTTTTGTTAGATGGTAGGTTCATGATTTTTTTACCCAATAATTATTGCAGAATGACTAAAATAAATATTTTGAAAGTATATAAACCACAGTTAAAAAGAATAAAAATTAAAGTTGATATTTTAAAAGTAGCCTAAAATAAATTGAAGAGAGACCTAAAATTAGATTCATTGTAATTTCGCACAAGAAAACAAAACTAGAGTTGGTAAAAGACTTATTGTTATTTTATGTTTTCAGGACATTGTAATTTCAATGGTTATTTGCACTTATTTACATGTTTATAGTTGCGTGTCACATTCATAAAAACCAATTAATTGAAACGTAACGTATACTTACAAAATGTTGAAAATGAACGTTGTAGTTAAATAAAATAAGGCAACTTATTTTACAAAAACTATGACAATTTGGTAAATTAAATAAATGAAATTTGTGTTATTGAATTTAGAATATGAATTAAAAAAGAAAACTATTCGCACCTAACGACTACTTAAAAAAGATTGAAAATGAACGCCGTATTTAAAGAAATTAAGGAATTATTTTTACGAAAACTAGGACGATTTGGTAAATTAAATATACGAAATTCGTGTAATAGATTTAGAATATAGTTTTTTTAAAATAAAAAAACTGCACAAAAGTTGAAAATGAACATTGTATTTAAAGAAATTAAGGTAATTTATTTTACGAAAACTAAGACAATTTGGTAAATTAAATATACAAAATTCGTGTATTAGATTTAGAATATGATTTTTTTTATAAAAAAAATATTCGCAAGTAAGGATTACTAAAAATGTTGAAAATGAGCGTCATATTTAAAGAAATTTAGGCAAATTACTTTACGAAAACTAAGACGATTAAGTAAATTAAGTTTAGAAATTTGTGTATTGTATCTATAATATAAATTTTAAAAAATAAAAAATAAAAAATTTCATAACACTACCCATATAACCCTTTCCCCAAACATATCTTATCATAACACTACCATAACCCTACCCACATAACCCTTCCCCCAAACACATCTTATCATAACACTTTCTCCATAAACCTTCCCCCAAACACATCTTATAATAATCCTAGGTTTATCATAACTCTAACCCTCCATAACCCAACTCTTCCCCCAAACATACCCTTAGTATTTATTCAATGATCGCTTAATAGTAAGTGACATATAGTTTAGACTGAAGTACGTGATCAGATGAATGTGAAATATCATTTTTACCCTTATGATATAAAATAAGGTTGAATCTCAATCACATTTTGTATTTCAAAGCGAATAAGAAGTAAAGTTAAGCGAACGAGGTAAGAGGGCGATTGAGATTCAAGTTTATTTATATCACAAGGGTAAAAAGATATTTCACATGTTATCAGAATTATTCAATGTATGATCATGTAATTCAATTCAAACTATCGACCACTTACTATTAAGCAATCGTTTAATAAAATACCATGTGATAAGACACTTATGATAATATGTAAAATTTGTAAAATTTTGGTGTACATGAGAAGTTGACTGGAGAGAGAAAGGAAACATAAGTGGAATAGAACAGGTGATTGAAAAGTTTTTACTATGTGGTTACTTTATGAAACTTTGCATGAATCAAACGGTAGCCGAAGTTTTGATTTGTTTTAGCGCCAATAGTTTTCTTTTCATGGGTCTAGTTCGAATGAAGTAGATTCACACTCCAGTAAGAATTGCACTTCAATTGGACGATTCACAGACTCTGGGTTGCTTGTGTTTGTGGGGTTGCTTTTCCAGTTTCTTCTGTAGCGGTTTGGGTTGGTGCACAATCGTCTGTTAGTAGTTCAAATCAAAGACGTACTCTCCCTAACCAAATCTTTGCTTACACTTCCCGCAAAAATTCAAATCTGTTTCTACACACACTTCGCTTCTCATCTCTTCTTCCTCTCCTCTGCAGATGGCTGAAACCAACTTCCCAACCTCCCTCATCTTTCCAACTACTACCCTCCATTTTCCCCCATTTCTAAAATGCTTTCACCCCCCTTTTCGCACAGATCGATTCCACCCATCTGGGTTTTGTGTTTTCCATTTAAAATCACTCGCAAACCCTGGATTGAGGGGCTTCGGGGGCTGATTCTTTGATTTGAGGTTCCAGAATCAGGGTTCTCCGAAGAAAGGAGAAGTGAGAAACAAGATGATGGTTTCTGATGTTCCCATTTGCCACACTTGTGGTGAGCCAGTCGGGGTTGATGGCAATGGCCAGCTTTTCGTTGCTTGCCATGAGTGCCATTTTCCTATTTGTAAAGTCTGTGTTCAGTATGATATTAAGGAAGGCCGAAATGTTTGCTTGCGGTGTGGTTCTCCATTTGATGGTATCTTCTGATCGGTTGAACTAATCTAGTTTCTTTCATTTTGTAGTCTTGTGCTTTTTCTGTTCATGCAATTGAATTTAATTGAGTGAAATTTCTATTACTATTTGAGTTCACTTGTGATTGACCATATGTTGTTTGAGAGTTTAATAGTCTTGGATACTTCCATGTAGGGAGTTATGTTAACTATGGATTCGCTAATACTTAAAGGAATTGGTTAGGAAGTATAGAGTGTCTATGAGAATAAAGGCCTGATTGGAATGATTTAAAAGTGTCTTTACGTATTTAGAAAGTTATTCTGGTCCTATGTTTCTCGTTGATCACAATATATTAGTGGTTCCGAATTTTCAGAGAACTTGCTGATGGATGCTGATACAAAGAGATCAGGAGATCGAAACACTATGGCATCTCATCTCAGTCATTCTCAGGTAAAATTTATTGTCAGTTTTGTTTACTTGTGACCGAGTTAAAGGTGTTTACTATTGAATTTCCTTATATTAGACACTCGAGGTTATGTCTCAATTTTGTTGTTTTTGTTTCTTTGCTTAGGACGTTGGTGTTCATGCTAGACATGTCAGTAGTGTGTCGACAGTGGATAGTGGTAAAGAATGTTCGTTTTATGAATCATGTTGGAAGCCTTTAATATTGTTCCATTTTTAATAATCTCTTCCTGATTTTGTGAAGAATTGAATGATGAATCTGGGAACCCTATTTGGAAGAACAGAGTAGAGAGTTGGAAGGATAAGAAGAATAAAAAGAAACGGCCTGCCGTGAAGACTGAACAGGAAGCTCAAATTCCCGTCCATCAACAAATGGAAGAGAAACAGTAAGTCTAAGGAGGTTTTGGTTTTTTCTTTTTTTAATCTGATTTCTAACAATTTAATGATCATTGGTCGTGCCCTTGCATGATTGGAGCGAAAAGGTGGTTTCTGTTTGCTGATGTGCTTTTCTATAAACTGGCTTCGTACCGCACACTTTTTGATGACTTGGATTTTTTGACATCATATTTACGAGGAGAATGTAAACTACTGTCATGAATTTTAGTCAGGAGAAAGGCTGGAATAACATTGTTCTGATTATATGATATTTAGTCACAACAACTTATGAAAAATGTGATTTTTGTTCTTCCAGGATTTCAGAGGAGGCTGCGGTTACACACTCATTTTCTTCAGTTTATCCAATTCCTTCCAGCAGATTAACACCATACAGAATCGTGATAATCATGCGATTGATCATTCTAGCTCTTTTCTTTCAGTATCGAATTACAAATCCTGTTGATAGTGCTTTTGGTCTATGGCTCACTTCTATCATATGCGAAATCTGGTTTGCCTTCTCCTGGGTGTTGGATCAGTTCCCTAAATGGTTTCCCGTCTGCAGAGACACATTCATTGACAGATTATCGGCCAGGTAGGAGCTTAGAACTTATTGATGTGGCCCCATTTGACAACGGTTTCCTTTTTTATTTTCTACTTATAAAACTTATGCTTATATTCTTCCAATTTTTCTACTATGGTTTTCATGTTTATTAAAGCAACCCTTCAATTTTTGGTCAAAGTCTAAAAAACGAAAAACAAGTTTTTGAGTTTATTTTATTTTATTTTTAGGTTTTTAAAACTTCACTTGGTTTTGGAAAATATCGGTAGAAATTGAATAACTAAATAAAGGAACTAATACGTGGAGATGATGTTTACACGAAAGTTTGCAAAAATAATAAAAAAAATTATGATAATAGAGTCCATGTCACTTACATTTTCAAAATTGCAAAAAATAGCAAATTAAAAACAGATTATCGTTGGATTACCGTTGACTACTGTCATATTTTCCAAATTTGCAATATGAAAAAAAATGTGTTATGAACTGTTGTTTTCTAAGTTTTTTTGTGAAATTTTCCAGGTTTATAAACGGAAAATTGTTAAAAATAGCAAATTTGACAAAATATTTACAACATATAATAAAACTTTCAGATTTTATCAATAATTAACATTATTGACAGCGATATGCTTCTATCATTAGTATTAATAAATAGTGATAAAAGTATATCAATTTTCTATCATTGATAGAATCTAAAATTTTGTTAATGCTTCTAAATATTTTAATTTATTTTGCTATTTTAAAAAATGCTCCTTTATAAATTTATTTTTCAAAAACTAAAAATAAAAAACAGAATAGTTATCAAACAGATCCGAATTAATTTGGGAGCGTTATTTTTATAATTCATGTTTTGGGTGTTATACTATATCAAAAAAGCTCTGGTCACTCCATTTTCTGCCCTCAGTTGTAATAGTTTGTTTTTAAATAATCAACTGGACTGCTAAAATAAGTTTTCTCAATTTAAGTTCAACAACAAAAAATGAGAGATTTCCACCTCTAGCCTCTTAGATGAGACCATATGCATAACCAATTGAGTGTACTCAGATTTGGCAAAATAAGTTTTTTCAGTTACGGAGTAGTCTAAAATCATATTGTGACAGTTATTTTGCTTTCAGTCAATGCCCAAATTCATTTCCTAAAACATTGTAACCTGGGTACCATGTAGGCCAGGTAGAATGATAAAATGTCAGATAAAATATGGAACTAACTAATTAGAAACAAAAAAGGTGGTAGGTTAGGGTGCTTCAGTCTAGTGCTCCTGATTGTGTGTGTTTATTTGTTTCTGACGCAGGTTTGAAAGAGAGGGAGAACCTTCTCAGCTTGCCGCTGTGGATTTTTTTGTGAGTACTGTTGATCCATTGAAAGAACCTCCACTAATCACTGCCAATACCGTGCTTTCGATCCTTGCTGTGGACTATCCTGTCGATAAAGTTTCCTGCTATGTGTCTGACGATGGTGCAGCTATGCTTACATTTGAATCTCTAGTTGAAACAGCCGACTTTGCAAGAATGTGGGTTCCTTTCTGCAAGAAATTCTCCATTGAACCTCGAGCTCCTGAGTTTTACTTCTCCCAGAAAATAGACTATTTGAAAGATAAAGTGCAACCTTCTTTTGTCAAGGAACGCAGAGCAATGAAAGTAAGAACTTCAAGCTTCCTCTTCACAGTCTGCTCCTTGTTGGTCATTGCCATGATTAAGTGACTTGGTTGATTTGTGTTTAGTATATCATTTACTATGTCAATGGTTGGAAACAAATATTTAACAATCAGTCTGCTGATTTGTGGCAGAGAGCTTATGAAGAGTTTAAAGTACGAGTCAATGCTTTGGTAGCAAAGGCTCAGAAAACGCCAGATGAAGGCTGGTCCATGCAAGATGGAACAACTTGGCCAGGAAATAATCCACGTGACCACCCTGGAATGATTCAGGTTAAACACTATTCATTTGATTCCATTTGCGTTATTCTACTAATAGAGAAGAATGTTCACCTGCTTTCCTACGTCAGTTTCAAGTTTATCTTGTGTATCATGAAATGTTCGACACTCTGAATGCCCTACCTTAATAGAAAAGTTTTAGTTCAAATTGTATCGAACCTGGACCAAATTTGACTGGCGTAGAATTAACAACTATTAGAGTAAGTTTTTGTTTATATCTTCTGCAATGATTGGAAACTTTTGAAGTTCTTCAGTAATGATTTTACCGTAGTTTTAGAAGCATCAAATGCTCATAAAAATCTTTGTTTCAAAATGGTTCAAGACCTTACTGCTTGTCCATTTGAGTTTTAATAACATAGAAATTTTGTACAATCCCTTCTATTTTTCTGTGTCCATTATGTTCAATAGTTTATCAACGCATTTTCTGTCTTTCACTTAAAGAATTGAATCAAAATGTTCAATGATGGAGGATGGATTGTTTCAGGTTTTTCTTGGAAATACAGGCGCCCATGACGTAGAGGGTAATGAACTTCCTCGACTAGTCTATGTCTCTAGAGAGAAGAGGCCTGGTTACCAACATCACAAAAAAGCTGGTGCTGAAAATGCTCTGGTACGCAATTATCTACGATATTTTATTTGTTGCTAGCCCATCAAAGTTGTATGCTCAAATATTTGTCCTTAAACAGGTGAGAGTATCTGCAGTCCTCACAAACGCCCCCTACATTCTCAACCTTGATTGTGATCATTATGTTAACAATAGCCAGGCTATACGTGAGGCAATGTGTTTCTTGATGGACCCACAAGTAGGCAGAGATGTATGCTATGTTCAATTTCCTCAGAGGTTCGATGGCATTGATCGAAGTGATCGATATGCCAATCGCAACACTGTTTTCTTTGATGTGAGTTTAAATTAGTTTTATTTTTTAAAAGTACATATGATTACTCTATCAGTTCCCTGCAGAAGAATAATTGATAGAAACTTTCCATGTTTCACAAGAGCATCTGAGTTCATCAGCAGTGAGGATCTTCATTTTTGTTTCAGGTGAACATGAAAGGATTGGATGGGATCCAGGGACCAGTATACGTGGGTACAGGTTGTGTTTTCAATAGACAGGCTCTTTATGGCTACGGACCTCCTACACTGCCTAGCTTATCGAAGAAATCATCATCATCATCCTGCTCCTGGTGTGGCTGCTGCTCGTGCTGCTGTCCTTCCAAGAAGATTTCAAAAGATCCGACTGAGATTCAGAGAGATGCAAAAAGAGAAGAGCTTGATGCTGCAATCTTTAACCTCGGGGAAATAGATAGTAAGTTTAATCTTGGTGGAATTTGGTTTTAGAAATTTTAGGCGGTAGTTTTTTGGGTTGTTTATTGAATCTAGTTTTGACTTTGTTCTACAGATTATGATGAGTACGAGAGGTCAATGCTAATTTCTCAATTGAGCTTTGAGAAAACTTTTGGCTTATCTTCTGTATTTATTGAGTCTACACTAATGGAAAATGGAGGAGTTGCAGAATCTGCAAATCCATCGACTTTGATCAAAGAAGCAATTCATGTCATTGGCTGTGGTTATGAAGAGAAGACTGCCTGGGGAAAAGAGGTATTAGTTTAGTTGATATTAGCACATTATTAGAACTATTGTCTCTCTTTTACAGATATATGTGCTTCAGTCAATATTTTCTAAACACTTGTGAACCATTTTTGGGCTTATGGTTCTGCTTTTTTAGATTGGTTGGATATACGGTTCGGTCACTGAGGATATCTTAACGGGTTTCAAGATGCATTGCCGAGGATGGAGGTCCATCTACTGCATGCCCATGAGGCCAGCATTCAAAGGATCAGCCCCGATTAACCTTTCCGATCGTCTGCACCAAGTTCTTCGATGGGCACTCGGATCTGTTGAGATTTTTCTCAGTAGACATTGTCCATTATGGTATGGATTCGCAGGCGGACGACTCAAATGGCTCCAAAGAATGGCATACATAAACACCATTGTCTATCCGTTCACTTCCCTCCCTCTCGTTGCCTACTGCTCGTTGCCTGCAATCTGCCTGTTGACAGGGAAATTCATCATACCAACGGTAAATATTTCACTCTTTGCATTATTGTTGTCCTAACAAACTCAAAATTTATATTTTAAGCAGTATTTTCTTACCATGTCTGTTCATAATATTTGGAAATACTCAAATAGAATCATGTGGCTCTTGCATTTGTGGGACTGAATATCCCTATTATCAGTAACATCCTTCTGTATGTTTCCTTCTCATATTTTTCCTAATTAATTTTTGTTCCTTAAATAAGTCATCTCTTCAACATTATGCAGCTCTCAAACCTAGCAAGTACCCTTTTTCTCGGTCTCTTCCTGTCCATCATTCTCACAAGTGTTCTTGAGCTGCGTTGGAGTGGTGTTAGCATTGAAGATATATGGCGTAACGAACAATTTTGGGTCATAGGAGGCGTCTCAGCCCATCTCTTTGCTGTCTTCCAAGGGTTCCTAAAGATGTTGGCCGGCATTGACACCAACTTCACAGTTACTGCAAAGGCAGCTGACGACGCTGAGTTCGGAGAGCTTTACATGGTGAAATGGACAACACTTTTGATCCCTCCTACAACTCTTATTGTCGTTAACATGGTTGGTGTCGTTGCTGGATTTTCTGACGCATTAAATGGTGGATATGAAGCTTGGGGACCTCTTTTTGGCAAGGTCTTCTTTGCCTTCTGGGTGATTTTTCATCTCTATCCATTCCTCAAAGGTCTCATGGGTCGCCAAAACAGGACGCCTACCATTGTTGTTTTATGGTCAGTACTGTTGGCATCAGTTTTCTCACTTGTTTGGGTGAAGATTAACCCATTTGTGAACCAAGTTGACAGTACAACCGTTGCACAGAGCTGCATTGCAATAGATTGTTGAATAATATTGAAGAAATTTATCACAAGCCTTCCACTGCTTTTCAAAGACTGCTGTGATTGTTTGTAGGATTGATTACCAGTTTCCTAATGTCATAGTTTGAGATGAAAACATAAAGATTCATCTAAATATGTATTAATGTTTTGGTTAAACATTTGAGATTCAGTTTGTAAATGTAAGTCATTGGTGTGAGAAATACCAATTTGAATTGAATAGAAATCTAAAAGAAACCTTCTATTAGGTGCAAACAAGCATTCATTAAGAAAGTGATCATAGGTAAGATTTAGATGGAAGTATCAATCAAAGATATCGATGGATATTTCTAACTAAAAAATCAAGAAATTTTTCAATTTATAGGCTGAACTTTAGAAGCTGTTTGGGGGAGGGAAGGGAAAAGAAAAGGACTAGAGTCCTTTTCACTTTTGAGACAAGGATTAATACTAAGTGAGGGAAAGGAATAAGTATTTTTAATCATTCGGAATAAGTATTTTTAATCATTCTCTTTCCTTTCCGTGTGTGAATCTATCTTTCTTTAATAAATAATTTTTCAATCACTTTAAATTTTCCGTTTTAAATATACATATATTTTCCATATTAATTATATTTTAACAAATATAATTATCTTTTTTTTTTTTTTACAACAATTTTATACATATATCCACATATACATATGATTATCAAATTTCTAACAACAGCTCTTCAATTTAATTAAATAAACACAAAAAAATATTTAATTAAATTCAAATTCAACAACACAAAATTTAAATTCAATAATTAATTAAATGTTTAATTAATTTTAATTCCACAAAACTATAAATTCTAAATCAAATATGTGGTGATTGTCTACTTGAACTGCATGAACCATTTTTGTTTTGATTTCCATTGTTTTTTTATTTTTTTTGCATTATCATGATGTACGATGTAATTGAGTTTCACTGCATTCCGAATAAATTTTTTTCCGTATTTCATTTTGTTTCCATGTTATTATGTCCGTCGTCGTTTTTTAAATTGATTGTTAACGATGCACAATTTCTGGATATTGCACTTATAACATCAATTTTAAAAATAGATATAATTTCTTTTGCACGTAATGCATCAATAAATTTATTGACTCGAAAAGCTTGCATACAAAACATTTAAAATTGACATCGTATTTACGAAAACTAATGAAACATATTTTTTTGATAAAAATTTCAAATTTTGGTAAATTAAAAATACGAATATTTGTGTATTGGATTTACAAAAACGAATTTAAAAAGAAAAATATAAGAGTAGGAATTAAAAATAATAATAATAAATAATAAAATTTTCCAATATTGCACTAACAACACCAATTTTTAAAAAATAGATATAATTTTTTTCACAATCAATAAATTTATTGGCACGGAAAGCTTGCGTCCAAAACGTTCAAAATCGACATCGTATTTACGAAAACTAATGGAACATGTTTTTCGATAAAAAAAATTCAAATTTCAGTAAATTAAAAATACGAATATTTGTGTATTGGATCTATAATAAGTTTTTTTTAAAAAAAAATACAAGAGTACGAATTTAAAATAATAAAATTTTTCGATATTGCATTTACAGCATCAATTTTTTTTTAAAAAAAATAATAATACTTTCTTCCGCACGTAACACATCAATAAATTTATTAGCTAGAAAGCTTTGGTACAAAACGTTCAAAATTGACATCGTATTTATGATAACTAATGGAATATGTTTTTCGATAAAAATTTCAAATTTCGGTAAATTAAAAATATGAATATTTGTGTATTGGGTCTACCATACGAATTTTTTTTAAAAAAATCCAAGAGTACGAATTTAAAAATAAATAATAAATAATAAAATTTTCGGATATTACACTTACAACCTCAATTCTAAAAAAATAGATATAATTTATTTCACATGTACGACATCAATTAATTTATTAGCACGAAAAGATTGCTACAAAACGTTCAAAATTGACGTTATATTTACAAAAACTAATGGAACATGTTTTTCGATAAAAATTTCAAATTTTGGTAAATTAAAATAGAAATATTTGTGTATTAGATTTACAATAAAAAAAAAAATTTAAGAAAAATATAAGAGTATAAATTAAATAATAATAATAATAATAATAATAAATTGTTGTAATCCTTACCACTTATTCCTTTTTCCAAACGAGGATGATAATTCCCTCATAATCTTTCCTCCAAACAAAAATTATCATAATTCTCTCATATTCCCACCACTTATTCTTTCCCCCAAATAATGATTATAATAATCATTTCCTTTTTATAATCCCCTTTTCCACATTCCTTTATCCCTTTATTTCTTTCCTTCTCCAAACGGTCCTTAAAGATGGTATCAATTTAAACTTTAAATTAATAATTATATCAATATAAACTTGAACTTTGAAGTTTAAATTAAAAAGAAAATCTAAATGTTAGTATAATTGTTTTAAAGGAGAAAATTGTTAACAATATTTACAAATATAACAAATTTTTTCTTTTTTTTAGTGATGAAATCAGATAGATGTCTATCAATAGAGTGATAAATATCTATTTGAGTTTATCACAATCTATTATAAATTGAAATTAAAATTTTACTAGCTCAATTTGCTATAATTGAGAACATTAAAAAAAAACTTACGATTTTGAAATAAATTTAGGTGCTCAGTATTTATCTTGTAAACATTTTGTTGTTTAATGTTTTTTTATGTTTGTAACTTTTTCATCAATATAATAAGATGCATCGAACTTATGCAAATATGAAAATATTGATATATCAATGAAATTAATAACATGATAATTGGTACATATGTTAGGAAACTTATATGGATCAATAAGAGAACCATTGAGATAGTTATAAAATCAAATTTGAGAAATGATATAGAAAAACATGTATTAGCGTTGATAATTGATTGAGTTATTTTTGTTTGTTGTTTTGGCAAGTTTAATGTTCTCTTTCATCAGCATCCCAATTACGAACAAACACCAAATTTATAAACAATATATTATTGGAAAGATTAATTTATTTTAAAACTATGATTGGAAAGTACTTGTAGATTTTAATCATCAAAATCTGATCTCAACATGAAAGCTTTAATGATGAATTTGGAAATAAGCTTTAATTTCTCATCGGTTATTCCTATTTTTTCAGCCAAAATAATTAGTTGGGCATTTATGTGAAAAATGACTAAAAGAAAGGGTGTTTTGGTAATCATTTCAACTATTCCATTCATTCCTACTTCCCTCCCCCTTCCCCTTTGCCTCATTAAAATGTTAACATTCTGAGCTTCAATTGGCATCTTCTTCACCACACTCTCCCAACGTCTCTATAAACAACGATGAAACCGCCACTTCCACTGCTCCTCATTCTCTCCATTCTGCTCTTAGTCTCCACCGTCAACGCCGCCGCCTCCATACCTACCAAGCCGACTATTATTCCGGCGGCCCCCATTGAAGTTCCTCCAACTCCATCTCCTACCTCTGCTCCATCTCAAGCTCGGCCATTACTCCCACCGACATCGCCTTCGCCTTCTTCTTCACCCCCATCATCATCATCATCATCATCTTCAAACTCTCTTGACCCGAAGCAACTTAGAGCTCTGCAGTCACTCAATATCCCCACCTTCAAGGACCCCTGCAAGCAACCTTCACTTCATAACGCCACCGTTTGCGATTCCTCCGAGCCGTTTCGCCACCTTGTATTCCTACGCTTGGCTAATTGCTCCGACGATGTTGCTTTGTCATTCACAGCTCTTAAATCCCTCTCCACTCTCAGATCTCTCGAATTTGTTGATTGTCCCATTTCCCCCATTCGCTTCCCTGCCGATCTGGTTGCCTCTCTCAGATCCTTCACTTGCACTAATAGCCTCCGTAGGCTCACCGGCGTTTGGCTTAGTCGTCTTGAGAACCTCACCGATCTCTCTGTTTCCAATGTCCCTGTTAATGCCTCCGGCCCTTTCGTCATACTTGGTAAAATGAATATCATCAAGTCCGTGACCGTTTCCAATGCGAATCTCACGGGTTTCTTTCCTAGACATTTAAATCACAACCTTACCCACATTGATTTTTCGGGTAATATGCTCAAGGGAAAGCTACCCACTTCGATTACTCTGCTGGAGAATCTTGAATCTCTGAATCTAGCTTCTAATTCGTTCACGGGCGAGATACCCACTTCAGTTGGGGACTTGATATCGCTTCAGAACTTGTCGTTGGCATCGAATTCGTTTTCGGGATCGATCCCAGAATCAATTTCGGCAATTCCTGGATTGGTTCACCTCGATCTGAGCTCAAATCAGTTCAATGGAACAATTCCGAGCTTCCTTTCAGAGATGAAGAGCTTAAAGTATCTGAATCTTGAGAACAACCAATTTCATGGGGTAATGCCCTTCAATGGGTCATTCTTGAAAAGGTTGGAAATGTTTAGGATAAAGGGGAATAGCAATCTTTGCTACAACCATTCAATTCTATCATCCAAACTGAAGCTTGGGATAGCTCCTTGCGATAGACACGGGCTTCCATTATCGCCACCGCCAGCTAAGGATGATTCGTCAGCTGATGAAAACAGCGACTACGATGACAGTGATGGAGGTGATTCCAGCACCCATCATAAGGAGTCTCATAATGGACCAAATAAAGTTGTGCTTGGAGTCGCAATTGGCCTTTCTTCCATAATTTTTCTCATTATTTTTCTGGTTTGTATGTCCAAGTGTTGTCGTTGAGAGTGAAGATCAATTGGTCTTACTTTTAGAGTAGGATTTTTTTGGTTAGAAGTAATAGTAAAGCATTCATGCGAGGCATATAAGCGTTGTAAATGTAGGGGTAGGACAATTTGGTTGGCGTTTGTTCTTTATTTTAGTGGATTGGTTTCAATTATTTGGAGGGAAGAGGATTTTCAGTGCGGCATGTTTTGATGTATTCATTTTAGGTGTTATCGACATCATTTCTTACGCTTTTGGTTTTTCCTATTATGACTTGATTTGCTGTATTGTCTCAATAAAATCTATTATGTTCAGTGTTTCAACTTTCTAGCTCTCCGTCTTGTCTCAATCTGGGTTTTTCCTTCCATTCATCATTAAAAATACCAATTAGGTGTGACAGGTAATGAAGCCATTAACAATTTATATTCACCAGTAACCTCTACAAGAACAACTTCCATCTTTGAAATGATGAAAACGACTAGAATCTCTCAGAATGATTTCTCTCGAGGCAGCCTTCGACATGAACTTTGCCATCTCATGACAGTCGCCACAAACTCGGAGATTTTTTGTCACCCGTATAGTCTTACCCGGTGGGAGATTCAGCATACCAAAAGCCATGGCTAACTTTTCACTGTGTCCACAAAGGGCTACTTCCTTTTCCCTTTCATCTGCATTTAGCAGAGCATACGCTGTTTTTGGAGAGTAACCTTCTTTTTTCATCTTGCTTCTTAGTCTTTTCAAGAGTAGCTCTATCTTCTTAGCTTGGGGTTTGGAGCAATCTCCAGCAACAAAGATGTTGATCTTGCCTTTGATCTCAATCCAACTGCAGCCTGGATTCTTCTTCAGACCGCGTTGTCCGATTTTCTCCCTTAACTTTTGAACTTCTTCCCATTTCTCTGCCTCTGCATAAATGTTCGCCAAGAGTACATAATAGCCAGTGTTTTCTGGTTCTAGCTCGAAGATTCGTTCAGCAACTTTCTCTGCTAGTTTGACATCATGGTGTATCCTGCATCCACACAACAATGCACCCCAGATGGTGGCATCTGGTTTGATTGGCATCGCTTTGATGAATTTATGTGCCCTCACCAGATTCCCGGTTCGGGCAAGAAGATCCACCATACATGCATAGTGCTCTAGGTTGGGTTCAATCTGACATTCTTTCTTCATAATATTGAAAATTTTCCATCCTTCATCAAGCAATCCAGAATGGCTGCAGGCATAAAGGATTGAAATGAAGGAAACTTCATCGGGTTCAATCCCGGTCATTCTCATCTGATTAAAGGTATTAATGGCTTCGATACCATAGCCATGCATCCCATATCCAGCTATCATCACTGTCCATGAGACTAGGTCCTTATTGGGAATCATATCAAAGAGTGATCGGGCTAGAACTAATAGCCCGCACTTCACGTACATATCGACAACTGCATTAATGACATATTTATCTTCAGAATATCCATTTCTTAATGCATATCCATGGATCTCTCTACCTTTGTCCAAAGCTGCAAGGCTCGCACAGGCAGGAAGGATGCACGCCACTGTTGTGCCGTCAGGCTTTGATTCTCTTTGCATCTCTGCAAACAAGGTAAGAGCTTCATTTGGAAGACTGTTCTTCGTGTAACCTCCGATCGTAGTATTCCATGATATAACATCCTTCTTTGTCATGTGAGAAAACACATCATGTGCATCCTTCATGCTGCCGCACTTGGCATACATGTCCGTAAGAGCATTACTAACAAACGAGTTAGTTTCCAAGTTGTTTTCTCTGATGTAATCGTGTACAATCTTCCCACTTTTCAGGTTCCCGTTAATAGCACAAGCATGAAGAATGCTTGTAACAGCATAGACATCTGGGACAACGCCTCTGCTTTTCATTTCATCAAACAACTTGATTGCACCATCGGACAGACCTTCACGAACATAGCCGGTGATCATCGAAGTCCAAGATACAACAGTTTTCTCATCCATTCTCTCAAAAACCCGGATGGCACTGTTCAAATCCCCACATTTTGAGTACATGTCCAATAAAGTATTATTGAACCTAATTTCTCTGTCAAGAGCAGCAGCCTTTATTGAATAAGAATGAAGTACCTTACCCAACAAAAGAGTGCCTATATTTGCACAAGCTACAAACACATTAACCATTGTAGCCAAATCAATATCAACACCGAAAACCAACATCTTTATGAAAATCTCAATTCCTATGTCATCTAAACCATTCTTAACATAGCCACTGATCATAGAGTTCCATGAAATGACATCTCGGTCAGTCAATTCATCGAACAGCTTCTGTGCACATCTAACCTTTCTACCAACAAAGTAGAAAGAAATTAATGAATTAACGACTGTGTTATAAGAATTAAAACCCAATTTACAGATCAATCCATGAACCTGCCTACCCTCTTCTACACGTGCAACTGCTGCGAAACACTTCAATATACTAGAAAATGTATATGAATTAGGTTTTATCCCCAACTCCAGCATTTGCTTGAACAAATTCATACTCTCTTCATAATTACCATTTCCTGAATACTCACTGATCATAAGGTTCCAGAGAAAAATCTTACTTTCAGAAAGTTTATCAAAAATTATCCTCCCTTCTTTTAGATCCCCACATTTAACATACATAAAAACTAGTTTCACCCCCAAGATTCCATCTATCATAACCCCACTAGATTCTATTATTGAATGAACCCTTCTTCCATCTCGTATAGATTTTCGTTCGGCACATAGCTGTAAGATGGAGCAATAAGCACCCAAGTCAAAGTTGGAATTTTGGGAACTGCAAAGAAGCTCCATAGCGTTTTTGAGATCCCCCACTTCACAAAACTCGACAATTTTGCGGGAACTATCCAGTTCAACATCCATATAGCTTTTCGTTTCCAATGCTGGGGCATAAGCCAAACTTGAAAAGGAAAGTTTCGAATTGGGTATGACAAAAAGAAAAGATTGCCGGAATTTTAAGTTCACTGAGCCACGATGATCGTTCCCGGCCGGAGATAGCCAAAAGGTTATAGGGGCTTTTGCTGCCAGTAACATCATGCCTTTCGCCAAGGAGCCTCGGTAAGAAACAACATAAAGGATAAGCAAATTTTGCTATTATAGAAAGAGAAAGCAATAATGGAGACAAATGAAAAAAGAAAGAATGGATAGTGAGATGTCCACGTGGGAACACGATATTCAGAAGCTATAGGCCCATCAGTGAATTGGCATTAAAGAAAAACCGACCTATATTACATACACAGCTTGTGGATATGATGCAATTTGGATATTCATAGAATTTCATTTTTCTGGAGAAAATCAGATGGAAGCAGTAGTTTTCCTGCCTCGAATTCTAATCCGTTTTCCCAATTTAATCTCTTTGAGAAGAAGACCCACGTTCGCTTCGAAAGGTATCACAAGCTTGAAACTCCCAAAAACCAGTCTTGAACTTAGCAAATCCATTGTTTACTTAGCCAAATGTTTAAAATGAAAAATTTATTTGAGTTTTGTCAACACTTTTTATTGCAGAATTTGTAGATCTTGTGTACTTCTCACAAGCTGAGGGATTAATTTTTGATGCAGCTTGTTAAATTTGGCAGACGTTGCAGATGTTTTTCCCAGTAAGAACACTCAACCATCTGTTTCGAAAAATAGGCCAGATGGGAATGCCGGGAATCGACCTCCTCGTAGAAACTCTGTGCCAGGAAAAACAAGGAAGAGTGAATCTTCTTCGAGGAAAACAGAAACCCCTCAGAATGAGGAAAACGTAAAAAAATCAGAAACCAATGACCAGGAGGAAGTAATTGCTCTGTTCAGGAAGATTCAGATTTCCATTGCTCAGGAATCGGCAAGCTCCATTGATGAAGAATCCCGCAAGGATGAAAATGGAGCCGCATCTATTCTAGAGACCCTTCGTGAATCAAGAAAGCAGTTGAAAGGTAATTTAATTTCTTTATTGTCACATCTAATGCTTTTGTGGGAAATTTGGTCCACCTTTAATCCATGAATGCATCTCACAAGAACTAAAATTTACAGTTTACAAACATCTCACAAGAAACAAGTGACCACCATTCCCAACCACATACCACATAGACATCAAGCACATTTAGCAGTATCATTGTTGTTACCTTGTGAAACAACATGGCGACACTTCCATGTGAATATACATTGTCACTAGGTATTATTAAAAAAATTCGATCAATTATGTTTACTAAATAATAGAGCTATGGACAGGCAAAACTTCAAAGAAGGCAGGAGCTAAAGTGTTGAGAAGTAAAGGCACGTCTGAAGAGAAGGAAATGCATGATCCTTCACCGCCACCAGCTGCAGATTTCAAGTTGGTTCGACCACCCTCTAAATTTGTGAAGAGATCACCAATCCCTCTTAAAGTTGATGCATCTCAGGCAATAGCTGAAAGCAGAGAATTGAAGTTCCCAAGTATAGAGAATATGAAACTTACCGAGCTGAAAGCACTAGCAAAATCTAGAGGAATTAAGGGTTACTCCAAATTGAAGAAAAATGAGCTCATGGAAATTCTGAGATCCTAAATCATGTCAGGGCATTTTGAGGAGAAACCATCGATCTCCTCTATTTTCATTTTTTTTCTTTTTCCTTTGGCGTTCCTCTTTCTACTTGTTTCACATGTTTTTTATAACAAAATTGCAAGCTGGTCTTCTAGTGGATCATAACATTCAAAAACCTTTGGTCATACATTATATCAATAACGACCTAGTAGAATTTAATTCCCAAAAATTATTCAGTATTCTCTAAGGTTCAAAAACAGCTGCGGTGAAGCAGACTGCATCCGTAGAAGCACCCTAAGTACAGATACAAGTGCGCACATGGACACAGAAACAAGAGATTCCAATTCGTATCAACTACTGCACGAGTATAATCTTATTTTAGGCACATAAGAACCACAAAAACCATAACAGCTTACTAGTGATCTTGCTCGACTGACAGTTACCACTGCAATGCAATCTGCTTGCATTTCAAACTTAGATTCCAGGATCGATAGGCAACCTTATTGTACATCTATGCCTATCTTATTGTACATCTATTAAAAACGGGAACTTCAACTCAAGTCACAAAATAACAAATTTTCTCATTAGAAGGAAATCCTTTTTCTTCCATTTGAAGATAAAATACAGGAAAATCAATAAATGTCTTCAAACCTTGAAAATAAAATTCTGATACAAAAATGGGAAAACTACAAAAACCTGTAGAAGCCACCAAAATTGAGGGATTAATCTAGCCTGTAATGTTCTGAGACTTATTAAGGATGACGCCTTCATACTTAACTTGAAACCACTTCATTGCATCCTCTTTGGTGACCCTATGTTGAATTCCAACACTTGACTTGCATCGACGTCGACGACCAACACGATAGCCTGGACGTTCTAGAACAACATAGAAGTCCATACCATATATACCAGTTGAAGGGTCATACCTAAAGATGGAGAAAAGAAAGCAATTATTTGTCAAACACCAGCCTCCATGAAGCTCAATAATGCATATACGTAACCTATCCCAGCCAGGAGAACTAGACCCATCAGGATTTTACTTTGCTTATAAATTTCAGCCAAAACAGCATTTACCGATTGGAAAACTTCTGACCAAATATAATCAAAGGTCTAAACTTCTCGAGTCTCAATTCCATAGGTGTAGTCCATTCATGTGTAAACTATGTTTCTATGTCACAACAAACAAATTACAATGTGAATTCAAACGTTTCCAGCTTCTATTCTAACTTCTAAGACAAGTTTTTTCAAAACATTTTGCTACGCTTAAACCACGAATGTCACACTGCTACTTCAGATTATGGCAAAAGATAGATTTCTAATCCGGGCAGCTGAGTTCCTGTAATTAAAGAATGGTTGTTCTCAAATAGTTTTAATGTAGGCCATAAGGTTCCAAATGAACCAGCAAGACATAAGCGAGGACAAAGACCCTTAGCTAAAAAAAACACACAAGTATTAAGAAAGAAACAAGAATATTGAAAACTAACTTGATTCCAAGATCAATATGCTCCTGAATACCAAAACCAAAGCAGCCTGTATCACTGAAGTTCCTGCGCAAGAGTTCGTATTCCTTAACCTTCAAACCACTTTCAAGAAGTTGCATTGCCTTTTCGCCCCTCACAGTGACGTAGCAGGCGATCTTCTCGTTACGCCTGATCCCAAAAGACCGAACAGTGTAACGGGCTGTTTTATTCCCAGTAACGAAAATTAGAAAACAGATCTAAGAGTAAAAACAGTCTTTTTAAAAAAAACAACACAAAATCGAAATCAAATACCCACCTTTGGAGAAGACGGGGGATTGGCCACTGAGTTGTTCAAGCACCTACGAATAAATAACCGATATAAGAAATCAATCGGGATGCAAATGGGGTGAAGCTATAAAGGGGGAAAACCAGTGCGTTAAAGGAGAAGGGTTGAAACCTTGGCGGCTCTGGTGAGACGATCGCCGCTTTCACCGACGGAGATGTTAAGAACCAGCTTCTGGACTTTAATATCTCGCATGGGGTTCGAGAGCTTCTTCTCTGATGCCTGAAATTTGCGTCAGGTTACCGTCCAGAAACATGAATCAATGAGCTAGTCCTCTACAAATATGACACAGCAATCATAAGAGATGAAGTAAATATGAAGAGATAGTAGAAACGGTACCATTGTCGGATGAGGCAGCCGAGGCAGAGTGAGGGACGGTCACAGCAGACGAAGTGGAGGAGGCAGGGTTTTAGGGTTTTTCTCCGATGTCACTCAACTTACGCTTATTGCGGATAACCAAAAAAAATAATAATCCAAAATGTCATTAAAAAATTTCAAATGAATTCTGATTTCACTCGTTAGTGAAGTTACAAATTTACCCCTTCTTTTTCTATATGATTTCATGGTGCACTTGAAAAATGACAAAATAAGTTATAATAATAAAGTTTACAGCGCACACTTTATTATTTGCGAAAATGGCAAAAACGAAGTTCAGCCCACACATCAAGAGGTAAAATATCACAAATGTCCTCATTACTAATATACGTTTGATACACCTGATACATTGCAGAGACATTTAGTATTCTTCACTTATACAATTGATTGATTGAATGCACTCGATATGCTTGAAGTCCTACTTATACACTTGATATACTATTGATATATATACTTGTAAACTTGATGTATATACTTGATAATTATTCACTTTACTTATATGCTTTAACAATATATTGTTGATATACTTGATAATGATACACTGAGTTACATCATTCATTTACTTAATGATACTCTAGTGAACTGCATAAAATTTGAAATATGAAAATCACGTAGTAAGTATATTAACCAACTAATAGATATAATATAAGTATATCACAACATTGATATATGAAACTGAGACAAAGTAAAACCAAAAAATTAATGTAAAAAAATAAAACAAAATTATTTAGAATCAAATTCAATTCAAAATACACATCGAAGAAAGTAAAAAAAAATCACAAATGAAGTTAAATTACTCCGATCAACAACCATTATATTATATTTCATATTGCAATTATTGTACTATTGATATTTTAAAGTTAAGATTAAGATAGAAATAATAAATAATTTTTCTAGTATAAGAATAAACAAATAATTAGGGCCTTACAAAGTGGAAGAATAAATAAATAATGAGTAAGACATTAAAAAGATGAAGAAAAATAAGTTATTGAAGGGTAGCTTAGGAATAATAATAAATTTAAGATGCAGAAGAGAAAATTTTACCATATTTGCAAAATTCTAAAACAATGTGCTATAATTGTTATATCATATTCTCAAAATGCTATCTTATGCAATTTTCCATTTTTTTTTCTTCTACAACTTGGAAGCAATGTCCTTCATCTTCTCCGGCGAACTTCCACCCTTTCACCCAACGACCAATCAAGGCATCTGTTTCATGGTTCCAGCGACTGTCATACATTCCATTCCTCAGTGAAATCTAGTCGAAATCGATGATCCTCTTCTGTTCCATTCGTCAGCGAAATCGAGGCTGAGAGAGATTGGAAAAAGAGAAGATACTGTGTTCGATAGTATTTGCAAATGGATCGTCGTTGAGAGTAAAACTGGGGCTGAGTACAAGAGAGATTGAGAGGGGAGAAGATATTGTGTTCAACAGTATTTGCAAATGGATTGTCACCGAGAGCAAGAGTGACACGTGTTTTTATGTCAATATGAACTCTATGTTTTCGAGGACAATAAGTTGTCCGTTCAAAAAAATTTCACCCAAGTTGTAACTTTTCAAAAGAAAAAGATGAGTTTTTTCTAGGTGAGCTTCTGTTATTGCACTTCACTTAGAAGGGGAGATGTGTTGAGGAGTTTTAACTCCTAGACTGAATACACGTGCTTCTTTGCTTTGAATTTCGTTGGGTGAAACTTGTATTTTGCTTTGTCGATAGGCTTAATGTCTCACCTTGTGTTATGATCAGAACATCTAAGAACTAGCTCACGAGAACTTCACGTACTAATCAGTTTGCCTTATGGTTATATCATCGCTTCGTCAAAATGCCTCTTATCAATATGTCTATTGGCAAATAAGGTTCATTCGCGGATCTCGCTTTCTTTAAGACGTTTCACGGCTGTGCTCCTTTGTGTAAACAAATTTCAAATGCCTCATTGTCCCCATAATAAAACAATCATGTTCTTCAATTAGTTTTGCACTAAAACTAATCAAAATCTCAACACTCAAATAAACACTTTTGCTCGAAAAACTCACATAAAGATTGTCTTAAGGAGAGTAATCTGTTTCTAAAATTCTCACGCCCAAATGAAGGAAGTAGAAGGGTTTATATAATGTAAGGAAACAAATGGAACTGTTGGAATTAATTTGGAAAATTAATTTTGTAAACGTTTGTAGTTACGGAGAGATTATGTTGAATATTAAATACAAAACGACGATAAAAAAAATGTTTGATTTATTAATTATGAGATAAAGATAATGTCATTTATTATATCTCATCTCGCCTAGAATGTCAATGTATGCGATGAGATATTCTATCATCTCACAAAGATATCTCGCATAACTAGTATTATTGCGTAGTCACGATCATTATCACATAATTTACAAAATTCGATAACCCTATCACTTAGAATTTTTAACGCATAGCTTGGTTATTTTCGCACATCATAGTAAATAGCGTAGTGTTATTGCGTAAATAATTTTTCGTTCAATATTTTATTTTGGTAATATGATGGCTAAATTATAAAACATATCCATCAACTATCAATTTAGTGGTGTGTCAAAAATATTCCTAAACTTTAAGTTTAAAAAATGTTTTTACTCTTAAAAATGGTTAAAAGATGTTAATTTTGGATGGAAAAGTTTAAAAGTTTTGGTTAAAAAATAACTGAACTATTGAAAAGTTTCATAAATATCCTTAAATTCAAAAAAATAATAAAAAATATTTCATTTATCCAATTTTTACACAAAATTTCTTTAGCATTCAAAATAAAAACAAAAATTTTAAATCATTTACATCGATATGTCGATATTTCTGTCAATATTTTCACTTTTCCATGAGTTCGATATCGATATGAGAGATGGATAAATATTTTCATTACATCCTAGAAAAACTGACAAGTCACAAAAAAAACAAACATCAAAATGACATTAATTTAAATATACTATGAATAATAAACATTACTTACTTATTTGAAAATAATAAAATATTTATTGTCTTACTTAAATTTACTTTTTGAATTTTTTGTTTCTAAATTTTTTTTCGAAATATCCATCAACATCGAAATTTCTATCAAATTAAGACTTTGATATATCCCAAGATCCATATTTTAAACATGAATTAAAACATAAAATTCCAAAGTACTTCACAAATTTTCAAAATAAAAATTTCTCCTTACAACATATTAAAACAACAATTAGTCAAATAAAAAAAAAATGACATTATAGATCTATTTGACTATCATGGTATCTTAATTACAACAATAGCTATATATTGAGATTAGTTAGGTTCATGTTTTATCATTCTCTATCAATAGTAAAATAAAATTTAAATGGTGGTTTTAACTTAAATTTTTTTGTTGATGAGAAAATTGATGCAAATTTTTTATACATGAGAGTGTTCGTTTAACTTAATTTAACCTCAAGGATATTTATGAAATCTTTAAGGGGCCGTTTGGGGAAGAAAAGGAAATGACTATCTTAATCTTTTCCTTGTTTGGCTCACGGATTAAGGGGAGGAAAGTATTAATCTTAATCCTCTTGTTCCTTCTCTTTCCTAATTTATTACTCTACATTCCCAACTTAATCATTTCATTTCCTAACATAATCCTTCTCTTTTTTCTCTTTCTTATTTTCTTTTCTCATTTATTTCTTCTTCTCTCCAAATTAATCTTTTTATTTCTTCTCTTTCCAAAGGAATTAATCACATCAAACGAATTAATCCTCCTCTCTAGTATGTTGTTTATCGTTCTCATGAAGAAAACAAAATTAATAAATGAAAAAAAATAAAAACAACGAAATACAATTTTTTTATTGTATAGGATTGATGATACAAACTTAAAATACAATTTTTTTTTGTATTCTATTTACGGTACAATTTGAAGAAACATATTTTACATAAATGAAAAAGAATAATACAATTTGTTTGTATTGTGTATTGTGTGTACGATCCAATTTTTTTTATACAAAATCAACTTAAAAATTAATACATATTTGCTGTGTGTTGGTTTACCGTAGAAATAAAGTATAAACATTATTTTAATACAATTTTTGGTCGTTTTGGAAAAAAGTACGAACAAAATAAATAAGTTTAGACAAACGCAAAAAAAAAAAAAACAAAAATACAACTTTTATTTGTATTTGGTTTACGGAAAACATTCCATAAACATTTCTTACAGGTTGAAAAAGATGTAATTCAATTTCTTTCTCATATGAGGTTGCGGTAGAAAAAACAAATATTTGCCATAAATTTAAAAAACAAACATATTTTTTTAATGTATTGGATTTACGAATCAAATTGAAATATAAATTGAAGACAAATGAAAAAAAAATTAAATAATACAATTTATGTGTGAATTGAATTTAGGTATAAATTTCATAAACATATTTTACACAACCAAAAAAAATTAATACACTTTATTTTGTATACTGGATTTAATGTTAAAAAAGAAAGAAAAATTACTGTACAAATGAAAAAAAACTTTACTTTTGAAAGTGTATTAGGGTACGTTACAAGAAAAAAATTATTTATACAAAATCAACAAAAAAAAAATTAATACAATTTTTGTTGTGAACGCTTGGATTACGATACGACCTAACTAAAAAATGAATTTGAATAAAAAATTTTGTTGTAAAGGCTTTACGATACGAACAATTTACACAAATGCAAAAAATATTAGCACATTTTTCATTTTGTATTGGGTTCACGAAAAAAACAAGAATTTCATTCCTAAGAATAAAATAATTATGTATTTTTTCTCATATTACACAAAAATATTTTTTTTTTGTCATAATCCTTCCCCCAAACAAGAATTATAATAATCTCTCATAATCCTTTTACTTTACTTAATCATTCCCCTAAACAAAGATTATAATAATCATTTCCTCACTTAATCCTCCATTTTCCTTATTCCTTTCCTTCCCCCAAACGGCCCTAAATAGTGTATCACATATTTAAAATTGACGAAGAAGATATTGATATCTCAATCAATTAAAGGAAGAGCCCATCAAGACTTTTGATATAGTGTGAAATCATCATTAAAATAACAAAACTTCAATAACAATCTTATCAATACAAACATAAATTATACCAATGAAGTCCAACTCATTGAGCTATAGTTAATGTTGTTCGTAGAGCTTCTGTTGATCAATAAAAAAAAGTTCTTTTTTTTTTTTTTAAAAAAAAAAAGTGATGGACAGTAAGTATATAAGATTTTCAAGATAATGAATCAAAAAAGTGAAGAAAAATTGTTGTAAATCAGCAATATTTAGGACCTTGAAATAGGGGCACAGTGAGCAATGGCTGGAAATTTGCCATGTCCATATCTTGGGCCAACTCAATTCTGTGATTTTAGATGATTATATTAATATATATTTGACCTTTTCACATTGTTTCTTCTACAGCAGAAGTTGATTGGTTCATTGTTTGACCATGATGATGATGATGAAATAATTAAAATAATAGGGATGAAACCATAAATTTTAATCACATAATCAAAGAAGTGTATAAAAGAAGTTGACTTTTAAAAGAATGCACCAATGGCCAAACTTATCCTCTATCTGGCCAAGAAGGAAAAAGCCAAAAATCATTCAAAAGTAATGGGTGCCAAATTGTATATAAATCCTCAAGTCAATGCATTCAGACACAGATGGCATCACTTGATGAGTATAATTTATATGAAAAGATTCCACTGATCACATGGAAGAATGAAAACGCAGTCTAAGTTTTGACAACTATTCCTCAACCAACAATTTTCATAACATAACACAATTAAGTGGCTCTTATATATCAATGTCACATACAAACACTTGAATATCAACAACGCTTCCAAAATCATGGAGAAGAATTGCTTCTTTTCTTCTCTAGCCTTCTTTTTATACATTGTAATTGCCACTATTTCCATGGCCTTCGCTCAAAACATCACCACGGACCAAGCAGCTCTTCTTGCTCTCAAAGCCCACATCACAAGCGACCCCTTTGGCATTATCTCAAACAACTGGTCTGCAACTACATCAGTTTGCAACTGGGTTGGCATAATTTGTAGTGTAAAGCATAAACGAGTAACAAGCTTAAACTTTTCTTTCATGGGTCTCACAGGAACCTTTCCTCCTGAAGTGGGCACTCTTTCTTTTCTCACTTACGTTACTATCAAGAACAACAGCTTTCATGATCCTTTACCTATTGAGCTCACCAATTTGCCTAGGTTGAAAATGATGAGTCTTGGAAACAATAACTTTAGTGGAGAGATTCCTACGTGGATAGGGCGATTGCCACGAATGGAGGAGCTGTATCTCTACGGCAATCAATTCTCTGGCCTTATTCCTACCTCCCTTTTCAACTTAACTTCACTTATAATGCTTAATCTTCAAGAAAACCAGCTTTCAGGTAAGGTTCTGCACAACTCCCTGGCTCAGACAGAAGGGCAGCCAGGAGGGTTCCAAATATGTTCCAACTTTGCTTTGTTGGGCTTGTGGTCAAAAGTTTATTCTTGTTTTATAGGGAGCATTCCAAGAGAAATTGGAAATCTGACGTTGCTTCAAGATTTGTATCTTAATAGCAATCAGCTCACAGGTAAGACAAATTGAGTTTTGACCTCGTCATTGGACTTTTTAGGGATGACTTAAATTTTGGATGGTTGATGTTGTTTGCCCTCAGTTTTCTAAAATGACAAAGCATCTTTAGCTCTATTATTACAGTGCATTAATAGTGTGTTAATTATCAATATTGTCCTTTGTGCATCATTAATGATGGTTTAGAGCGGTGAGCGTGAGCGTGAGCGCGAGTGAGAGAGTGTGGAGGAACACCGATGCGAAGGAAGGAGGAAGATCCTAAAATATGTGAGAGTATGATTTTATTGGATTTGTTCAAAACAAACGTGGATGCTTGCGCAGGGGAGGGATGAGGAGTAAGAGCGAGAGTGGTAGGAAGAGAGAAAGAGCCTTCAAAGCACTATCCTCTTTGTTACCTTAATTTAGATAAATAACATATTCTTAGTGCGTTCTAACAATAACAGATGGTCATACTTCATTACTTTTAAATTTTGGGACAATCGACACTATGGTTGTAAAAATTATCCGTAAAAAAAGAAAACATACTACTTGCAGACTATGATATAGTCATCCAAATAACTTGTTCGTCATTTATAAACTGTTTTTTGGTCAAAGAGAAGACTACGCAACTTGACTATTGTAAATCTTGTATTGTAACCAAGTTGATTTCTCTTTTGTAGAAATCCCAACAGAGATTGGAACTCTTCAAAGGCTGAGGACATTAGACATTGAATTTAATTTATTTTCAGGGCCAATTCTTCCATTTATTTTCAATCTTTCTTCTCTAGTAATATTAGGTCTATCAGGAAATAACTTCACTGGTGGGCTTCCTGATGACATCTGTGAAGATCTTCCATCACTTGGAGGGTTGTATTTGTCTTATAATCAGTTATCTGGCCAACTTCCTTCCACATTATGGAGATGTGAAAATCTTGGAGATGTAGCATTAGCATATAATCAATTCACAGGAAGTATACCTAGAAGTGTGGGAAACCTTACCAGGGTAAAACAGATATTTCTTGGGGTCAACTATTTGTCAGGTACTCTTTTAACCTTTCAACTTTGTATTCGCTCATATACTTCCGAGACTAATTTAGCTTTGAATTATGAGTATGTCAAGTTATGAAGATGACGTTATGTTGGATGCTTGTTTTATTTCATAGATTACAATTTGTTAATATCCCATATTACATAGCAATAGTTCATTATTGGTGGTGCTTTGCACTTGGTCTAAGTTGACCTAGAAAACTCATATCGGTGTTTCTATGCTTAAGTACAAAAGCGTTTAGTTTCATTATGGATGCTAAGATTGCTTACACTTGAGATAGCGAAATGGAGTATTCATAGAGTCTATAGTCTAGACTCTATGTCTAACATTAGACCATAAACATAGAGTCTATAGTCTAATGTCTAATGTCAATAGAGGTGTGGTTGCCGAGTCTATAGTCTATAGTCTAATGTAATAAACTAATGTCATAGAGGCTAATGTCAATAGAGGTGTGGTTGCCGAGTTTACAGTTTATAGTCTAATGTCATAACTAATGTCATAGAGTCTAATGTCAATAGAGGTGTGGTTGTCGAGTCTATACTCTATAGTTTAATGTCATAGACTAATGTCATGTCAATAGAGGTGTGGTTAACCAGTCTAATGTCATAGAGTCTATAGTCTAATCTCAGCTAAGGATATGCACAATGTTGGCTGTATCAATAGAGGTGTGGTTGCTGAGGTTGTAGGGTTTTTGGTTCCTTTTGATGAAATCGAGCAAGCTCAGTTGGACCGACCCAAAGTATAAGGCCACATCTTCCTCTTTTGGGACATGTGGACTCCCAGGTTTCTTTGGGCCCAAGTCCACCATTGGCTTGAACGTTGCCTAGATAACCCCTAACATTCATAAAGTTCATCTTTTATGATGTAAATTAACTTTTACTGTTAATAGGAAAAAGTTACAAATACGGTTCACAAATAAATATTTGTTTGTCCTAGAATAATTAGTGTGTGTGGCAGATATTATTTGAATCTTTCATATGTGAAGTTTTAGTATACACATGTGGATTTCATGTTTTATTTATGCAACAGGTGAGATACCCTATGAATTGGGTTATCTTCAAAACCTTGAATATTTGGCAATGCAAGAGAACTTCTTCAATGGCACAATACCACCAACAATCTTCAACCTTTCAAAACTGAATACCATTGCTCTAGTTAAGACTCAACTTTCTGGAACTCTCCCAGCAAACCTCGGTGTTGGACTTCCTAATCTTGTCCAACTCATGTTAGGAAGAAACAAACTCACTGGAACCATTCCTGATTCTATCACCAATTCTTCTATGCTCACTCTTTTTGATGTTGGAGATAACTCGTTTTCTGGATTGATTCCAAACGTTTTTGGTCGATTTGAAAACCTCCGGTGGATAAATTTAGAGCTCAACAACTTCACGACTGAATCTCCCCCATCAGAAAGGGGCATTTTCAGTTTTTTGACCAATTTAACAAGCTTGGTTCGATTGGAGTTATCACACAATCCTCTGAATATCTTCCTTCCCAGTTCCTTTGTACACTTCTCTAGTTCATTTCAATGTCTTTCAATGGTAAACACTGGAATTAAGGGTATGATTCCCAAAGATATTGGTAACTTCTTAAGATCCTTGACAATCCTAGTAATGGATGACAACCAAATTACTGGAACCATTCCTACTTCAATAGGAAAACTAAAACAACTTCAAGGTTTGAATCTTAGTAACAATAGCTTAGAAGGAAATATCCCTGCAGAACTTTGTCAACTAGAGAACTTGGATGAGTTATATCTGGCTAATAACAAGCTCTCTGGAGCAATACCTGAATGTTTTGATAATCTTTCAGCTTTAAGAACTCTGTCACTAGGCTCCAACAACTTAAATTCTACAATGCCATCCTCTTTGTGGAGTCTTTCTTACATCTTGCATCTAAATCTATCATCAAATTCTTTACGTGGATCTCTCCCAGTAGAGATTGGAAATCTTGAAGTTGTATTAGATATAGATGTCTCCAAGAATCAACTCTCTGGTGAAATCCCAAGTAGCATTGGAGGACTCATAAACTTGGTTACTCTCTCGTTATTACATAATGAACTTGAAGGCTCTATTCCAGACTCATTTGGCAACTTGGTTAACTTGGAAATCTTGGACTTGTCCAGTAATAACTTAACAGGAGTCATCCCAAAGTCTTTGGAGAAACTCTCTCATCTTGAGCAATTTAACGTCTCCTTTAACCAATTAGAAGGAGAAATTCCAAATGGAGGTCCTTTTTCCAACTTCTCAGCTCAGTCATTCATATCAAATATTGGACTTTGTTCAGCTTCTTCTAGATTCCAAGTTGCACCTTGCACGACAAAGACATCTCAGGGCTCAGGGAGGAAAACAAATAAACTGGTATATATTCTTCCACCTATCTTGTTAGCCATGTTTTCTCTTATACTCTTACTACTTTTTATGACATATCGGCGTCGGAAGAAAGAACAAGTACGAGAAGATACCCCGTTACCTTATCAACCTGCGTGGAGAAGAACCACATACCAAGAACTTTCACAAGCAACAGACGGATTCAGTGAAAGCAACTTGATAGGTCGAGGGAGCTTTGGATCAGTCTATAAAGCAACACTGTCAGATGGAACAATTGCTGCAGTTAAGATATTCGATTTGCTAACTCAAGATGCAAACAAGAGTTTTGAATTAGAGTGTGAGATTTTGTGCAACATACGCCATAGAAACCTTGTCAAAATCATTACAAGCTGCAGCAGCGTGGATTTCAAAGCATTGATACTAGAATATATGCCAAATGGAAATCTTGATATGTGGTTGTATAATCATGATTGTGGCTTGAATATGTTAGAGAGATTGAATATCGTGATTGATGTTGCTTTAGCCCTGGATTATCTTCACAATGGTTATGGGAAACCTATAGTTCACTGTGATCTAAAGCCTAACAATATACTGTTAGATGGAGATATGGTTGCACACTTGACAGATTTTGGGATTTCAAAACTCTTGGGGGGAGGAGATTCTATAACACAAACTATAACCTTAGCAACTGTGGGATATATGGCTCCAGGTAACAATAGTTCTTAAATGTCCAAGTTTTTTGTTTGCATACCGTATAACATGCCTTAATCAACAAGTTTCTTTGTTGTGCTGAATGCAGAATTGGGATTGGATGGAATTGTTTCTAGAAAGTGTGATGTTTACAGCTATGGTATTCTGCTGATGGAAACATTCACAAGAAAGAAGCCAACAGATGAAATGTTTTCTGCAGGAGAAATGAACTTAAGAGAATGGGTAGCAAACGCATATCCTCACTCAATAAACAATGTTGTAGATCCCGATCTGCTAAATGATGATAAAAGCTTTAACTATGCAAGTGAATGTCTTTCATCCATCATGCTATTGGCCTTGACTTGCACAGCAGAATCACCAGAGAAGAGAGCAAGTAGCAAAGATGTTCTCAACTCACTCAACAAGATCAAGGCAATGCTTTTGACATATTCAGAGCAATGATGTTGTTAGTTGTAAATCTACGACCGGTTTGGATTGATCACTTTTTAAGTACACTTACAAAGACTTTTCGTGCATCCATAAATACATTTTTAAGTACTTAAAAAAGTAGTAGAAGTTAAGTAAGCCTAAGACATATATAGAGCAAACAATGTTAATGGTAAGAAAGTTTTTCGGACATCAACATGTTTCAAGATGTGTGATTTCATGTATATAAATATAATTTACCAACATTATCCAGGTTGCCTCACTAATGCTTGCTAAAAATTGCAACGAATCCAATTTACCATTAAATAATAAATGAAAGCAATAGAGTAACTAATTACAAATAGTGGCTATATCTTTGGTGTTCCTATGTAGTAAAAAAAAATGACGGTAAAGTTTATAAGTTTATTTTTCAAAAACTAAAAACAAAAATCAAATGTTTATTAAACTAATTAAACTTATGTTCCATTTACCGTACCATTTAATTTTTAAAAAAAGTTAAGCCTACAAATATCACTTCCATGACAAAATTTCATACATAATCCTTATGGATTTGATAAAATTGCCGTATATAGTTTTTTTCACAATTCTTATTGATAAGACAATCATAATCATCCAAAGATCTAACTTATTAATGTAGCAAGAACCTTTGAAATAAGAAACTAACACCTACTTATACTAATTTAAATCAACCAAGAGAAAGTTATGATTAGATTACCTCTTAGATCAAATATCTAGAAGCAAGATTTAAAAATCTTGTTCTAAATTGAGTCACTCCACAATCAAACTTAATTAAGGTTAGATTGAATGGTTTACATGTATTCTATCACAATGATTACAAATTAAGGGAAAACTCTCAAATAAGATTTCAAATTGCATTCATCAAAAGTCTTGTCATTGCAAATAAAAGGATAAAGGCATTAGATAGCCTTGTAGAGTTTTTATCATAATTAATGAAAATATAAAAAAGTCTTTAAAACATTAACTAATCTTTTATCTTCCAACAACTAATTTTCAACCACCATTTTTAATACTATGTTATTAATGGTAGTTACCCTAACTCGTTAAATTAAAACAAATGAAAATACAATAAAAATGTAGTATTAAGTAAGTCATGGGGTCTTCAAATTGTTGGCTTCATGGAAGCTTAATGTCTACCCCATAGTTCACTTCAATCGATAAAACATTGATCTTCAAAACTCCAAATGGTCCTTCGTCTCTTGTATTAGTATGTGGCACATGAAATTGACGGTGAACCGACCCTATCCATTCTTGTACATGAAGAATGAATGATTGTTTGAAATAAGAAACTAAGACCTACTTATACTAATTTATTCTTAAATTGTTACCTTAAATTACAAGTTCTTAAATGTCAATTCAATATCTATTAAGTTAGGATGTAATGAAGATGGTTGTCTTTGGTTTGTTAGAGCATCGCGTTATAAAAGAAGTGAATTATGGATGATTCGAAAATACGTTAGTGATCACAGTTGCTTAAGGATTGTTCATTCTTCTCATAAGCAAGCATATTCAGAATTTGGTAGTCAATGTATAATTGATTATTTGAGGTATAGTTATTCTCATTCAACACCAAAAGATACCATTCACCATACGCGTATGAATTATGGAGTTTCTGTTACTTATTATAAGGCTTGGAGAGCAAAAGAATCTTTTATGAAGTTGTTGAAAGGAGATGCCGATGATTCTTATGCTTTGATTCCAAAGTTTTTTTCAAAACTAAAAGAAATAAATCCAGGTTTGTTTTCTTCCACTTAATTTAGTATCTTGTTCAATTTATTTCGTTTTTTTTATACTATTGCCAATTTTTGTATATTAGTTTATTGATACACCTATTATGAAGTATACTTATTGTATGATGTACACAATACTGATTATATGTTTTCATTCACTATTTTACTTGTATAGTTGGTATACTAGCTAGTTATTTTATATCAGTTTACTGATCTACCAATGATTAAATATACTTATTGTATGACAAACGCACTTACTATTTAGTGCTTTTATTAAATTGATTGTTCTATTTTGTTCCTTTTTTGTAGGTTCATTTATTGCATATGAAATAGATGCAAATTGTCATTTCAAATATTGTTTCATGGCTATTGCATCATCAATTGAAGGTTGGAGATATTGTAGACCAAATATAGCAGTTGATGGGACATTTTTAAAGTGTAAGTATGGTGGAACATTGTTAACAGCAACAACTATGGATGGTAATAGTAAAATTTTCCCTCTTGCATTTAGTATAGTAGATTCAGAGAATGATAACTTCTTGGAAATAGTTTTTTGAACAATTAAAACTTTCTTTTGGAGATCGAGATGGATTGGTTATTATTTCTGATAGACATATAAGTATTTCAAAAGGTGTTTTAGATGTGTTTCCATCGGTACAATATTGCGTTTGTGTAGAAGATCTTTTGAAGAGTGTCATGTTGTCATTTAAAAACTGTTTAATTGAAAAGTTTTTTCGTCAGTGTGCATACTCTTATACAATAGATGATTTTGAGTTATATATGAGATGGATGGAGTCGATATACCCATCTATTAGAGGATATCTTATGAAAGTTGGTTTTGAGAGATGGTCACTCATATACTCTAGAAAAAGAAGATATCAAATAATGACAACATATATTTGTGAAAGCTTGAATTCTAAGTTGAAAATTGATAGAGACTTACCGGATGCATCCTTGCTTGAGGCCATTAGAGAGTTTCTTTAACATTGGTTTTATGAGAAGAGAAAAGCAGCCTCATGTTCAAAGAGTGTTTTGAGTTCTTAGGCTGAATGACTAATAAGAAAGCTAGTTGATGAATCACGAAGCTTCATTGCAAGTGTGTTTTATATATTTCTTTATAATAGTGAATTATTGATATACTGTATTAAAGTGTAACAGTTATTTAATACATTGATGATATACCATAATTTTTTTGTTCAGGTTAATCCTGTGAGTGAAGTTGAATTTCAAGTAGTTGATGGAGACAAGAATTTTTTAGTAAAGTTGAATTGTAATAGTTGTAGTTGTCTTTTTTGGGATCTAGAAGATATTTCATGTGCTCATGCTCTTACTGTGATTCGTAGTCTTAATTTGGGTCCTTACATTCGTTTCACAGTATTATTATGCTAGTGTATTGCTTTAATTTGGATCCTTACATTCCTTAATTTGGATCTTTCACCATCTTTAGGTTCTGCCTAAATACTATATCAAGAGGACAATCTCTTTCAAGATCTACAATAACTATAAAAAACTCAACCTCAACGAGGAACACAAGGATACTTAGCAACAATACATGAAAGTTTAAGGCTTAGACAAACACTAAGCTCAAAACATTAAATTTACAAACTTTTCTAATGAGGCGATTGACCCTAAAAATAAATAATAACATAAATATATCTTTTTATAGGCGAATAAGGGAGGCAAATACAAAAATTTGTAAATCATGCTTACATATACGAAAAATAATTTTGATGAAGTTGCTATTTGTCGCATAACAATGTTCTTGACATGTGCACAAGCTTTATCTTTCACAAAATCAACCAATGCACTACCGTAACACTAATATATCTTGTTAACTTTTGGAGTTCAACAATCAATTAAACATGATATAACAAATAGTTATGCGTCCAATGGAGCCATCTTATTTTGTGTAGTTAGGATACAACAAGTAATAATAATATCAAGTGCCAATGGAGCACACCAGGGCGAGTGAGACTATACGAACACCTTTAATTGTGCGAGTGATTCCTGTAGGAACATCCCTAATTGTGCGAGTCCCCTAATTGTGTGAGTGCTTGTAGGTACACACTCCTAAACATATATGTGATATAGAGGTACACCCTAATTGTGCGAGTGATCTGTCAAAACACCCTAGTCGTACGATTGATCCCGTCAAAACACCCTAATCGTGCAAGTGACCCTCTCAAAACACCCTAGTCATGGGAGACATAGAATAACTGACATCTAACTGTGCATGTGATCCCGTAGAAATACCCCTAATCGTATGTAGGAACACTCCTAATCGTACTTAGGAACACTCCTAATCGTCTGTAGGAACACCTCTAATCGTGCGGGTAACCTATAGATAGGAACACAAACACACCACAGTCCAAAAACATATAACAATCAACATAAACATGACATGAATCATCATGATAGTCCATAAAGCGTAACAATCCATAAAGCATGAAATCCATTTATCATGCTTAATCATCCGTCAACATTTACATGACCTCATCCGTCAACATTTACATGACCTCATGTTTGGTAACACTACATGTTAAATAGTGTAAGGTCTTATAGTTTATAATTAAAGTTAGTATATCTTGAAGGATATATTTTAAGCATGAAAATAAACCTGGATATTTTATTTAGAATAATTGAAAATATCAATATAATTTTTCAATTAATCTAATAAGAAAATAATAAGCTTATATTGATATTTTCAATTTGCATATGAAAATATGCATATAATTGAAAATAACAAAATTAATAACTCCGATAATTTTTCAAAGAAAACAATAATTTATTGGAGTTATTAATTTTGTGCATCAATCAACATATCAACAAACAGTTATAGAAAATTTTTGTGCATCTATTTGATAATAATTATATTAAATAATTTTACTCAAATTGTTTAAAATTATTAAATACACTTGCAATCTACATGGTTAAATATTAGTCGTTTATGAAAGGTAAAAATAATTATGTTAGTGAGAATATAATTATTTGTGAGAAGTTGAATATTTAATTTGAGAAAAATGATAAAAATAAATTAATTGTTGAAAGATAATTGTTTGGAGAAAATATATTCATTGAGGAGAAAAAGAAAATAATTATATTGTATAAAAAATATAAATTTTTGGAAAAGATAATAATAATAATAATTTTTTTGAAGATAAAAAAAATGATTTGATTAGAAAATAATTAATGAAGAGAAAGATTAGATTTAATTGTTGGAAGGAAAAAGAAATTAAAATGGCCCGTACAGCATGCAAACCCATCTTTAACCTTTTTTCTTCCTCTTCGTGACCTAACCGCCACTCCACCTCTTAATCGTTCTTCATCGCTGGCAACCACACTCCTCATCGTCGTCCAGCCCGTCATCGTCGTCTCTCTGTTTAGCCCAAAGCGCAGCTGACGTCAAACGCTTCATCTCTATTCGTGGACTCAAGCGCACTTCGTCCGTCAAGCTTCGCCGGATTTCTCTCCATCCGTTGATCACGAAGCCGACCTCCCTCGTCCGCGTTGGTTCTTCTCCGTCCGTGCCGCTAGCTGAGCCGCACGTTTCCCTTCCCATTCCAAGCCGTTTTAGCTAAGTCTAGTCACTGTCACTGCCCCTCTTTTAAGCCATTTGAGCCATCTTATTTTGTGTCGTTACGATGTATTTTTGTAAGACCACCGTAATAGAGTTCTATTATTAGTTTTTCACACCCTTTACTCATCTACTTTCTTTGTTTTTATTTCATAACAAGTTATTTAAGACAATTTCACTCTTTTAAACGTCCGTCACACGCACGAGGAAGCAAAAGGGGAAAATAACTCAGCTCTGTCATTCTTGTTTTATCAACCGCACAACAGCCACCACCGCACGTCCGATTGCCGTCTCCGCCGTCTTCCTTGCTGCATCGCCTTGGCCAGTCGCCCAGCTCCGACATCTTGTCGGCAAACCATTTTTAATCGAAACTCATCTCGTCCGGTGTAAGCTCTTATTCCATTCTTCTTTTAGTTATAATGGCCTTTGTACTTTTAATGCTTGAATTGTTTTGATAAGGAAAATTCATACCATTTAATTTCGTATAAGAATTGAATGTTGGTAAGTGTTGAAAGGTACTTTTAATGCTTGAATCTCAGCTTGCATCCGTTGTCCTTCCTCCATTCTTTGCTTTGTTCTCCTCGGATCGGTGAGATTCTTGAAGTTTTAATGTCCAATTTCAAATGGGGTGAGTGGCCTCTCAAATATTTCTCTCCCATTAGGAAGTAATCATAGAAGTGTTGATACCTTCGCTTACAGATTTAGGTAGTGAGAAAGTTTCATGTGAGAGATTGACCTGACCAAAGCTGTTTTTCTAGTCCATCCTTTTTGGGAGGAGCTGAATTGGATGTGGGAAGTCATTTGGTTAACGGAAATTAACCTTATTACTCTAGGGCAGAGAGGATTAACCCATAACACTAGAAAATAAATGGTGTCTTACTGTAAAAATGGTTATGGAAGTTTCTTTGAGAAGACAGAAAGTCAATCAAACTAAGCATGGGTTAGATTCAAATGGCTAGCTCCATATCCGTTGTGTGAATGGTGCTATAATAGTGCTTGGTGCCCTAAATTGGCCACATTCGTTCATTGTGGGATGGTGGCTTGGTCGAAGTTGTTTCTTAAAAGTTAAAGTTACCTTTTGTCTTTTCCCAACTTGAGAAGATTCCTAACCTGCCTACTTATCTTGAGACTTATATGAATTGTACAAATATGGAATATATTGACCCCTGTTTTTGTTCATCCACTACGAGTTGGTTAGAGACAAGTGGAATTATCCTCGTCAATAAAATATATGGTTTTATGCTGTCCGAAAGATTTTGTTGGTTGGTTTCTTAAAATTCTCTTAAACTGATTTTCTTTGTGTAAAGCTAGAGTTATTGAGAAGTACTTATCGTGTTCTTTTGGGCATTTAAATTGAAGGAAACAACATCATTTTAATAATTAACAGAGGATCTTTTGTAGTTTTAATGATCTTGTAGGGTAAACTGCCTTTAGTTGGAGTGCTTTGCTTTTGTCAATACTATTTCTGTAATCAACTTAGATGAGTGTTTTTCCCTCTAAAGCAGCTTCATAAGGGTGATGCTCCATTGTTTTGCTAGGGGATGTATTTGATTTTTTTTTTATAAGTCCATTCATCGGTTTTATTTGGTTGTATTTGCTTTGTTTTACTAATTCAGTTTCATTATGCTTTGAGCACTAGACTAGACTTTTCATTTCATCAATGAGAAGCTCATTTTTTCTTTTTTCTTTTCTTTAGAAGGAGGGATGTTCCACTTACCTAATCTCTAAATTATATGTTTTTATTCTTAAAAAGTTCTTTATTTGTTATTATGATTAAAAGAATGGTACAACATTTGGGTGTCTAAGGAAACTCGTAGGACATTAATTCCTAAGTAGGTGTTCACCATGGATTGAAAACATGACCTCTTAGTTAGATATTGAGACCATGTCTCCCTTTTTACCATTACGCCAACCATGATAGTTTCCATAACTAACCTCTATTATTTTAAAAAATTGTTGCTAATTGGGGTTGTTTTTGGTAATTCCTTGGCTTTTGATGGGTTGGTCTCTTCTGTTAAAAGATTTGGTAGTTTCTTACCGAGAAAGAAATGTGAAAATGGAAAGCTTACAATCTTTTAGAATTCAATTTGCAGATTCATTTTAATAATGAACAAAAACAAATAGGATTGATTATATATCAAAATTGAATCATTACATCAAAGGCTTTGTTGTAAATCTATTGAGTTGATAGATGTGATTCTTTTGCTTTTCTGTCTTCCTTTTTGGATTGGGATTTACTACTTTCATTTCCTCGGTGAACCTCTTAGTCTTGAGAGTTTCAAGTACAATGGTACAGATGGCCTTATAGATAAGCATTCAAACGATAACATTGTATTCTTATTTTCTTTCAGTTATATGATGAAGGTGGAGCTGCATAATTCTGTTTGTATTTGTTTATTGTTCGGAATTTCATTGATATTCTACCCTACAGTTGGCTCTTTTCTTGATGGCATTTCACACTCTAGTAAGGTGTGAAATGGACAAGACTCCAACAACAGTTTCCAAGAGGAAACGAACTCCTGTCAAAGAAAAAGAGTCTGGAACTGGAACTGGTGGAACCAAGGGTTTTGATGAATCTTTAGTTGGTTCAAAGATAAAAGTGTGGTGGCCAAAAGATCGCATGTTTTATGAAGGTGTCGTTGAATCTTTTTATCGTGGAAAAAAGAAGCACAAGGTATTGTATACGGATGGAGACGAAGAGATACTAAATCTTAAAAAGGAGAAATGGCAGTATATTGATGATGAGTCTGAATCTGAGCAGGAGGAAACAGCAGATTTAGTGAGGTCAGAATCTGCAGTAGAGACGCCTCAAAAGAAAAAGGCAAAAGTAAATGCCAATGAGTCTGCAAAGCGAGGAAAGATGGATGCTTCACCCAAAAAGGGTGGAGTGACTTCCTCCAGCAAATCCAAGGGTGCAGCTACAAAAACTGACAGGAGTAGTGGCAGCAAAGTTGAAAGCAAGTCGAAAGAAAATACCCCTAAGGTTGGAAGACATACGGCTGTTGCAGGTAGCAAATCAAAGGATCAAGGCACTCCTAAAACTGGAAGTAAACTTGGTAGCACAGGTCCAAAAATCGCCGGCAAGTCAAAGAACGATGATGCCGAATCTACAAGACTAGCAAATCTAAGGACGATGAGATATCCACACCTGCCGCTGTTGCAAAGTCCAACAAGCAAGATGTATTGAAGACGGGGAAGTCCAAACAAGAAACCCCAAAAACTCCCGTTTCAAAAGGCAAGTCTACCAAAACAGGCGATAAGTCTAATAATACCAATCTCTCCACCAAGGTTAAGTTCACATCTTCAAAAGCAAAAGAAAAAGAAAGTGGAGATGTGAAGAATTCATCTACTTCTGGGAAAACAATGGAGAACTCAAAGGGAAAGTCACTAAATTCATCCAATGATCAGGGCAGTGAATCCAAGTCAGGAAAGAAAAGAAGAAGAGAGTAAAAGGTTGATCACCACGTCTATTCCAAAAAGGTTGGAGTTGTCTATTCTTGCCTCGGTTTGCACCACATATTTGCAAATTCTACTATGAGTAGTTCTTGGCAAACTTGATCTCTGGATCTGATGATCTCATTGGCACATTTTCGAGACTGTCGTATATTCTTAGTTAGTTAGGTAGGTTAGCAGCAATTATAGGAGTATGGCAGTTCTCTTTGTAGTTGTTTGCCGCTATTCATGTCATCTGTGGGAGGTAATAGTAGAGGATCCTTAAGTTAGCTTTATGTATTACTTGGGCTTTTCTGAAACAAAGATTGCCTTATTAGATTGGAAAGCCATCAGATTTAGAACTAAGGCTTTTTTAGGCCTTTCTGTCTTATCTGTTGTCTTACCCCTTTTAAACTCCTTGGGTGATTTTCACTCTAGTAAGGTAAGTCCTGATAATTTATTTCTCATTTCCGTTTTTTCATGTTGCATGTTTCACGTTTCTTATCTTTTCAAGTGTATGTTCTGAAAGCATTTAATTTGAAAATAAACTTTGAATACGAGGTAAAGAAGAACTTCATTTGCTTGATTTATGATTATTTTTATTATTATTTTTCGTAAGAAAAAAAGATAACATATATTCTCCTTTTGCTTGATTAAGATACCAAAGAAATTTCTTTTTTGATCAAAGATTCATAGATTTGAGATCAATTAGATTGGTTACAAATCTGTACAAGAATGTTGCTATGGCGCTAGTTGAAAGACTAAAGTCTTCTTCCTCCCTAATTTATTTAAAGAAAAAAGGTCAGAGAATGTATAACTTTTTACCATTTTGTTGATAAAAATGCTTTAATAAAGAAAGGAAACCCTGGACATCTGGTGTTTATTTCTAAGGGAGTAGTAGAAGATTATGTAATTAAGGATGAATATTTTTGAGAAATTATTTCAAAATGGTAAAACTTCTTAAAATATTTACGAATATAGTAAAACTTCAAAATTTATTAATGATAAATACTAATAGACAATGATAAACTTCTATTAGTGTATATCAATGCCATTTATAGACATCGATAGAATCTATCACTCATAGATTTTGAAATTTTGTTATATTTTGATTTATTTTGCTATATTCGAAATCAACCCAATATTTTAATTAGATTTAGAATAGACTGATATACTAGATTGGGATTTAATGTAGGGTCTTTAACTCATATAGCCTAAAATTGTATACGATATTACAAGAGTGAACTAAATTTCTCAAATTTTTCATAAATGTCATAAATTGACTAATATTTTACACAAATATAAGGCCAAAATGACTAATTTACCCATATTTATTATTAATAATATATTAAAAAAATAGACAAAAGAAAAAAGGAAAAAGGAAAGTGGACTATGATTAATATTTGTATTTATTAGATATTCTATGTAAATATGGTAAGTCAATAATTCTATTATGGTAATATTATAATAAAATTTTTCCTTAATTATTTTTATTTTGGTTATTTTGTCAAGTAATCTTCCCTAATCTCTCTCTCACTTTCTAATTTCTCACTCCGTCCATTCTTTCTTTCATATTAAATTTAAGGTTAGTAAGAATTTATATTTCATATTCGAAATACATTAGGGTATATTGAGTATATTGAAGATAACATCATTTATGTATTATTGAATATATGAAGTAGTATATATGTAACAAATCACAGAAAATATATGTATTATGCAGTAGTATATATGTAAGAATTTAAAAAAAAATACTGATCGGATACATAATCCATATATACAGTGGTATATAAGTGCAGTAAGAAAAAATCACAAAACATGAAGAAAAAAAAAGTGTATGTATTATTGAATATATGCAATAGTATATATGTAAAAAATCACAAAACATAAATGAATTATTCAGTAGCGTATATGTAAGAAATAAAAAAAATACCGAATGGATATATAATATGTGTATATATTGGTATATATACGCAATAAGAAAAAATCACAAAACATAAAAAAGAATATGTGTATGTAATATTGAATATATACATTAGTATATATGTGACAAATAACAAAAGAAAGGATGAAGAACTCCTTGCCGACGCTGAAAGAAATTTCTAAGATTCTTAATAAGACGATGAAAATAGTTATATAAGTTTGTATTTAATTATTACATTATTCCATATTAGATTTTTTTTTATTTTATATTAAAAATAAAGTATTTCCATGATAAAATCATACATTAATTAGTACCATAAATAAGGAAGTTAACATTTACCTAATAAATTTGTGCTGAACATGAATAAGGAAATAATTTAAAATTAATTTCAAAAATTATATATAATAAAAAATAAAAATAAGGTTAAAATTGTCCTAAAATTATACGAAATCCTAATTAAGAAAATAAATTTTAGTTTAGGAAATTTGTAAAATTTCGTATTAAATTTAGATCTTTTTTTAAATATTTCTTTAATGTATGGGATGTTGCTAAAGAAAGCCTTTGGGGCGTGTAGATTTGTTGGATTACAGATTGTATTTGTGAAACTAAGGTATCACTATTAGTTAATTGTGAGGCCCAGTTGAGAATAAGATCTTGCGAAATTGAATGATGGAGAAAGGCCTTTTATATTAGTGGATTTTTCATGGCATTGTATGTCTTTGTTTTGTATGCCAAGAATGTATAATAGGGCTCTATTGAGGAGATTATTAAAAAGTAATTTCAGGATGGATATGTGTCACAAAGACTTTTCAGCTGGTTGGTTGGAGTAATATTTGAAAGCCATTAGAGTACACGAGTTGGGCACTAGAAACTTAAAGGAAGAAAGCCAGACGTTTAAAATGACTATGGAGGTCGTCATCATTAGAACCTAAGGAACCTAATCAGTGTTCGACTGGTTGGGTTCTCAAAAGTCTAAGAAGACAGGTTTGGCTAATAGTCCTTTTGGACTACTTTGAAGCATAAGGACACATTTAGAAGATTTTCTTCAATAAAGGATGGGCACGATAAGAGTACTTATTTTGTAAAGACTTATGGATAGGCAAACGGCCTTCCACTCATTTTTTTCTTGTAGTTATTTTATATCTAAAGAAAGAAATATATTGATTTTTGAAAAACGAGCGAAAAGCTTCAGCTGTTGGAGTTTTGATGTAAGTATTAAACTATCTGTTACAATTTGTATATATGGAAAAAATATTTATGGAAAACTTATTGATGTATGTCCAGAGACACTCAAGAAGACTAAAGTTTTTTTTTTTGGAATTTTATTCTATCTCAAAATTTAACCAACTAGGGGTTTTATACTAAACCTAATAGTCAACTAAAATAACAGGACAATTTAAAACAGAAAAATATAAGACCAACACAGTCAACTAACTACTTAATTAAATACTAACAAAAACAGCACAGTACATTAAATTCCTAACAGCACAGTACATCAAATTCCTCCCACTTAAGAAGAGCAAACTCGTCCTCGAGTTTTAATTTGAAAGATGTAGTTGATCGAGAGGGAAATACTAGAATATATCAGCCACGTTGAAGATAGGATTGATATGTATGTGATCGGTCCTAGCTTCTTTTGCTGTAGTTTGTTGTATTTTCCAGCCAGTAGTCTTGCCTTTCGAAGGTGTATTATTACTAGGTCTCCTTCTTTGAATTCTTTAAATCTTCGATGTTTATCGGCTTATCTTTTGTATGTTTGGTTCATCTTTTCGATTTGGGCGGTTATGTCTTTGTGGAGCTTTGCTATTCTTTCCGCCATATTTTCAGCTTCGGAGCTAAGATCAACATTAGAGGGTATATTAGTAAGAGCAACAATTAGTCTAGTTAGCTTAGTATACACAATTTCAAATGATGACTTCTTTGTTGTTCGGTTTTTCATATGATTGTATGCGAATTCTGCTTGGGCTAGGACAAGGTCTCATTGCTTAGGCTTATCACCTCCAATGCATCTTATGAGGTTGGCAAGCGTTCTGTTTGTAACCTCGGTTTGCCCATCTGTTTGGGGGTGACTAGTGGTGCTAAACTTGAGAGTTGTGCTGAATTTTCTCTAAAGTGCCTTCCAAAAGTGACCTAGGAACTTAACGTCACCGTCGGAGACTATGGACTTGGGAATTCCATGCAACCATATCACTTCTTTAAAAAACAGATTTGCAATGTAAACGACATCTAATGTTTTCCTACAAGGCAAGAAGTGAGACATTTTGCTGTATCGATCAACAATAACAAGGACAAAATCATACCCTCTTTGTGTTTTAGGAAGCCTTAGGATAAAATCCATGGACAAGTCTTCCCAAATGCCTTCGGGGATAGGTAAAGGCGTGTACAGTCCGATATTCTGCTGTTGTCCTTTGGCATTTTGGCACTTGAAACAGTGTTTAACAGTCTTTGTAACATCTCGGTGGAGTTGAGGCCAATAAAACCTATCACTCAATAATTGGTAAGTTTTTTCTATGCCCAAATGTCCCGCGAGACCATTGCTCATTGCTATGAAGCTCTTTAATTAAGGCTTCACGAAGAGATGTTCTAGGGATGCAAAGAAGATTATTCTTAAAAAGAAAATCGTTAGTTAAATGGAAGTCATTACAATTGACATGTTCAACACAAAGGGACCAAATTTGACCAAAGTCTGGATACTTGAGATTTTAGAATAGTAAGTAGGTTAGCTTTCTTACTAAGGGCATTCGCTACTACATTGGTACTACCGACCCTATGTTTTATCACAAAGTTAAAACGTTGAATGAAAGAGGGCCACCTAGCATGCATTCTACTAATATTTTTTTTGTGTTTACAAGTACTTGAGCGATAAATGATCGGAGAATAGGATAAAGTCTTGTCCTAAGAGATAGTGTTTCCAAACCTTTAAAGCTCTTACCAAAGAGTATAATTCTTGTTCGTAGCTGCTCCATTTTTGCCTTGCCTCACTTAGGTTTTCACTAAAGTATTCAATTGGGTGAGTGTGTTGGGATAAGACTGCACCTATTCCATTCCCACATGCATCAACGACCACATCAAACGGTTGTGTGAAATCCGATAGTGCAATCCCGGGTGTGTTGGATAACCTATCTTTCAAGATCATAAAGCTTTGAGTTTGAGAGTTAGTCCAAGCAAATTTTCCTTTCTTTGAACATTCCGTTAATGGAGATGCAATAATCATGCTAACATTTTTAATAAATTTTCTATACAAGGAAGCAAGCCCAAGGAAACTTTGCAATTCTTTTACCGTTCTTGGTTGTGGCCAATCTTTTATTGTCTTTATCTTGTTAGGGTCTACGAAAATTTTGAATTTATTTATGACTAAGCCCGGGAAGTATATTTCTTTAACAACAAAAAAACACTTTTTTGAAATTAATGCATAGTTTATTTTCTTGAAGTGTTTTAAAGAGTTTATGCAAATGTGATAAATGTTCATCATAATTGTTACTATATACTAAGATGTCATCGAAATAAACCACTAAAAATTTATTAAGGTAAGGACGTAGAACTTGGATCATTAACCTCGTGAACGTGATAGGCACGTTAAATAGACCGAACGACATTACCAACCATTCAAAGAGGCCGCTATTGGTCTTGAATGCCGTTTTCCACTCATCTCCGGGTCGGATTCGAATTTGATGATATCCGCTCCTTAAGTCAATCTTGGAGAAAACTTTTGCCCCTTCGAGTTGATCAAAGAGATCCGACATTCCTGGAATGTGTAAACGATATTTAATTGTAATTTTGTTGATGGCGTGGCTATCCACGCACATCTCCATGACCCGTCTTTCTTAGGTGCTAGAAGGATCGGAACGGCGTAAGGACTCAAACTAGGCCTTATGTGCCCTTTTCCTAGGAGCTCACTAATTTATTCTTGAAGGATCTCATACTCTTTTGGGCTCATTCTATAATGGGGCAGATTTGGAAGAATGGAACCCGAAATGAAATCGTTATTGTGTTGGATATCCCGAAGTGGAGGCAAGTCATTTGAATTTTCCAGCACTTGGTGGAATTCTTCTAGCAATCTTTTAGTGTCTTGATTGTCTTCTTGCAAGGATGGACTTGAGGCTAGATCTTTGACTATCAAGGCCCACACCTCTTTATCCCCCTTCTCAATGATTCTTCCACTTTCTTGTATGTAAAATCGTTGTTTCTTGACTTCATTCTTGCTCTTGGAAGCTATTATTTCCATTGGATTCGTAGAAGGCAAGAGCTTTACTTTTTTACCCATCCAAGTGAATTCGTAAGTGTTTTCTCTTCCTTGATGTATTGCTTGGAGATCGTATTGCCAAGGACGTCCTAACAATATATGACAAACATCCATATCAAGAACGTCACAAATAATTTGATCTTTATAAAAATTACCAATAGAAAGAGGAATGATGCAAGTTGAACTTATCTGTGCTTCGCCGCTTTTCTTGATCCAACTCACTTTGTATGGGTGTGGATGTGGGTCAAGTTTGAGGTTGAGTGCTTGAACAAGTTTTGAGGAGACAATGTTCTCGCTACTTCCGCTATCAATTATGACATTGCAAACTTTACCGTTAATTGTGCAGCGTGTACGGAACAAAGAATGTCGTTGAGGGTGAGTTTCCGTTTTTGGTGTTAGGAGAACTCGTTGTATCACACAAGATAGTTGTTCCCCTTCATCCGGTTCCAACTTGTTTATTTCCTCTTCGGTATTAGGTTCTGCTTCGTCTTCTTGGCTCCCTCCTTCCTCAACATAAGCTATCGTTTTTCGTTGTGGGGATTGATTCGATAAGTGCCCCTTTTGGTTGCACGGTAGCAAAATCCCAAATTCGGTCTTGGGCAGTTGGTTGAAGCGTTCTTCTTGGTAGAGAGTTCTTGAGATCTTGGACTTTGGTTTGTTTTGGAAGGTTGTTCTTCTTTCGCTTTTGAAGCACCGGAGCCCTGAGCTTGCTTGTTAGTGTCGTAATTTTTTCGTTGGTACGGAGTGAATGACTTCTCCCACTGATTCTTCTTGGTGCCGCTGTTTTTCTGCCTTTTTTCCAACTTCAATTCAGCTTTAAAGGCCATCGAAATTGCAGCCGACAACGTGGCTATGGGCTGTAAGTGAAGCTGTTCGTGTATGTCCTTCTTAAGACCATCAACAAATCTGGTTATTTGATAATTTTCACTTTCGTTTGTCTGGGTTCTTGCACTTAAACGGTGAAACTCCTTGGCATATTCTGCCACTTTCCTATTACCTTGTCGGCACCGTGATATTGTTGATAAATAATTTGTTCGAAATCCGCGGGTAGGAAGCGTTCTTTCATCATCTTGAGCATTCTTGGCTAACTCCTTATGGTTGTTTTGCCAATTAAGCGTCGATTGACTTGGATTTGATCCCACCAAGCCGATGCACCCGATTTGAGCTTCAGTGCGACCATCTTCACATTTTTGTCTTTGGCTGTCTCCATATACTCAAAGAAGCTCTCCACATTTTTAACACAATCAAGAAATGATTCTACATCCAATTTACCACTGAAATTTGGTAGATCTACCTTCATCTTGAAGTCTTGCTGAAATATTTCTCTTCTTCGATCTCCTCTGTATCTGGCTGGTTCTAATCTGCCTCCAAAATAATCATCTCCACTATTTCGGCCCCTTCTGAAAACTGGGTTTTGATATCTAAGATTTCTCTATTGCTGGCCCTCTTCGAAATTTTCTCCTTCTCTTTGTCGTGGCCGAAATAACATCTCCTCCTCTTCAGAACCCTCTGAAACTTGAAGACCAATATTGAATACTTGTAGTCGGCAGCCTCAGTGGTGTTCCCCACCTTCCTCAAACGATTCTGACAAACTCCGACAATTTTTGCGTTCCGACTAGCTGGAATTTTGGCCGACAATGCGCCGGAGTTCTTGGTGATTACCATTGCTGATTTCTTGCTGTTGGGGAAGGGCAGTTAACGCCTCTTCAAGCCGGCTAGTAAGTCTCTCCACGGTGGTTTCAAGAACTCTCATTCGGTTGAATATTTATCCTATGCTTTCCTCAACGGCCATCAATCGAGCAGTCGACGTGCGTGGAGATGGGATTTCTTCCTCTGTCGGCACTACCTCCTTTTCCTTGCCGGAGGTGTTCTTGCCGGTCCTATCTCCCTTCATCGGTGAAGCTCTGATACTAATTGATGTATGTCCATATTCTTGGACAGAGACACTCAAGAAGACTAAAGTCTTTTTTCTGGAATTTTATTCTATCTCAAAATTTAACCAACTAGGGGTTTTATACTAAACCCAATAGTCAACTAAAATAACAGGAAAATATAAGACCAACACAGTCAACTAACTACTTAACTAAATACTAAAAGAAATAGCACAGTACATTAAATTCCTAAGAGCACATTCCTAACTCTCGGTTCTTAAGTTTCCTCGTAAGCCTTTGTTTCGTGTTTATTGCTTTCAATATGGTATTAGAGCGAAGCAATAACGAAACCCTAGGGAAAAATTTAGGAAAAACCCTGACCAAAACAGACGTTACCGCCGCCACCGCCGCCGTGGACACCACCATGGAAAAACTACTCCACTGGCTTCAGAAGGCCTCGATCTACATAGTGGGCCAACCCTCGTCACCGTCCGCGCAATATTCCGGCCAACAATCACCGCGCGCGCCGTTGTTCATCTAACCGCCCATCCCATCTGCCTCTACGCGCTGTCGCCTATCCAACCATTTCACCCTTCTGGTCATCCGCAGCTGCACGGGCCACCTACTGCCGCTGGACAACAACCTACAAAATTGTCAAATTTGTATGGTTTTATGCTGTCCGAAAGATTTTGTTGGTTGGTTTCTTAAAATTCTCTTAAACTGATTTTCTTTGTGTAAAGCTAGAGTTATTGAGAAGTACTTATCGTGTTCTTTTGGGCATTTAAATTGAAGGAAACAACATCATTTTAATAATTAACAGAGGATCTTTCGTAGTTTTAATGATCTTGTAGGGTAAACTGCCTTTAGTTGGAGTGCTTTGCTTTTGTCAATACTATTTCTGTAACCAACTTACTAATTCAGTTTGATTATACTTTGAGCACTAGACTAGACTTTTCATTTCATCAATGAGAAGCTCATTTTTTTCTTTTTTCTTTTCTTTAAAAGGAGGGATGTTCCATTTCCCTAATCTCTAAATTATATGTTTTTATTCTTAAGAAGTTTTTTATTTATTAATATGATTAAAAGAATGGTACAACATTGGGGTGTCTAAGGAAATTCATAGGAAATTAATTCCTAAGTAGGTGTTCACCATAGATTGAAAACATGACCTCTTAGTTAGATATTGAGACCATGTCTTTTTTTTTACTGCCAACCATGATAGTTTCCATAACGAACCTCTATTATTATTATTTTAAAAAATTGTTGCTAATTGGGGTGGTTTTTGGTAATTCCTTGGCTTTTGATGGGTTGGTCTCTTTTGTTAAAAGATTTGCTAGTTTCTTACCGAGAAAAAAATGTGAAAATGGAAAGTTGACAATCTTTTAGAATTCAACTTGCATGAGTAGTCCTCCTCTTGAAAAAGAAAAGCAGAAAAATTCCGAAACCCCTCCCTCAAACCTCTTCGGTCTCGTCTTCACTTTTTTGATGGCTTTCCTTCTTCTTCTTTCTAGGAGTCCTCCGGTAAAATCACTTTGCTCCATCGGAGCGGTCATTTATGAAAAGAAATCCTATTTTAGAGTGTCTAGTGGTCCAAGGTATGCCTGATATATGGATAAAAAACAAGTCCTTCGGACGTCGCAATACTCTTTGTGCCTCTAGACCACCGCAATATTCTTTGCGCCTCGTTGCGCTCCTTTCTTCTTTTCCGCAATATTCTTTGCTCCTCAGAATAATTGATTTTTCTTTCCAGTTGGTGTGTGACGGGGAAGGACGATCTCGATTCTTCTTCATTCTAAAAAATGAACAAAAACAAATAGGATTGATTATATATCAAAATCGAATCATTACATCAAAGGCTTTGTTGTAAATCTATTGAGTTTATAGATGCGATTCTTTTGTTTTTCTGTCTTCCTTTTTGGATTGGCATTTACTACTTTCATTTCCTCGGCGAACCTCTTAGTCTTGAGAATTTCAAGTACAATGGTACAGATGGCCTTATAGATAAGCATTCAAACCATAACATTGTATTCTTATTTTCTTTCAGTTATATGATGAAGGTGGAGCTGCATAATTCTGTTTGTATTTGTTTATTGTTCGGAATTTCATTGATATTCTATCCTACAGTTGGCTCTTTCCTTGATGGCATTTCACACTCTAGTAAGGTCAGTTCTGATAATTTATTTCTCATTTCCGTTTTTCCATGTTTCATGTTTCACGTTTCTTATCTTTTCAAGTGTATGTTCTGAAAGCATTTAATTTGAAAATAAACTTTGAATACGAGCTAAAGAAGAACTTCATTTGCTTGATTTATGATTATTTTTATTATTTTTTTTTCATAAGAAACAAAGATAACATATATTCTCCTTTTGCTTGATTAAGAAACGGAAGAAATTTCTTTTGATCAAAGATTCATAGATTTGAGATCAATTAGATTGGTTACAAATCTGTACAAGAATGTTGCTATGGTGCTAGTTGAAAGACTAAAGTCTTCTTCCTCCCTTATTTATTTAAAGAAAAAAGGTTGGAGTATGTATAACTTTTTACCATTTTGTTGATAAAAATGCTTTAATAAAGAAAAGAAACCCTGGACATCTTGTGTTTATTGCTAAGGGAGCAGTAGAAGATTATGTAACTAAGAATGAATATTTTTGAGAAATTATTTCAAATGGTAAAACTACTTAAAATATTTATAAATCTAGTAAGATTTTAAAATTTATTAATGATAAATACTAGTAGACAATGATAAACTTCTATTAGTGTCTATCAATGCCATTTATAGACATCGATAGAATCTATCACTCATAGATTTTGAAATTTTGTTATATTTTAGTTCATTTTGCTATATTCGAAATCAACCAAATATTTTAATTAGATTTAGAATAGAACGATATACTGGATTGGGATTTAATGTAATGGGATGTTGCTAAAGAAAGCCTTTGGGGCGTGTAGATTTGTTGGACTACAGATTGTATTTGTGAAACTAAGGTATCACTATTAGTTAAGTGTGAGGCCCAGTTGAGAATAAGATTTTGCGTACTTGAATGATGGAGAAAGGCCTTTTCTTTCGAGGTGGGAGGTGGACTTTATGTAATGTAGTATTATTGGATTTTTCATGGCATTGTATATCTTTGTTTTGTATGCCAAGAATGTATAATAGGGCTCTATTGAAGAGATTATTAAAAGGTAATTTCAGGATGGATATGTATCACAAAAAAATTTCAGCTGGTTGGTTGGAGTAATATTTGAAAACCATTAGAGTATACAAGTTGGGCACTGGAAACTTAAAGGAAGAATGAAGCCAGACGTTTAAAATGACTATGGAGGTTGTCATCATTAGAACCCAAGGAACCTAATCAGTTTTCGGCTGAATGGGTTCTCAAAAGTCTAAGAAGACAGGTTTTGCTAATAGTCCTTTTGGACTACTTTGAAGCATAAGGACACATTTAGAAGATTTTCTTCAAGAAAAGAATGGCATGATAAGAGTACTTATTTTGTAAAGACTCGTGGATAGGCAAACGACCTTTCACTCATTTTTTCTTGCAATTATTTTATATCTAAAGAAAGATATATAATGATTTTTAAAAAACAGGCGGAAAGCGCCAGCTGTTGGAGTTTTGATGTAAGTATTAAACTACCTGTTACAATTTGTATATATGGAAAACTTACCATAAAAATTTCTTTTCTTTTTCTTCTTTGCTTTTTACACTCTATTTAAGTTCCCTCATTTGTACCATTGTTATCATCAGAAAAATAATAAAACCAAAAACATCGTGGTTTTTCTCCTGGTTCTTAGGTTTCCGCATAAGCCTTGGTTTCGTGTTTATTGCTTTCAATATGGTATCAGAGCGAAGCAATATCGAAACCCGAGGGAAAAATTTAGGAAACACCTTAACCAAAACAGATGTTACCGCCGCCACCGTCGCCGTGGACACCACCATGGAAAAACTACTCCACCGGCTTCAGAAGGCGCCGATCTACACAGTGGGCCAACCCTTGCTGCCGTCTGCGCAATATGTCGACCAGAAACCACTGCATGCGCGCTTCTGTCAAGCACGTGGACCTACGTGCTGCCGTCTATTCATCTCACTGCCCATCCCATTTTCCTCTATGTTCCGTTGCCTATCCAACTATTTCACTCTTCCGATCATCCGCAGCCGCACGCGCCACCCATTGCTACCGGACAGCAACCTACAAAACTGTCAAATTTGTACAGCAATGCAAATCTGTTCGTCGACCCTTTACGACAACCTTTCTACTGTGGGAACAGGGCCGACCAACTCCATAATAGATTGGGGATTGAAGTGAGCGAGTCATTGGCACCCTCCGATTTTGGACAACCATATGTTTGTGGTCCCGCGATTAACCAAACCTACAACAAAGTTGTTTTTGAAGTTGGTGCATCCTCTAAATTGATCGATCTACTGATGTATTTAAAGAACCCGGAAACATCGCTCCTTAATGTACCTTCGAATTATATAAATAACTATGTTGCCCTTAGTGCTCGATTCTCGACCCACGATAATGAGAAGAATAATGGAAAACCAATCCTCGTATGTGAGCACTGTAAGAAACAATGGCACACCAAGGATCAGTGTTGGAAACTCCACGGTCGACCCCCAAGAGGTAACAAACATTCCTCCAACAAGCACTCAGAGCTTACCGATGTTAGGGAGATTGCTAATACCTCTCAGTCAACTGGCCCTACTACTAGCCAGACCAACCCTCCTACCCTAGGCGCCATTGCTCAGTCAGGTATGCCTCAGTCCCTCGGTCTTATTAGTGTTGATGGAAAGAATCCCTGGATTTTGGACTCGGGGGCCATAGATCACTTGACAGGTTCATCAGAGCACTTTGTCTCTTATACACCCTATGTCGGTAATGAGAAAATCAAGATAGTAGATGGTTCTTTAGCCCCGATTGCTGGCAAAGGACAAATAGTTCTCTTTGACAGTTTCTCTCTCCAGAATGTTTTGGATGTGCCTAAGCTTTCTTATAATTTGTTATCTATTAGTAAGATCACCCGTTAGCTGCATTGTAAAGCCACTTTCTTACCTGAATCTGTTTGTTTTCAGAACTTAAGTTCGGGGAGGACGATTGGCACTGCTCGGTGTCACGGTCATACTTGTCCAAGGTGTGTTTACATATGGTCGTATGCTCCGAATACCCCCGATTTATCTTATCTTTAGGTCTTATGTCTAGTTTAGGTAGTTGCTTTCCATTTCAAGTCATAAAGCTTGGGTGTGACGTTTCAACATTTTCATATGCAAGACTATCAGAGCTGAAAATGTTCAAAATGTACTATTGAGGAGGCATACCAGTTGAATCCTCGCCCAAGCATTAATTGCACTCTTTGCAAGCAACCCTTTTTCCTTGCAACTGACAGTCTTTAATGCATATTGTAACGCCGATTTAAATGTATTTCCTTCTTTCTCGAGTTTTATAAACAAATTTCTCAAGAACGCAAAGGAAGATTACATCATACGTCGACTTTGTCCGTGACTTTCGAATTTTGATCGGCTAACTTGTTCATCGAGTTAGAATAAGTGTTGCACAATCGTCCGTCTCGAGGTTGAAATGCTACGATTGTGACAAATGGTATCAGAGCGAAATTGGCTGAGTGACAATTGAGATAGAGAGATGTCGACTGCAAAACGAACGAGTAAGACCCATGATGAACGATTGGTGGGGATCGAAGAGCAAATGCTCCACCTGGTGGAAGTTCTTGATTCCATCCGATTTCTTGAGAAGCGGCTTGAGGAAGTTTCCAAGAGAGCCGATGCTATTGATGCAGTGTCCGGTCGTCTGGACGGATTACCCATACAAGATTTGTTAGCTAGAATTGACACTCTGGAACCCCGAATTGTGAGAACGGGAAACGTCACCAATGAGCATGGAGACAGTTCATCGGGCTCTGCTACCCAAATGGAAGAATGAGTTATTGAGCTAGATAACTCTAAGAAGAATATGATGGAAATGATAAATGGCATGACAGAGGATTTTCAAACCACCCTAGATGTCGTTAAGAATGAAATCGCCGAGGAGAACAGGAAAGTGAACCTTACAATGCGAGCATTGGCAAATCAAGCTCCGATTGGAGGAGCAATTACAGTTGGCAAGATAAAGATCCCAGAACGCAAGCCCTTCTATGGGGCAAGAGGTGCAAAGACGTTGGAAAAATTTATCTTTGACATTGAGCAGTACTTCAAGGCCACAAACACTAATACGGAAGAAACCAAAGTGACATTGACGACCATGCATCTATTTGAAGATGCAAAGTTATGGTGGAAATCCCGATATGTTGACATTCAGGAAGGACGTTTCACAATAGATACTTGGGATAACTTAAGAGAGAACTCCGCTCGCAGTTTTTCTCCGAGAATGTTGAAATTCTGGCTCGACAAAAACTGCCGGAATTAAAACACAGTGGAACCATTCGGGAGTATGTGAAACAATTCACGGGGCTGATGTTAGATATATCCGGTATGACTGAAAATGACAAAATCTTCAGTTTTGTTGAAGGTTGAAGCCGTGGGCAAAGACTAAGCTATATGAGCAGAGACTTCGAGACCTCACATCAGCCTATGCAACAACTGAACGCTTGTTTGATCTGTCTAGTGACTCTCAAGATTCGAGGCGTCACCAAAATTCTTTGTTTTTCTTCAAGATCGATCCGTCGAAAATCTTCTTTTTTCATGGCTTGCGAAAATAAACGAAAATAAATAACAAAGTCCCTAGGCTTTGAGGTGTCTTAAACCTCCTCTTCACTTAATAAAGGGTCGTGCTCATGCGGGTTTGAAGAAATAGAAACAGCCGACCGAATTCTCTCAAGGTTGTCAATGAAAATAGAAGTCCCTGTAGAGACCGCATGCCTTCCCAATGCAACACGGGGGACACTTGGAAAAGACATGATAGTCCAAACATGTCGAATCGTCCCTTCAGTTGCTACATATGTGATGGATCACATCGGGCTAAGGAATGCCCGAGTAAAACGGGCTTTTATGCCTTTCAGGCGTCTTTAGCTGGGGACTCAGATGACAAATTGAGTCAACAAGAGAAGGAAGTTGGGCAAGTGTAGGAAGTTCAGAATATCAGAGTGGGAGCCATAAGACTCTTGTCGTCTCTTCAGAAGAAAGCAGGGGAGACAAGTAGACGTACGGAAGGAGGCCTAATATATGTTGACACCTGGATCAATCGAAAGCATGCAAAGAGCACTATGGTTGACTCCGGTGCAACCCATAATTTTATAACGGTGAAAGAAGCCAGACGACTAAACCTTCATTGGAAGGACACAAGAAGAATGAAGGTCTTGAATTTTACAGCTTTACCCGTCGTTGGAGTAGTGAAACGAGCAGTGATACAGTTGGGAGGATGGAGCGGTCTTGTTGACTTCGTAGTTGTAGGTATGGATGACTTTGATGTAGTACTCAAAATGGAATTCTTCCTAGAACATCAAGTGATCATGATGCCTGCAGCTAAATGTCTGGTGATCACGGGGTCTACCCCAACCGTTGTGCAGACTAACCTTTTGCAATCCAAAGGATTGAGAATGATCTCATCTATGCAACTCAGAGAGGACATCACTCGAGAGGAAACAACGGTTGAGGCCACCCCGTTTGAGTTAGCAGATAGATGGGGGGAGACAGTTGACAAAGACATGAGGTGTGTCGTAGAGAGATATTGTAACGGGATGCTCAATGTTTTGCCTATGTCAGAATCACCCACGAAGGATGATGGTTGTGTGGCATCGTCGGAGTTAGCCAAACTTCGAATACAGTTGAAAGGATTGTTGAGAGCAGGATTCATTAAACCTGCAAAGGCCTTGTATGAAGCACAAGACTTTTTATGAGAAGAAGAGAATGGGAAATTACGGTTGGGTGTCGAAAACCGTGTCTCGAAACAAACTTTGAGGGAAGGGCCAAGTCTTGGGTCCGCAGATGTGATTCAACCTGTTGAAGCTTACGCTGAGGCATCTAATCATGCGTTGGGTGGTGCCCTAGTGTAGAATGGACACCCTGTCGCATCTGAGAGTCAGAAGCAGAGTGCCGCAGAACGTAATTATACGATGTCTGGGAAGGAACGTTTGCCATTGTACACAGTCGGAAGGATGGAAAACTATATTCACAGAGATCTACCCATGTCAAAGAGACGAACCACACAGTTACCAGTCACCTTAGTACTCAATCGAAACTAACTTCAAGTCAAGCAAAGTGGCAGGAAGGCTTGTTTGATCTTGATTTTGGGTCAGAACATGGGAAAGGAGTGAGAAATCGGGCAACTGATGCCCTTTGTCAGAGTAATGATCATGCGATTTCGTGCATGTTGGCCCGTATACAGGCGTGTCAAATGGATGGCCCAATGCGGGACGCGTCGAAGGAATCCTTGCTTAAATACTCTGTCGCTCAAGATGGTTTGAGTTTGGTGAAGGTAGGTAGAACAAGGCAAAAGAAGGGGATCCAGTTGTGGAAGGAGACCCGATGTTGTGTTAGTGATGTGGTGAGTTCGTCAACGGGTGGAAGACTGGTCGAGATTGTTGGTGGCTGACAACCTGTACTGTCACGCCTTGTTGATCCCTCTTGTGTTGAGGAAATCCTCAGACTCGCCAGATTACCAAGAGATGGAAGCTAGAATTCGACATCGCTCGGTTCAGTCTAGAGAGAGTCTCGAAGAGGCCTAAAAGATGGGCAGATAAGAAGCATCACCTCTTGGACTTTCGTGTGGAAGATCAGGTCATTGTTAAACTTCGACCTGAATAAACTCGACTTTGGTTGTTCAGAGATCACCCCCTCGTGGGAAGATACGAGGGACTAGTAAAAATGAGAGGAAACCTTGCGAAGGGAGCGAAGAGAAGAGGAAGACCCACGAGGATGGTATATAAATTCCTAGCGAAGTGGAAGAACGTCCTGGTGGAAAGAACAAGTGGAAGACGTACCAATGATCGTGAAGCGTGGAAGCAGAAGATTGAAGGATTCCAGCTTTGTCAGTCGACGGGGACGTCAACTGTTTAACTAGGGGAGTTTGTCACGGTCATACTTGTCCAAGGTGTGTTACCTATGGCCGTATGCTCTGAATACCCCTGATTTATCTTATCTTTAGGTCTTATGTATAGTTTGGGTAGTTGCTTTCTATTTCAAGTCATAAAGCTTGGGTGTGACGTTTCGGCATTTCATATGCAAGCCTACCAGAGCTAAAAATGTTCAAAATGCATTATAGGGGAGGCATACCAGTTGAATCCCCGCCCAAGCATTAATTGTACTCTTTGCAAGCAACCCTTTTTTCTTGCAACTGACAGTCTTTAATGCATATTGTAACGTCGATTTAAATGTAATTCCTTCTTTCTCGCGTTTTATAAACAACTTTTCCAACGCAAAGGAAGGTTACATCATACATCGACTTTGTCCGTGACTTTCAGATTTTGATCAGCTGACTTGTTCATCGAGTTAGAACAAGTGTCTCACAATCGTCAGTCTCGAGGTTGAAACGCTACGATTGTGACACTCGACATAGTAGGGGACTTTACATCCTTGATGATGAAACCTCTGGTAGTAGTATCTTTAGGACTGGTTTACTATCTTCCTATTTTAGCACTTCTGAACATGACTTTATGTTGTGGCATTTTCGATTGGGTCACCCGAACTTTACTTATATGAAATATTTGTTTCCCCATCTTTTTACTAAAATTGATGTCCCTCGTTATCTTGTGATGTGTGCATTCAGGCAAAACAACATCAGGTTTCTTTTCCCTCACAACCATATAAACCCACACAACCGTTTACCCTTATCCATAGTGATGTTTGAGGTCCCTCCAAGGTCACCACCTCATCTGGAAAACGGTGGTTTGTAACTTTTATTGATGATCATACCCGTCTTACCTGGGTCTACCTTATCATCGATAAATCGGAGGTTTCCTCTATTTTCCAAAACTTCTATCACACCATTGAAACTCAATTCCATAAAAAAAATTACTATTCTTCGAAGTGATAATGGTCGGGAATTCCAAAACCATAACCTTATTCACACTACAATAATTAGGGTCTTCCCCAATGCAGTGTAACGTCACCGAAAACCCTAAAAAACGTTGCGGAAGCCTACCACGATGTCGTACATGATGTCGACATCCACATCGCATCGTAACCTTTCAAACACGAGACAACTGATTGTGCGGCACTTGTTCGATCCTATCAACAAGTCAACCGATTGAAATCCAAAATTTGCGGACAAACTCAACGTACGATTCAACCTCCACTCACGTTTTTGGGAAAATGTTTTAGAAAACGTGAGAGAAATAAATTCATTGAAATCGTTGTTAAAAAAAGCATTGAAGAGTGTCAATTGCAATAAGAAAGCATAGATTGCAAAGAGTACGACAAGGCTTGGGCGGGGATTCAACTGGTATGCCTTCCCTATTATTTTGAATATTTTTAGCTCTATTAGGCTTGCATATGAAAATGCCGAAACGTCACACCCAAGCATTATGACTTGACAATGAAAGCAACTAGCTAAACTATGTACAAGACATAAAGACAAGATAAATTGGGGGTATTCAGAGCATACGACCATAGGTAAACACACCCTGGATAAGTATGTCCGTTACATTCTCCCTCACCTAAGCGGTTGACGTCCCTGTCGACTGGTGAAGCTTGAACTCCTCGATCTTCTGCGTCCAGGAATCTAGGTCTTTGACACGTTCCCAACTTGTTTCTTTCACAGGAAGGTTCTTCCACTTTACCAAGTACTCGTGGATCCTTCTTGTGGGTCTTCGGCCCTTTCTCACTTGCTCCGCCAGGATTTCTTCAACTTCTTTACTCTCTTTCTGACTGAGGTCGATGGTTGATCGGACTATGACATTACGCTGCATATCATTAGGATCTTGATGGTAAGGCTTCAAAGTACTCACATGAATTACTGGGTGAATTTTCATCGGGCAACACCACTCTGTAAGATGTATTCCCTACCTTTTTCAGCACTTCTATCGGTCCCTCGTACTTCCTCACGAGGTGTTGGTCTTTGCATCCTCGGAATTGAATCTGCCCCGGTCGCAACTTAATGAGGACCTTATCTCCCACCCGAAACTCAAGAGGGTGGCGCTTCTTATTTGCCCACTTCTTCATCCGCTTTGAGGCCTTCTCCAGATAGGCTCGAGCGATGTCCGTAGTCTGCTTACATTCCCTAGTTAAGTTGTGAGCTTGAGGGTTCTTTCCCGCATAGGGGTGATCAACAAGGTGCGGCAGTACCGGTTGCTTGCCACAAACAATTTCAAATGGGCTTCTCCCAGTGGACGAGCTCGTCTGAGCATTTAAATAGAACTGGCCTACATCCAACAACTGAGCCCAATTCTTTTGCCTTGCAGTAACAAAATGACTCAAATATTCTTCGAGCATACAGTTGAACCGCTCGGTCTGACCATCTGTCTGAGGATAGTCTGCTTGTCGGTACACCCCACAACTTGACAATATGTTTAAAGAACAACTGGGCTGTCAATTCTGCCGAACACTGCTTGGTAGTGGGAACAAAAGTTGCATATTTTGAGAACCAATCTATGACAACTAAGATAGTTTCATAGTCACCTACTTGGGAGAGATGGGTGATGAAGTCAATAGAAACACTCTCCCACGGTCTCGTTGGAACTGCAGAGGTTCGAGAAGTCCAGCAACCTTCTCCTTCTTGATCTTGTCCTGTTGATTGAAGAGACATGTCTTCCTGTATTGCATGACGTCTTCTCTCATACTGGGCCAAAAGTAACACTTCTTCAGCAAGGCATACATTCTCTGTCATCTAGAGTGGCCGGCCACAGAGTGTCGTGACACTCGTGCAATAATTTCTCCCTCAAGTCCCCTCCTCTAGGGACATACAGACGCCTACCCTTTGTCACTAATAGGTCATCTTCAACCCAAAATTGTTTTGTCTTACCTGCCTCAGCTAAACTCATGACATTATGAGCGGCAGAATCCTTATGCAAGAATTCTCTCAACACATCGCGCATTGAGCCATCAATCTGACTCGCGTATAGATGCGTTAACATGCACAGAGCAGCATGTTCACTTCTTCGACTAAGAGCATCGGCTGCTTGATTGCTCACCCCTTCTTATGTTCAAACTCAAAATCAAACTCGATTAGGAACTCCTGCCATCTTGCTTGTTTTGAAGTCAACTTTGGCTAGGTAAAGAAGTGGCAAGTAGCATTGTTGTCTGTCTTCATAACAAAAGTTGACCTCAGTAAATATTGTCTCCAGGCTCTCAAACAATGTACCACAACAATCATTTCTTTCACAGACACTGTGCACCTCCTCTCTGTGGCATTAAGTTTTCGACTCTCATAGGCGATGGGGTGTCCATTCTGCAAGAGAACACCACCCAATGCGTAATCAGATGCATCGGTCTCGCAAATGATTGGCTCACATCGGCGATCCTAAGAACTGGCCCCTTGATCATAGCTTGCTTCAACTCATCAAAGGCAACCTAGCATTCGAATGTCCAACCCCATCTCTTGTCTTTTTTCAGTAAGTTAGTCAGCGGGCTTGCTCTTTTGGAGAATCCTTCCATGAACCGCCAGTAATAATTGGCTAATCCGAGAAAGGAGTTGAAGTCAATGACTGACCTTGGTACTTTCTAGTTACGAATCGCAACAATCTTCCCTTCCTCCATACCGATTCGGCCACACTCAATCACATGACCCAAGAAATTTATCCGCTCTTGAGCAAAGGAACACTTTTTCCTCTTGACATACAGCTGGTTCTCCTTCAACTTCTGAAAATCTCTTTGGAGGTGGCCCTTGTGTTCTTCCATCGTGGAGCTATAAACCACTATATCGTCAAGATAGACCACGACAAACTTATCAAGGTATTCATGGAAAACCTGGTTCATTAGCGTACAGAACGTTGCAGGCACATTGGTAAGACCAAATGGCATAACAAGAAACTCAAATGCCCTATATCTCTTGACACGGGTCGTTTTAGGCTCGTCTTCTTCGACAATTCTCACTTGATAATAACCCAACCGTAGGTCTAGTTTTGAAAAATACTTTGCCACATGAAGGCGGTCAAACAATTTAGTGATTATAGGTAGCAGGTATCTGTTGCGAACTGTGATCTTGTTCAAGGCGCGGTAGTTGATGTACAACTGCACACTTCCATCCTTCTTCTTCTGGAAAAGGACTGGGGCTCCATATGGAGCTTTCGTAGGTCTAACAAATTCTGCGTTCAGTAGTTCATCTAACTGTTTTCAAAGTTCAGCCAACTTCGGTGGCGCTATACTATAAGCATTCTTGGCAGGTGGTTTTGTCTCTAACAATAATTCAATCTCATGATCAATCATTCTTCGCGGAGGCAACGATTTAGGCAGACTGTCTGACATCACATCCTTGTACCTCTCTAAGACACACAAGATGCCTTTGGGGACTGTTTCTCCTGGACTTTCCAACGACTCCAGTGAAATAGCCATAAACGTCGGTTCATCTCAAGCAAGGCCTTTCTTTCACTGCATAGTCGAAATCATCTTTATCTCGTCAGGCTGACAAATCTCCAATTGTACAACAGTGGGCGTTGCTTCAGTAATCACTAGACATTTGGCTAGCGGCATTGGTATGACATGATGTTCAAGTAGAAACTTCATGCCTAGTACTACATCGAAGTTATCCATCTTAACGACCACCAAATCTATGACACCTTTCCATGCTCCCAACCTTATTGTCATTCGTTTTACTAGCCTGACGATAGGTAAGGCAGCTGAGTTCACGACCTTTATTTTTTTTTTGTCTGTCTTCCAAAGAAGATTCCGCCGTATAGCTTCTGCTTCTGCTATGAAATTATGGGTTGCACCAAAATCCACCATAGTGCTCTTGGGCGACTTCTAGTTAACCCAACAGTCCATATACATTAGACCATTCTTCTTCTGTCCACTAGTCTCCCCCATTTTCTCTGGAGCGATGATAGAAACTTTAGGGCCCCCATTCTAGGATTCTCGCCCTCTTCTATCTGTCCAATTTCTCCTTCAGTCTAACTCAATCTATCATCTGAGTCTGAGGCTAGGGTAGCTTGAAAAGTGTTGAAGGCGGTCCGGTTGGGGCACTCTCCGGCAAGATAGGGCTCTTTACATATGAAACAACTGATGGGACGACTGGTTGTGTTCTGATTATGTGGTCTCCGCCAGTTGTTTCCTGTATTTTCTTGGAAGGGCTTACAGTCAACACCTTGACGCTTGTCCCCCCTGCAGATTTAGGTATGCCGACGTGAGGTCTTGGATTCGTTGCTCATACAGCTTAGTCCTAGCCCACGGCTTTAAACCCTCGACAAAACAGAAAACTTTGTTTTTCTCTAACATATCGCGTATGTCCAACATTAGTCCTGCAAACTGTTTCACATAGTCTTAGATATTTCTCATGTGCTTCAATTCACGCAGCTTCCATCGGACTAGAATTTCAACGTTCTTAGGAAAAAATTGGGAACGAAGCTCTATCTTTAGGGCGTCCCACATGTCGATTGTGCAACGCCCTTCTTAGATGTCAACATACCAAACCTCTACCACAACTTCGCATCTTCAGATAGATGCATGGTCGCCAATGTCACCTTGGCCTCTTCAGTAACTGTATTTGTGGCCTTGAAATACTATTCAATATCAAAGATGAAGTTTTCCAACGCCTTTGCATCCCTCGCCCCATAAAAGGGCTTGGGTTCAGGAATCTTGATTATGCCAACAGGGATGGTTCCTCAAGCTGGAGCCATGTTTGCTAATGCTCGTATAGTAAGGTTCACCCTCGTGTTCACCTCTGCGATCTCATTCCTCATGATATCGAGGGTTGCTAAAAAATCCTCCGTCATGCCGTTTATCATCTCCAACATATTTTTTTGTGAGTTATCAAGCTCCATAACTCGTTCTTCCATTTGGGCGACAGAGCCCGATGAACTGTCCCTACGTTCGTAGGTGATGTTTCCCGTTCTCACAATTCGAGATTCCAGAGTGTCAACTCTAGTCAGCAATTCTTGTATGGGTAATCCGTTGAGATGACCGAACACCGCTTGAATGCCATCGGCTTTCTTGGCAACATCCTCAAGCCGCTTTTCCAAGAACCGGATGGAATCAGGAACTTCCACCAAGTAGAGCATCTGCTCTTCGATTCCCACAAGTCGTTCATTATGGGTCTTGCTAGATTGTTTCACCACTGACATCTTTCTGTCTCAAATTGTCAACTAGCGATTGTGCGACACTTGTTCGATCCTATCAACAAGTCAACCAATCGAAATTTGAAATTTGTGGACAAACTCAACGTACGATTCTACCTCCACTCACGGGAAAATGTTTTAGAAAACGTGAGAGAAATAAATTCATTGAAATCGTTGTTAAAACAAGCATTGAAGACTCTCAATTGCAATAAGAAAGCATAGATTGCAAAGAGTACGACAAGGCTTGGGCGGGGATTCAACTTGTATGCCTCCCCTATAGTACATTTTGAACATTTTCAGCTCTGGTAAGCTTGCATATGAAAATGCCAAAACGTCACACCCAAGCATTATGACTTGAAAATGAAAATAACTAGCTAAACTATGTACAAGACATAAAGACAAGATAAATTGGGGGTATTCGGAGCATACGACCATAGGTAAAACACCCTGGACAAGTATGTCCGTTACACAGCGCGCTCCCACGTCGAGGAAACTTTCCTCCGCGCACGGTCCAATACGTTGCAAAAGGCTTCCACGACGTCGACGTTGCATAAGGCTTCTCTGACGTTGACGTCCCATAAAGCTTTCGCGACGCCGACGTCGCAAAAGGCTTTCCGCGACGCCGACGTTGTAAAAATGTTTTTATTAATTTATTTTTAAATTTTTTGTGTTTTTAATTTTATTATTACTATTTATTCATTACTAAAACTCGATGTTATAAAATTTGTAGTCAACTGATTAAAATGAAAATATTATTCATTACAAAATGAAATGATACATTAAATATGTTCAATACAAAAAATTAATTACATAATTCAAAGCATTACATTGAAAAAAAATAAATTAAAATCTAATGCTCTAGTTCAATAGATGTCAAACCTACAAATAACATGAAAGTATTGTTAGAATATCACATATGGAAAGTTAAACAAATTAAATATTGAAAAGTGTGTACCCAAGTGATCACGGGCCTCTCTGTGCCTGACTCATCTCCTCGAGCATCTTCTTCATCTCTTCCATTTGTCGTGCATGGTCCGTCATTTGTCGATCTCGCTCCTCCTCCCTCAGGTGTTGTTCTTGGAGCATTCGGTTAGCGTTTTCAAGGCTCGCTCTGAGCTTGCTAAATCTGCTATGTGTGCCTAGTAGTCATACATATTGGAGGAAGAAGATGAAGCGAAAGTCCTAGACTTAAGTTTTGGGCCCTAACCAAGACCTTTTGAGTAGCCCAGTCGTCTACCCAAAACTGTCTTGCATATCTCATCCTCAGTTAGTGGTTTAGAACCCTCTGGGACGGGTTGAGACTGTAGTTCCACAATCTGATTCTGCACAACAGAAGCTTGTAAGTTTGATAGATGATCAAACTTAAAAATCTAGAATTAAAAGTATAACGAAACATAAAGTTTTCTAAAACTTACAAAAGTGTCCTTTGCAGCTGGTGAAATAAACTCGCCACTACTACTGGCGTGTGTTTCTTTAAATAACTTGACACAATCTACAGGACGCCGTGCAGTTCAGTGAGTTCTACTTGTATATGAAGAAACAACTTTGTGCCGCTCTTGTGGTTGTAAGGTTGTCGTACCCTAACAGCCTTACACATATCTGATTGCTCCTACATTCCAAAAATGACTATGATCAAAACGTTATACTTTCAAATAAATGAAATATTGTAACATAAAAGTTTATAAATAATTACTTGAAATTGTCGAGTGATGTAGTGGTCACATAGAAAGTGTCAATCTTCCACCCGATTGACCAATCTCAGGGGTGGGTTTGCTCATGTTTGTTCAATGGCGATGATTACTTGCCCTGAGCTCGACAAACCGATTCAATGTTGGATCGTATATAAATGTTTTTAAGTCGGTAAAGCTTTTATAGGGAAATAGAAACATATATAAATATTTATGAATTTACAGACTTACCGTTAGGCCGCCCTTGACGACCTCATTGCACTCTGGTGGTACATTTGCCCACTTCAGGGTCTGAATAGGAAACGTGTCTCATGTCAGCACACCGATCGTGCAACTGAAACGAGGGGCGTGTGCCGAGACAGGTTTGTCCCCTCCAGGAGGGATGGAAATGGGAATTCTCGCATTCTGTTGTACCTATTTCTCGACATCTATGTTTCTAGAATGTCGTCATACTCTCCTTGCAATGGGAGCCGAATGAGAGGGATCTATTGAAAACGATTGTGATTATATACAATAAGCATAATTTATAGACATAATCAGATGATAGAGAAAATGTATTAAATATACTGATTATTACGAACTTGAAGTGTCGCTTACTGACGACAAACCACCCGCGTTATCCAATACATCAAGATTAAGGAAATAGTCTTTCTCATGCGCATTACTAAGAAAGTTAGACTCCAGTTCTACAGACATAAAAATCAACAAAACATTAAACAAATAAACGTGAATTAATGTATAGAAAAATGACTAAATGATTTACTTATCTCATACTCTTCCTGATATTTCCTTTGTTGTGAGTGTTATAAACCAGTTTATGCAAGCTCCTTATGAAAAACACATGGAATCTGTCAATAGAATTCTGAGATACTTAAAAACAACACCTGGTAAAGGGCTGGTGTTTAGAAAAACAAACAGAAAGACCATTGAGGCATATACCAACTAGGATTGGGCAGGATCTGTTGTTGACAGAAAGTCTACCTCCGATTATTGCACCTTTGTTTGGGGCAATCTTGTAATTTGGAGGAGTAAGAAGGAAAGTGTTGTGGCCAGGAGCAGTGCTGAGACCGAATACAAAACTATGAGTTTGGGAATATGTGAGGAAATTTGACTCCAGAAAGTCCTATATGATCTTCATCAGGAATGTTAGACTCCATTAAAGCTCTTTTGTGATAATAAAGCTTCTATTAGTATGCCTAACACCCCAGTTCAACATGATAGAACTAAACATGTTGAGATTCATCGGTACTTCATCAAAGAAAGACTTGACAGTGGGAGCATATGCATTTCGTACATCCCTTCTAGTCAACAGGTTGCTGATGTTCTCACCAATGGGCTTCTCAGGCCAAACTTTGATTTTTATGTTAGCAAGTTGGACCTCATTGATATTTACGTCCCAACATGAGGGGGAGTGTTAGAATTTGTATATATGGAAAAAATATTTATGGAAAACTTACCATAAAAATTTCTTTTCCTTTTCTTCTTTGCTTTTTACACTCTATTTAAGTTCCCTCATTTGTACCATTTTTATCAGCAGAAAAATAATAAAACTAAAAACATCATGGTTTTTCTCCCAGTTCTCGGGTTTCCACGTAAGCCTTGGTTTCGTGTTTATTGCTTTCAATACTACCAATTCACCCAAAACCTTGTGGTTGAAGGCAAATTTAATTATATATCACCAACACTCCCCTTAACTTGTGGGCTTGAAATATTTGAAAGACCCAACAAGTGGAATCAATTTTACCTCACTTGTGGGCTTGTGTGCTTGAAATATTGAAAGGTCCAATAAGTGGAAATTGATTTTAATTGGGAAGAAAACGACAATGCAGGGGCTTTAACACAAGACCTCCTACTCTGATACCATATTAAACTACCGATTCACCCAAAAACTTAAACTGGTGGTTGAAGGAAAATTTAATTATATATCACCAACAGTAGGAAAGGGTGAGTGTTAGGTTTCTAACTCTTGCACACAGAAAACCCCGCAACTACACATAAATCCCTGAGAATAAGGGCGACTTGCCCTTGTTATATATATTAAAATTAGAGACGTAGAACAAACACAGATTTACGTGGAAACCCTAGTACATGGAGAAAAACCATGATGCCAATTGTTAGAATTAGTGGGCCTAGCCCAAGGAAAGATTTACCCTACTTGTCTTTTCTTTTTTATCATTAGCAGTTTTTCTCCTAGTACTCAGGTTTTCATGTCACTTGGTGTCTCTTTTCTTTTACCGCTATTAATATGGTATTGGAGTGGGGTAAAAATGAAACCCTGGACACGAAACTTGACGAAACTCAAACTGACCATGAGACAGCTGTCGTCGTGGAAAAAACTACTCCAACAACTTCAGAAGCCACCAGTGAGTAGTTTTGTCTTACCCTTGAAGCCAGCCACGCTGCCTAGTGTAGGGAACTAGCCGCACGTGCCTAGTCTTTCTTCCCACGCGCCGTTGCTACCTAGTGCATATGTCGCTGTCCAATTCCTCTATTGTTTAACCGACTTACTCTCACATGATTTCTCAAGTCCAGTTGTAGTACCCTTTTGGTTAGCTGCACGCCCACGCGCCTCTACTGCCCTTGTTTCACGCGTTACCCTCTGATTCTTTACCTCATCCACACATTCGTGGTACCTTGATTGATCAACTGCATAACAAATACGAGTTTGATGTTGGTGAATCGTCAACATAATCCAAACCAACCGACTTGCCAATGTATTCTAAGAACCCGATAACTTCACTTCCTACTTTGTCCTCAAATTATATGACTAGTTCTTTGGCTACCATTTACAGGTGTCTTTGCAGAAGAAAAGTTGAATGGCCAGAACTACATTGGTCAAAATGTTTCTTGAGGGACGTCACCAATTCGATTTTCTGACAGGGGACACTCTTTTATTCAATCCATGTTGATTAATAGCTAAGAAGCACAAACACTTCATATTAGAGATGGTATCGGTGTCAGACATTTGGGGGACACGAATTTGTCTGAACACGTTGGGAACACATGTCTGACAACCCAAATTCCGTGTCCCTTTTTTCTTTAATTGCCCGGACATGTCTCAACCGACAAGCCTACTTACTTTAATGTATAAATGTACATTACAATATTTTATATTTTATTAATGTATATATTAGGTGAAGCCCAGCCCAAACCCACTTAATTTAGTAAAGAATAAAATATAAAGATATTATTATACACCCTCAAATCTCCTTGTCGTGCATTCCACGCCTCTTCATCTCTCGCTCACTTCTTTCATCTCCATTCTGTGTTCTGTCCAACTCCAACAGTGAAGACCCTCACCCAAGTCTCATCTCCATTATTGATAAGGATGAAGATGTCATTGAGATTTAACAAGATAGTTTTTTATTAGTCTTTAATATTTTATTCTTTTGTATGAAAAATCACTTTCCATGTTGAATATACCTAATATGTTTTGTACTCCTACAAACTTCAATGGTTAAATATTAACTTGATAATTGACAATGACACAATGACATTTTATGTTTTTTTTAGTGAAAAACATTTAGTATTTTTTTTTGTTGAAGAAATAAAGAACATTTAGTATTTTGTGACAAATTGAGATCTATTATATAAAAAAATAACGTATCCCCAACATGTCTATGTCCTATTACTTTAGAAATTGGCATATCGTCGTGTTCTGTTTTATCAGTGTCTGTGTTCGTGCTTCTTAGATTAATAGTATGGAATCACAAATAGGCAAGTCACTGCTTTATGCAACACTAAAAATGATCTATAAGACATTACTCAAAAACTCTATTCGAAGCGTCAGAATGCCTCTCGTTTATATAGATTGAGGAAATGAGTCCTACTTCAATAAATTTTCTCTACTTTGGCAAGAGATGGACCTGTGTAGAGAGACAGTATGTGGTACTCCAAATGATGGCATATAGTATGCTGACTTGAAGAAGCTTATCTGAATTATGACTTCCTTGCAGGTCTCACCCCAAGTTTGACATTGTTTGTGGTCGTATATTTGGATAGAGATCCCTTTCCTCCTTAATGGAAGTGTGTTATGAAGTCCATCTTGAAGAAGACCGTATGAATGTCACAAGTGTTCTGACTACTCTTGCTACTAACTCCGCTACCTTTAGTGCTAGATCCTCTACCCATGATAGTAAGAAGAACAAAGGAAAACCAATCCCTATTTGTGAGCATTACAAGAAACAATGACACACTAAGGATTAGTGTTGTAAACTACATGGACATCCTTCCGGAGGTAAGAAACGTTTCTTAAATGATAAACATAATTCAGAGCGGGCTTATATGAGTAAGTCTGCTGAAACCTCTCAACCATTTGGCCCTACTGTAAACCAGAATGGTTCTAGTCCACCCTCCACTTTAGGAGCCATTGCTTAGTCAAGTACAAGTATGCATTAGTCCCTTAGTCTTATCAGTGTCGATAGGAAGAATCTCTGGATCCTAGACTTCAGCGCTACAAGTCACTTGATAGGTTCCTCCGAGAATTTTGTTTCTTATGTTTCGTCTGTTGGCAATAAGCAAGATTTTATGTTGTGGTATTTTCGATTGGGCTACCTAAACTTTCAATATATGAAGTATTTATTTCCCCATCTATTCTCGAAAATTGATGTCTCTTCTTTATCTTGTGATGTGTGTATTCGGACAAAATAACATCGAGTTTCCTTTTCCTCACAGCCATATAATCCAACCCAATTGTTCACCCTTATACATAGTGACGTTTGGGGTCCTTCAAAGGTCACTACCTTCTCTGGAAATGGTGGTTTATGACCTTTACTGATAATCATACTCGTCTTACCTAGGTCTTCCTTATCACTGATAAATACGAGGTCTACTATATATTCTAGAGCTTCTATCACGACGTTGAAACACAGTTCAATACAAAATTTACAAATTTTTAGAGTAATAATGGTCGTGAGATTCCAAACCATGCCCTTAGTGAGTTTCTGTCCTCAAAAGAGATTGTTCACTAGAGCTTGTGTCACGCCCTGCTCCAACTTAATCACTCCTTGTGACCAAGTGGAGGCGTGCCACCTATACATCTATAGTGTATAACACCATGTGACAAACGCTAAACGCTTAGTAAGCGGAACAATTTCTTAAACCAGTCTCAACGCAAAGCCCCCCCTTGAACTCAAGAGACTCTTTTCAACACAACACAAAGGAAAAATAACTTCTTAAACTTTTAAGCTTCTAAGCGACGAACACAACATAATACAACGGAAACATAAATACAACTTTATTTTTATTACTTTGAGTATAATAAAGAGGCTTGTCTCTGTTTTAAAATTTTTTTTTGAAAACAGATAACTTGAACAGCTTTCTTGCGTAACGATTCATCTTACCCTTCTTTACTTGGCTTCAACGCCTGAACACCTGAGGAAACTCAACACGCAAGTCAAATACTTAGTGAGTAAAGTTTTTAGAAATCCTTTTTGGGGAATACAATACAAACATACAGATTCACTTTTCTATCATAAATACAGACTCACAACACCTCTTTTCACAAATCACATAAGTCACACATTAGCTTCTTATTCCTTTCTACCGAGAACACAAATCATTCCCTATGTCAAGATGCTAAGACGCCAAGACTACTGCTATTCACTCTCGTCAGCATCCTGCGTTTAGACTACTATGATGTTCACTCCATCTACAACGTTCTAGAATTTTCTTGATCTCTCTTTTTTTGTTGCACAGGCCGTCCACACGATGCCTTGACTCATTATGTGCATACCATATAAAAATTGCTCACTTAATAGGAATAAGGCTAATGGTTTACTCATACACAAGTATCACAATCATCACATATAAATCAATAGTTTTTTCTTTTTAGATAGCAACATTCATATCAATACAACAATACATGAATACATAATGCACTCAGATGGAATACATTCAAATATGTTTCTTTTAGAAAATCATTCACAAATACTTGTAAAATCATTCATGAAATACTTATTTTGCTTATGAAAGTCACGCACGAAAACACTTGATTTTCTTCTTTCTAGGGCACCTAGCACTCTTCCTCTTCTCACGTAGCTTTTCCGTCAACAATTTAGGTCTTAACATGATAGAACACTGAAGTAGTGTTTCTATTATATTGATAATTCAAACAGAACTTACAATAATAAACAAATCATGAACCTCAGAAAATGAGTCACGTTACAGATAATTCGCAATCAAAAAGCAAAGTAAATCTCCTAATCCAAAATATCAAAAACAACACACAAAACAAAATACTAAAAACCAAACCAGAACACAGAACACCAACCTTCTGCTTCCTTATTCTTTCAAGGAGTATTGCATACCTCTTTTACTTCAAAAACTACCTCCCCACTCCATTCCCCTTCTCATCGATTTAACTCCCTCTTCCAAGTAACTATCACCCATTCTTTCCTCTCTTAACTTCCTCTTCTAATTTTTAAATAATTGTTGGTTCCTCACATGATTTATTTTTCTTTCTTCTATTATAAGTAAATAATAGTGGTGGTCTAACATTACTCTCCTCCTCCAAATCCACCTTGTCCTCAAGGTGGAAGTCAGGTAATTGCTGTTGAAAATCAGTGCATAGTTCCCATGTACCTTCGTGTGGCGGCAACCCCTTTTAGCCAATTAAGACTTCCCAATCCTTCGTATTTGGATTCTTCCTATAACCATATACTTCTTCTGATGATGTCATCCATTCGTGATTTTCATTTAAGTAAGGCACTATTTGATGCACCTGCATATGATCACCTACAACCTTCTTCACTCGAGACACATGAAATACCGGGTGAATTGCAGTAGTGTATGGAAGTTCGAGTTTATAAGCTACTACTCCAATTTTCTCAATAATTTTGTATGGACCGAAATATTTTGGAGATAGCTTCTCATTCCTTTTCTTCCTTAAAGAAGTTTGTCTGTATGGTCTAAGTTTGAGGAAAACCAGATCTCCCACTCCAAACTTAACATCCTTTCTCTTCAAATCGGCATATCGTTTCATCTTTTCTTGCGCAATGCTAAGATGTTCCTTCAAGACTCCCTAAACAATATCTATATCCTTTAGCTGCTGATCTAAAGTGGAATTAGGCGTTTCCATATCACCATAATAAATTAATGGTGGTGGTAGTCGTCCATAGACAGCTTGGAAATGAGTCATACCAAGTGAGTTGTGATATGTTGTGTTATACCAAAACTCTGCCCAATGCAGCCAATTGGTCCACTGTTTCAATCTTTCTCCACAAAAACAACGAAGATATGCTTCCACCCCTTTATTAATAACTTTAGTTTGTCCATCTGTTTGTGGATGATAAGCTGAACTTTTGTGGAGTTTAGTACCAGCCAGTCGAAATAACTCATTCCAAAAATTGCTGATAAAACCCTATCCCGATCAAACACAATAGAACTTGGATATCCATGTAACTTTACCACCTCTTTGACAAAATCTGCAGCCACTATTTTAGCTGTATAAGGATGTTTGATGGCCAGAAAGTAACCATATTTACTGAGTTTATCCACCACCATAAAGATAACTTCATGTCCAGCAGCCTTAGGTAACCCATCTATAAAATCCATAGAAATATCACTCCATATAGTATCAGGAATTTCTAATGGCATCAGCAACTCTGTTGGTGAAAGAGCCAATGTTTTATTCCTTTGACAATCAAACATTCCGCACAATATTTTTTAATGTCACTCTTCATTCCATCCCAATATAATTCTCCCGTGATTCGCTTACATGTTCTAAAAAATCCAGCATGTCCTCCAAACACTGAATCTGGTATGTATGCAAAATAGTGAGTAAGAGAGATGAAGTTTTAGAAATAACTAACCTTCCCTTGAATTGCAACACACCTTGACGTACCGAAAAATTTGGAATATCATATTGGTGCTTCTCCATAGTGCTTTTGATCTCCTTCAACTTTGGATCACGGTCTATCTCTTCTTGAATAATTGTTAAATCAATCAAAGCTGGTGTTGATATATGATTAAGATGAACCGTTGGAGGTACTTTAGAAAGAGCACCAGCCGCCTTATTCTCCATACCCAGTTTATACATCACTTCAAACGAAATATCCCAATAATTTCGCTATCCACTTTTGGTATTGTAGTTGTATCACTCTTTGCTTAAGAAGAAATTTCAATGACCTCTAATCTGTTTTTACTAAAAATTTCCTTCCTAACAAATATGGCCGCTACCTTTGAACTGCAAACACCACGACAATCAACTCTCTTTCATAAACTGGCCGCGACCTATCTCTCATACTCAGAGTTCGACTAAAGTAAGCAATAGGTTTCTTAGCTCGTGTCAAGACTGCCCCAACTTCATACCCCAAAGCATCCGTTTCAATTTCGAATGGCAAATTAAAATCAGGCATAGCCAACACTAGCAAAGTCATCATTGCCCTTTTCAATTTTCCAAAGGAGATTTCAGCTTCTGCACTCCATATATAGGCACCCGCTTTCAGTAACTGAATTAATGGTCCGACAATATTACCATAATTTTGGACAAAACTTCTATAATAACCAATCAAGCCTAGAAATCCCCGCACCTCTCGTACATTCGTTGGAATTGGCCATTCCCTAATAGCTCGTATTTTCTCAGGATCAACTTCCACGCCCCTCTCTGAAATAATGTGCCCCAAATACCCTATCCATGCCTTGGCATTTTCCAAGATTGGCATAAAGTTCATTTGCTTGAAGAATGTCCAGCACCACTTCTAGATGTTGGAAGTGTTCTTCAAATCCTCTTTTGTACACTAATATGTCATCAAAGAAAACCAACACAAACCTCCTCATATACGGCCTCAAGATGGAATTCATTAATGCTTGGAAAGTTGAAGGGGCATTGGTGAGCCCAAATGACATAACTAAGAACTCATAATGCCCTTCATGAGTTCTAAAAGCTGTCTTCTCCACATCTTCTTAATTCATCCGAATTTGATGATATCCTGCTTTGAGATCAATCTTTGAAAACATATTCGCTCCATTAAGTTCATCAAAGCGCTCTTCAATAACTGGAATAGGAAATTTATCGAGAATTGTTACATTATTCAGTGCTCTATAATCAACACAAAAATGCCAACTCCCATCTTTCTTTTTTACCAACAACACGGGACTGGAATATAGACTGGTACTTGGCCGAATAATTCCTGAAGCCAACATCTCATCCACCAAACGTTCCATTTCCTCTTTTTGTTGGTGTGTATATCTATATGGTCGCACGTTTACTGGATCCGTCCCTTGTTTGAGATGGATATGATGTTCAATCCCACGTTGCGGTGGTAGTGTCTCGAGCCAGCTGAACACATCATCAAACTTAGTTAACAAAGGGGGCACTAAGTTTTCGATTGTGGGTTTTGTCTTCTCATCATACATCTTAAGGCTCGACACTCTATTAAATATCCCTGGTCTTCATTATCTCAGGTCTTCATCATATGCTTCAGACTAATCCTTGTCTTCGTTAAACTAGGATCACCTTTGATTGTAATCCTCTTCCCATCATGCTGAAAAGTCATAATTAACTTCCTCCAATCCACTTCAGTAACACCTAAAGAATGCAACCACTACATTCCAAGAATCACATTCACCCCTCCCAATTCCAAGGGCAAGAAACTGTCAATAATATATCTTCCAATCACCAATCAAAACTTCCACTTTGCCGTACACGCCTTTTCCTTTAATAGTCGTCCCTGACCCAAGAATCACCCCATAATTTGTAGTTGTTTTCAAAGGAAGATTTAATGCAGTCACTAATTTCTCATAGATGAAATTGTGGGTAGCCCCACAGTCAATTAACACTACGACATCCTCATTCTTCACTTTTCCCTTCACTTTCATGGTTCCAGGGTTGTTTAATCCCACCACTGAGTTGATAGATAACTCAATGTTGAGATTTTCAACAGCTCCTACCTCCATTGATTTATCCTCCAATTCCTCATCACATGGATCATCTTCAACGATTTCTAATTCTTCCCCATTGTCACGCACAACTAGCATTCTCAATTCCTTATGTTCTTTCACTTTACAATGATGTCCAGCATATTATTTCTCTTCACATCTAAAGCATAATCCTTTCTTTGTTCGGGATTGAAATTCAGCATCAGACAATCGTTTTGTTGGCCCTTCCCTTCAGTTCTCCCCCGATGTAACCCCTTTCAACGTTATCGTTCTAATAGGTGTATTTCCCCAAGTTTGCATATTTGTATTGTTGCTGTTGGAAATTTCCTTGATTTTAAGAAAATTATACTGAATCTTATTCCAATATATGCTAACCAACCTAGCCTCTTTGCGAACCATCTCTTTGTGTTCTATTTTTAATGCCAATTTCATCATTGCAGCCAAACCCTAGGTTCCAAAATAGGCACTTCTGTTTTCAGTCAGGGGTAAAGCCCATTTATAAAAGTTTCTTCTAATACAATTGTTTGTAAAAAGGCCACAGGAGCTAAAAATTTATCAAATCGATTGCGATATTCTTCCACTGTGAATTCCTGTTTAATAGTAAAAAATCGGCCCACCAAAGATCCATCCTTTATCGTTCGAAAAAGAGTTAATATCTTCTGTTTTAGGTCAGTCCAATCCTTGAAAGCCTCACATTCCTTCTGAGAACGATACCAATCTAAAGCCAGTCCATTGAAACTGATAATTTCCACAGACAACTTCTTTGAATCAGTCAAGCTATGTATTTTGAAGAATCAATTCGCTCAGAATAACCAAGAATTTGGATCCGTGCTATTGAATACCGGTATTTCTGATGGAAACGGTAGACATGCGTAGCGAAATTAGGATCAAAATTTTACTCTAATTGAAACTAAACAAGTTTAATGATTAACATGCATTAAAAACCCTAAAATAACAAGATAGGGATAAAAGTTTTTCTTCTCTTGTATTCTCTTCACGAATTTGAAGTCAGCACAACCACTAGAGTTTATCCGCTATTCTCCGAACTTGGAACTGAGTTGTGAGACTAAAAAATGATGGAGGAAATAAAGAGAGATGATATCCTTTGGAGGAACCTAAACTTTTTGGTTTTTTTGTTTTTTTGTTTTTTTTTATATTTAGACTCTCAAATGAAAAGAGTTCTTGGTTTTAATTTTGTAATTCACAATTACAAAATTATTTTTCAATTTCAAATCCAAGAGTCATTTCACCTTTGCATAAAACTTGTTTTCAAGCAAACTACATGCAAGAGCTTCCTTATCTCACCACTTGGCATTCTTAGTGGGGTAGGTGTCTTGCATGCAATAATCCACTTGCATATAACATGCAAGTGATAAGCTTGCCAAATCTCAACAAGTGTTATTATTTAAATTAGTCTAAGGGCAATATGGTAATCCAACATTTAAATCAAACTCAAAGTTTGACTTTTTCAAGTCCAAAGTCAACATTTCGACTTTTAACCATTTTGTCCGTCTTGACTAATTTCAACCTCCCGAGTATGAATCCGCATTCATTTACCCAAAATTCAAATCATATTTGAATATAAAGTCGATCAAAGTTTGAATTTTCAAAGTCAAAAGTCAACATTTTGACTTTTTACTTCTTTGACCTTTTTCATCAATTCCGAGCTTCCAAATATGAATCCATATTCATCTTTAAATCACATTCAAACATGAAGCTCTATCTTAAGTTATAACCGATGACTATATCAAATATATTTGTTGGTTTCTCTCTCTTCACCTAATTCGAATAATTCTAATTATTCCATCATAATGTTCTAAGTTGATTCCTTATGAGCTAGCGGGGGAACCTAATGGACCTATAGATCATGGGCTCCAACGATCCGAGATTAATTGGCTGAACTCTTTAGACCGAGTTAATCAACCTTCGTTAACTAACGGATCATTCCATAAAGTCCCGTAGTTGCACTCCCCTCACTATAGATATATTTGTGTCCATGTGATATGACCATGATAAGTAAGTTAATCTTTCACAGGTTGTTCATAATCTCGGCTGGGTCAAAGTATCGTTTTACCCCCGAGATTAAATCTTTTCTCCTTAAGTCCCACTAATCTACTATTGAACAATTGGTTTAAAGTCCACCCTTTAAACTGAATTCCTCTCGAGCCAATGAGAGGGTTGGGCCCCTTGTTTAAGACCTGAATTCAATTCTTAAGGGAACAACCTATCTACTAACCCTATAGTGGGTAGGAGTGAATTTCGTCTTGCACCCTATGTCCCTAGCTATCCACCCGATCTTACCTCTGAAATGTGAGGCTTATTGGGCCAGCGCCATTGAGCTGCCCTCATCTATGCAGATCTAAGGATAATTTCGTGTGAACAGAAGTTCATAGTTAGCTCAGGATTAAGATTAAGTTACATTGGATATCTATAAACGAAATAGTCAGTTTACAAAGTTAACGGTGTTATAACTTAAAAGTGACTATTTCATGGTTTTAGTCTTATGTAAACTCTTTACATAGGATGCCCCCACTTCCATGTCTCTACATGAACGATTCATGATCACATCGTTTGTACTAACTATAAAGCGGGTCGTATCGATAGTGTGTCCAGAATAAGGTGCCCAACCGTATTCCTATATATAGACTATTTAGGCTATATACTTGAACTTGATCCACGTTTATGTCTCTACATAGAGTTCAAGTTTACTCAATAATATCCTTAGGACCTTTGTTTATTGGCTTTAAGATTATAGTATCAATAATGATTTTATTGAATAGAATATGATTACAAACTACGAGTTTTAGGACATAAATTCCAACAATTTCAACTTTCTTAAACTTACTCTGATCGGTCAATTTTTCATCGTCACTCTTAGGGTGCAACTTCAATTCATCGCTGAGTTCATCTAATATATTTTCATTTTTCTTCTGACTCACAGACCCTTCGTCTTCCTTCGATGTCAAAGCCTTCTCTCGAATATTACCTTCAAGATATTTCACAACCATTTGCTGCTGTTGTTGTTTCTTTGCTATCGTCGCATTCAAATTCTTAATGTTCTTTGAAATCAGGGTTAAATTTTCTACAATCGCAGGTATTTTTTTGAACTCTGTTCGCATTTCCATAAATTCCTGCTCAAGAAGTTCCATATGTTCGTCTCCTTTTTTAGCCATCTTTTTCGAATGCCCAGGTTTTAGATCTCTAATACCAATTGATAGAACATTGAAGTAATGTTTCTATTATATTGATACTTCAAACAGAACTTACAATAATAAACAAATCGTGAACCTCAGAAAATGAGTCACATTACAGATAATTCGCAATCAACAAGCAAAGTAAACCTCCTAATCCACACTACCAAAAAACAACACACAAAACAAAATACTAAAAACCAAACCAGAACACAGAACACCAGCCTTCTGCTTCCCCTGTCTTTCAAGGAGTATTGCAAACCTCTAAACTGCAATCCCTCTCCATTCCCCTTCTAATCGATTTAACTCCCTCTTCCAAGTAATTGTCACCCATTCTTTCCTCTCTTGACTTCCTCTTTAATTTTTAAATAATTGTTGGTTCCTCACGTGATTTATTTTTCTTTCTTCTATTATAAGTAAATAACAGTGGTGGTCAAACATAACACTTCCTTGACAACTTTTCTGAGTAACAACACTCGTCTTGATTCTTCCACTCCTATTTATTCTAATTCTTTTGACCTGTTCCTCTCTTTACCTACCAATTTTGACTTAGAACTTACCGCTTGTCGGGTCATGCAACCAATTAAAACTGGACACGTCGCCAACTGTCAATCAGGCTTAATTACTTCCCTTGGAACTTTAAACTTATCTTCTTGGAATGCTCAACTCAGGATTAGATGTCTCCCTTGAGACGTTAAACCTATCTTCCTGGAATGCTCAACTCTTTCTCACATGTCTTCTCCTTGCGATAGACAGCGAATGCTCACTCCTTCAAGCAAGACTTCATTCCTTGCTGCTATGCAGAACACCTAACTTCTTCAATCAAAACGTTTGCTTCATTGCAACAACTCTTAAATGCAAACACTTCTTCCCGTGTTGCCTTCCTTTGAAACGCAACCTTCTCGACAAAACGCCTAAAAATTGAACTTAGCCAAAATAATTCATTCATCAATGCTCTTCTTCAACATAACTCCATTTTGGATCTGGGCCTCCAACTTGTGTGCTTACACCCCTCAACAAAACAGTGTTGCTGAGCAGAAAAACTGTCACCTTTTGGAAGCAACATATTTTGTCTAGTTCTCTTCCTTCTTATCATTGGGGAGATGATGTGCTTATTGCAACTTATCTCGTCAATAAGATGCCCTCTCGTGCCCTCCATCTCCAAACTCCCTTAGATTGTCTCAAGGAGTTGCATCCCTCTACCTGCCTCACTTCTAAGGTTCCACTTAGTGTGTTTGGTTGTACTGCCTATCTTCATAGCTTGGCCCTAATCAAATCAAATTCACCCCTCGAGCTCAGGCATGTGTTGGGTATCCTCTTCATCAACGAGGCTATAATGTTTCCTCCCTCTTTCCTGTAAATACTTATGGATGTCATCTTTCGTGAGGATCGACCTTACTTTCCCGTTAGCTATCTTCAGGGGGAGAATGTGAGTGAAGTGTCTAATTGTTCCTTAGAGTCTACCAATCCTACCCCTTGTTACCTTACCCGACCTTGATCCTCATCCAGAAAGGATTAGGCTGATCAATCGACTCCAGTCCAAGACTCTGAACCTCCACGAGACCAAGGTATGGCTAATCCTATTGACTCATGTGTTGACAGTAAAATGAGTGAGAATGACATATTCAATATTTCTGTTCCTGAAGATATAGGAGAAAAGGACATTGTTGGTGAGACTGAGGTCAGAGGAGAAACTGGTGGTAATGAGACTGAACAAGATCATTCGGGTAATCTTGATGAATATGATTCTTCTCTTAACATTCTTATTGCACTAAGGAAAGGTACTAGGTCCTACACGAAGCACCCCATTTGTTTCCAATGAGAGTTTATCTCCATAGTTTGCAAATTAAGGAAAAATTCTCAAATAAGATTTTAAATTGCATTCACCAAAAGTCTTGTCATTGCAAATGAAAGGATAAAGGCATTATATAGTCTTGTAGAGATTTTATCCTAATTAATGAAAATATCAAAAAGTCTTTAAACCATTAACTAATCTTTTTTCTTCCAACAACTAATTTTCAACCACCATCTTCAATACTAAGTTATTAATGGTAGTTACCCTAACTCGTTAAATTAAAACAAATGAAAATACAATAAAAATTTGATATTAAGTAAGTCATGAGGTTTTCAAATTGTTGGCTTCATGGAAGCTTAATGTCTACCCCATAGTCCACTTCAATCGAGAAAACATTGACCTTCAAAACTCCAAATGGTCATTCGTCTCTTGTATTAGTATGTGGCACATGAAATTCACGGTGAACCCACCCGATTGATTCTTGTACATGAAGAATGAATGATTGTTCAATCATTGATGCTTTAGATCTTGTAATTGGTCCTTCTGAAACGAGTGGAACACCATGATTCTCATCATTATGGTTTGATAAAACCTTCTAAAAGCCTTATTTTTCTAGTTTTCTTTATCCTATAGTTGATTAGAGTGACCGTTCGTGGATCAAATCAAATGCAAAATAGATTAAGGAATTAAAAATATAAGGATGAAACCATAAATTGAAATCATATAGCAAAAAAAGTTATTGGTATATAGATGGTGAGAATCTTACATTGGAATTATAATTCCAATGAAACTCACACTTCATATATAAGATAAATGGACCGCCCATTTCCACTTAATGTACGGATGATCTACTTTACAATCATCCCTATTTCTCCATTTTCTCATGTTTAAAGAGGTTTTAGTTGACAAGTTGATTTCCAAAAGATGGTCTCAATGGCTTTAACATAATCTTGTTACATGTGTTATTTTAGACGCTAAATTAAGTTATGAAGTTGAAGTTAATATGGAGTAAAAAAATTGCATATGAAGTGTTAAAGTGATAAAAGATTTAGTCATCAATAAATGTGCAAAAATGATAAATAAAAGATATGAAATCTTCCGACAAATGTGCAAACTTTAATAATAAACACCATTAAATAGTGGGGTTGGATTGTTAATACGGACATATAAAGCCAATGGATTAAACATCCTACATTTATTTTCTCACTTTATCCTCTTATCTTTAAAATCTTTGGCTAATAAAAAACGATTATGTATGCATGGTTTTGAGTGATCTTGAAATATTAAAAAGAAAAAAAAAGTTATCTTACTTGAAATCATTTCAAAACATATATATCTCATCACTCATCATTTACAGTAATAAAATTGATTTTGAAGGATGAGTAATTTTGAAGTCATTTCGAAAGAAATGGCTTTTGGTGCAAGCAGCACTTTCTTGACCTCAAAGGCACTAAACATACCCACAGAGAGAAGTAATGTGAAAATGTGAGTTTCAAATTCTTATGGAGATAAGGTTCATGACTTTCTAGTAATAATCTCATTATTATATTGAAATATTCACATATATTATTATTAACTTAGTTGACTTCACAAAATTTGAATTAAAATTTTCATTATGAGTATCAAATTCTTGGAGAGACTAAAGCTGATAACTTTTTAGTAATAAATTTTAGGTTAAGTGGAGAGATTAAAAAGTAAAGTTTAAGATTTTTAATAAAAGAATAAAGAAAATACCATTTTATTTGTTTATAAATATGTGTTGTATTGTATTTCTAATCAAAATTAGTTAAAGTATATAATAATAGTTAAAACAGGTTCTTACCTTTGAGACTTGTTTTGTTTTAATCTCAATATTCTTAATAAAATAAAATACTTTGATAATTAATTTCAAAGCATTTGATAAACCTACTTTGAATCACTAAAATTTTCAAAAGAAAATTAAGAAAAAACAATTTTGTTTTGATATTTTTAGTCCTAATTCGGAGTAAAAATTTTGAATGACGGACCTGTTGATCTCGAACACATATGTCAATCGAGCTATAAGCTATTGCTAATTTTTAAAAGTAGTTTTCTTTCTAAGAAGTTATCCAAAAAATATTATTATATGAATGTATAATTTAAATTGAAGGAAAGTATATTGGGTGGCACAATACAAATATCATTTAGCAATATTAGCACCAAGCTTTTCAATTTTGCAAATATAGCAACTTTCTAATTTTTTTGTTGATATTTTCTATTTTAATTTTTTCATTATTCCAAAAATGCCCTTCTTTAAATCTCCACTATTTTCTCTTCCTCTTTCTCTTCTGTCATTTTTTCGTTCTCTTTTTATCGTTCTTTCTCTTCGTGGTCTTCTCCATCCTTCAATCTCCACCGTTCTTGGTTTCTCCTATTCGCTACATCTCTTCTCCTCATCTTTTTCTTCCTCTTCTCCACCGTTCTTGTTCAGGTATGTATTTCTTTCTATGTTCTTCATTAAAGCCCTTATATTCTTTTCTATATTTTGGTGTTCGAAATTGCTAAGGGACTTTGATCATCATCTTTTGTTTCTTTTTGAATCGATCATCATCTTTTCGAAATTGCTAAGGGACTTTGATCATCATCTTTTCTTTCTTTTTGAATCGATCATGATCTTTTCTTTCTTTTTATGTGAATCGATCATTATCTATCAGAAATTAATGCTACAATTTATTCTTCCTCATCTCTTGTATTTATTTTTTTATTTGTTCCTCATCTCTTTTACCGAATGGGGCTTTGCAGAGTTTGGTTTTGTTTTTTGTTTTTTTAATTTGTATCAGTTTTTTACGTCAGTGATTTGATGTACTTATATTATATGTATTAGTTGACTAATACACTTACTACGTGTTTTTTATTCTCTCAAAATGAATGCAATTCATTGTAGTTATGGTTAAGCTTGCAGTCATTGTATTTCATAGTGGTCAATGGGATGAGCAACAGTGCTATGTGGATTACAAAACAAATTGTGTTTTGGTTGATGGAGTGATGTCATCATTTGATTCTTTTGTGAACTTGATATGTACTGAAATTCAGATTGAGTCATGTATTGAACTTTCAGTTTTGTTGCCTATAGGTAGTGATGGTGTTCAACATGTTCTTAATATTGTTATAAATAAAGATGTGACTTGGTTCTTGTTGGTTAAGGATCAATCTACCCAATATCCTTTAGTTGCTCATTCTATAGACACGGTTTTGGATGTGTCAATTGGTTCTTCTTCTTCCATAGTTGAGGCTGATTTAGGATGCGAATTAGCAATTTTTAGAGATGTTGATATTACTAATACTAACGATGAGTTGGCTTTTAAGGAGAAGGATTTGTTTTGTAGTAAAGAAATTTTGCCGAAGTCATTCCACTTTAGAGCTATCAAGACTAATTTTGAGTTCAAGACATTGAGATCTAATTCAATATCTATTGAGTTAGGATGCAATGAAGATGGTTGTCTTTGGTTTGTTCGAGCATCGCGTTATAAAAGAAGTGAATTATGGATGATTCGAAAATACGTTAGTGATCATAGTTGCTTAATGATTGTTCATTCTTCTCATAAGCAAGCATCTTCAGAATTTGGTAGTCAATGTATAATTGATTATTTAAGGTATAGTTATTCTCATTCAACACCAAAAGACATTATTCACCATACGCGTATGACTTATGGAGTTTCTGTTACTTATTATAAGGCTTAGAGAGCAAAAGAATCTTTTATGAAGTTTTTGAAAGGAGATGTTGATGATTCTTATGCTTTGATTGCAAAGTTCTTTTCAAAACTAAAAGAAATAAATCCAGGTTTGTTTTCTTCCACTTAATTTAGTATCTTTGTTCAATTTATTTCATTTTTTTATACTATCGCCAATTTTTGTATATTAGTTTATTGATACACCTATTATGAAGTATATTTATTGTATGATGTACGCAATACTGATTATATGTTTTCATTACTATTTTACTTGTATAGTTGGTATACTAGCTAGTTATTGGATATCAGTTTACTGATATACCTATGATTAAATATACTTATTGTATGATAAACGCACTTACTATTTAGTGCTTTTATTAAATTGATTGTTCTATTTTGTTCCTTTTTAGTAGGTTCATTTACAGCATATGAAATAGATGCAAATTGTCATTTCAAATATTGTTTCATGGCTATTGCATCATCAATTGAAGGTTGGAGATATTGTAGACCAAATATAGCAGTTGATGGGACATTTTTAAAGTGTAAGTATGGTGGAACATTGTTAACGGCAGCAACTATGGATGGTAATAGTAAAATTTTCCCTCTTGCATTTAGTATAGTAGATTCGGAGAATGATAACTTCTTGGAAATGGTTTTTTGAAAAATTAAAACTTTCTTTTGGAGATTGAGAGGGATTGGTTATTATTTCTGATAGACATATAAGTATTTCAAAAGGTGTTTTAAATGTGTTTCCATCAGTACAATATTGCGTTTGTGTAGAACATCTTTTGAAGAGTGACATGTTGTCATTTAAAGACTCTTTAATTGAAAAGCTTTTTCGTCAATGTGCATACTCTTTTAAAATAGATGATTTTGAATTATATATTAAATGGATGGAGTCGATATACCCATCTATTAGAGGATATCTTATGAAAGTTGGTTTTGAGAGATGGACACACACATACTCTAGAAAAAGAAGATTGTAACACCCCAAAATTATTTTAAGTTATTTTGATTTTGGGTGTTATTTTGTGAAAAAATTTGGCAATACTATTATTATCATTATTATAATTATTAAGGAGAAATATAAAAGAGGTGATATAGGAGTTACTAATGAAGAGAGAGGGAAAATTAAATGGGAATAGGAAGAGATGAAGGAAAAGAGGAGTTATTTGGGGGAAATTAAATAATAATAATAATGGTATTAATGTTATTATTATTATTGGTATTTTACATATTTAAATACACCCTCGGGATGCTTGTCATAGTTACAATTCATCTTCTTCCTCACAAAGAACCCTAGCCGTCGCAAGGAATCTCTACCGTTCTCATCTTCGACCGTCCCTTCCGCCGGCAGCCGCACGTCGAATGACACCGCAGCCGCAGTCGCACGTCTTCTCCGAGTTGCAAGCCGACAGCCGCACGTTTTCTTCGAGTTGCAAGCCGGCAGCCGCACGTCTTCTCCTCATTGTCGAAGCCAGCCGCACGGGTCCACGCTCCAGCCGCACGGGTCCAGCCGCTAGCGTCCGGCTTCACCAAGCCGCGTGAGCTGCCGTTGAGGTCCGTCCGCATTTTCCCTTCACCGAGCCGAGAGCCGTGTCCTTCAGTCCGAGCCGTTCCTTGTTTTGGATCCCTTTGGTGAGTTTTGGCTATTGTTGATTATGATGGTACTCCCATTAATTGCCTATTTTGTTCCAAATGAATTAAGTTATGGATTTAAGTGGATCTATGTTTTCTTGAAGGAACGAATATATTGGAGGAACTGAGATTGTGAATTGTTCCACTTAGGGTTGTGTTGGATTCAACCCTAATCTTGGGGTAAGCCTTGATAAGTTCGGTTGCTTAATTAAACAGTAGGGTGATGGTTGACAAGATTATTAATGTTAGTTTTGTTTGTGTTTAGGACTGAGTATTGTGAGGAACTGACTGCCAACCTGTGAATTTCTTTGAGCAGATCTCCTGGTAAGAGGATTTTCCCCATATTGCCTGAGATGCATATTATTGATGCATAATGTGATTATATGTATGTATGTTGAGCTGAATGTTAATTTTGTGATGAGCATGTATAGCCTATAGTGTTCTGTTGGTCTGCTGGTTAGAGTCGTACCACGAGGGGTCCATTAAGGTCCTCCCATATATATGTTTGAATATTACAGAGACGTGATTCGACGGGATCACTTACAGCCCGACTCTCCTTTAGGGTGATTCCTTCGGGTTCACCGAGAGCCCAGTTCAGTCCCGGTAGGACTACTGGATAGTGTGCATTCGGGAGCACCATAGAGCGTGATACTTTATTACAGGACTCTAACAAAGGGACTAACAACACATAGGGAGACTAAGTATGGGTCTCTTACTGAGTATAACTTTATATACTCATCCTCTCTAATGTTTAATTTTCAGGTAAAGGTAAAGGCAAGGGCAAGCTGGCGAATGACAAGAAGTGACCGTGGTTTGCCATAGGGAATAGTTCAGTTTTTCCGCATTTATGTTTCAAGAACTATTTTTAGAATTTCAGAACTTGAATTATTTTAAAGTATTTCTTTTATTTTAAGGGCCCAAACTAGTATTTTGTTTTACCACTTTAGTTACTTATTTATTTTCTTATTATTTAAATTTTTCTCAACTTATAAATTAATTTTCCTTTTTTTTTGAAAAAAAAAACTACCTTTATTTAAATATTAATGACTTCAACTTATAGGAAAGTTGGGTTGTTACAAAGATATCAAATAATGACAACAAATATTTGTGAAATCTTGAATTATAAGTTGAAGATTGATAGAGACTTATCGGTTGCATCCTTGTTGAGGCCATTAGAGAGTTTCTTCAACAGTGGTTTTATGAGAGAAGAAAAGCAGCCTCATGTTCAAAGAGTGTTTTGAGTTCTTGGGTCGAAGGACTAATAAGAAAGCTAGTTGATGAATCATGAAGCTTCATTGTAAGTGTGTTTTATATATTTCTTTATAATAGTGAATTATTGATATACTGTATTAAAGTGTAACGGTTATTTAATACATTGATGATATACCATAAGTTTTTTGTTCAGGTTAATCCTGCGAGTGAAGTTGAATTTCAAGTAGTTGATGGAGGCAAGAATTTTTTAGTAAAGTTGAATTGTAATATCTGCAGTTGTCTTTTTTTGGGATCTAGAAGAAATTCCATGTGCTCATGCTCTTATTGTGATTCGTAACCTTAATTTAGATCTTTACATTCGTTTCACAGTATTATTATGCTAGTGTATTGTCTGCAACTTATTGTGGATTAGTTCATCCGATTGGTAACCATACTAATTGGAGTGTTGTGGAGATGAATGACAATGTATTGCCTCCAGTATTTAGACGTTCAGCAGGAAGGCCTCGAAAAAGAAGGATTCCTTCTATTGGTGAAGTTTCAAACAACACAAAATGCAGTTGTTGTAAGAGAGTCGGTCATAATATTAGAACTTGTACATTTGAACCCAATTGAACAATTTAATTGTTTTGAAATTTAGTATTTATCAATGATGTAGTATTTGAACAATTTACTTGTTTCGAAATTTAGCAATTATTAGTGATGTATTTGTTTGAACAACTTTTATTTGTTTTGAAATTTAGCAATTATAAATGATGTATTAGCAATTTTATTTTTGAATTTTTTCTTCTCTACTTCATTTTTTTATTTTTCTTTTTTGTTCTTAATTGATATATTTATATGATTCAAGCTAAGGTACATCACATACGAAAGATATTTATATGATTCAAGATAAAGTAACATACAGAAGATACCTATGTGATTCAAGATAAGGTATATCACATATGAAAACAAATTCCAAAAGTGCAAGCAGATTCCAAAAGAAAAGTTTATCAAGGTAGCAAATCAAAACTCGGTGGTTCAAATGCAACATGTGATTGTTGTGCCTTTTTGGGAGATTTATTCTTTTTGACCAATTCCAAATCAATAGCTTTTGGTGTGGGTTTCAATTTCCTTTTTGGCCGCTCACGCACTTTTCATCATTGGCAGCAAGGTGTGAAGATTTCCTTGTAAGTACTCTGTTTTCAATAACTTAAAAAATACAATTTTATTTATTAGTATTCTACAAAAGAAAATTAAAATTCTAAAAATATTATACTTAAAAAATGATTTTACCACTTGTTTGCCTTTATCGTTCTTTTTCTTTTGTCCTCCCTTCTTTATTTTGTTTGTGTTTTTTCTGTGTTATCACCCAAAATTCAATATCATCACAATAAATCAACATGTATCAGCAAGTTTATGTATATAGAATAATAAGGCGTATCATTTAGTAAACTTAATGTCACGTGGTTATTTTGTTCACTCAACCAACGTGCGGCACAAAGGTGTTGGGGATGCACCAATGTAAGCCTAAGAAGCAATGGAACTTGTTAGAACACTTGAAAGAAGAAGGAAATTCGTAGGCAAGAAGTTGGCAAGAGTTAAAGACAAGGTGTTTGATGAAATGCTTAAGAGAGCTTTATTGATGATTTCCCAAGGATGATTACAAATGAACCCCTTTGGGGGTATTTATAGAAGTGTAGAACAGACATTCAAGCCTTAAACCGCCTTACAAGGTCCGCAAAAATATTCCAACACAATCCCGAGGGCTCATGACACTGTCTTGAAGCTTCTGGAGCCCTCGAGGCCATCTGGAGGCTTCCGCGCCTGCGTCAGCACTCGCGCGCCCTCGCGAGTCTTCTTGGCCGCTCGAGAAACTTCTGAAACCTTAGAGAGGTTCCCAGATCCTTCCCCGTGTGCATCATGCGCTTTCGTGTCCTTGTCCATGTTCGCTTCCCGAGTGTGCGTTGTACCGCGCGAGCTTCAGTATCGCGCGCGCCCCTCAGCCATGCTCGCCCGCCTGCCTGTCTACCGCCCTTGCACGCACGCACGCCCATGCCTTGACAGGGCCGCGCGCGCCTGTCTCGTGCACATTGACGTGTCATAGGCTTGGCGTGAATTTATTCCTCTTCCTTGGTCTTTGGACTGCTTGGGACTTATTTGGCTCCTCTTGGGCAATGCTAAGGAGCCTTGATTGACGAAAAATTTGTTGGGTCATTTTTGGGGCTTGACACCCTCCCCCACTCGATTTCGCAACGTCCCCATTGGGTTTTCTTTAAATCTTATGAGTTCATCTTGAAATTGCCAAAGGGTGTCTTCCTTTTCCCAACTTGCTTCGCTCTTCGGTAGTCCTTCCCAAGCAATCAAGTATTCATTGTAACTGGGAACTCCTCTCCTTCGTTTCTTTCTCTCTGCTAAGATCTCTTTGATTTTCCGGTTGAATTTTGAGATCATGCCGGTGGGTATAGCAGCAAGCTCTACTTTCCGGCTCAAAGCATCAGCAACTACATTAGCTTTGCCCGGCTTGTACTCTAGTCAGAAATCGAATTCGGTAAGGAAGTCTTGCCATCAAGCTTGCTTCGGTGTGAGTTTTTTTCTGCATCTAGAAGTAGCTGGTTGCCACATTATCTGTCATCACCGTGAATTTACTGCCTAACAGGTAGTGCCTCCATGTACGTAGGCAGTGGATGATAGTTGTCATCTCTTTTTCTTGCACGGTGTATCGTCGCTCCGTGTCGTTAAGTTTGCGGCTCTCGTATATAGGATGGCCTTCTTGCATTAAGACACCTCCAATCGTGTAATCTGACGCGTCGGTGTGCACCTCAAATGGTTTGGCGTAATCAGCCAAGGTCATCACAGGCTCTTTCGAGACATCTTCCTTTAATCTGTCGAAGGCTTGCTGACATTCCTCACTCCAGTGCCAAGTTTGACTTTTCTTTAGCAAGTTCGTGAGGGGTGCAGCAATACTCGAGTACCCCTTTATAAATCTCCAGTAGTAGTTCACAAATCCTAGAAATTCTGGGATTTTAGTAGGGGCTTTCCAATCAAGTATGGGGCGTACCTTTGAGGAGTCCATCATTAATATGCCTTCTTTGATCCAGTGTCCCAAGAATTCCACTTCTGGTTGTGAAAACGAGCATTTTTCCAGCTTTATGTACAACTCATTGTCGCGAAGTACTTGGAATACTTGCCTTAGGTGATGGATGTGTTCCTCCATAGTTCGGCTGTATACCACAATATCATCCAAGTACACGACAACAAATTGATCCAAGAAGGGCTGGAATAATTTGTTCATCAAAGTGCAGAAAGTGGCAGGGGCATTGGTCAGTCCGAAGGGCATCACTAAGAATTCATAAGCACCATACCTGGTTACGCATGTCGTCTTTGGCTCATCCCCTTTCTTGATTCTCACTTGATAGTATCCTGATCTTAGATCGATCTTACTGAACCATCGAGCATTACCGAGTTGATCGAACAAATCAGCGATCAGAGGTATGGGGTACCTGTTTTTTATGGTCACTTTGTTGAGGGCTCGATAGTCGATGCACAGCCTCAACGATCCATCTTTCTTCTTTTGAAAGAGCACTGGTGCACCATACGGAGCCTTTGAGGGTTGAATATAACCGGCTTCGAGGAGTTCTTTCAATTGTCTCTTCAACTCCTCAAGTTCTGGAGGGGCCATCCTATAAGGAGCCATGGCCGGTGGTTTGGCTCTCGGTTCCAACTCGATATCGTGATCTACTTTCCTTCTCGGGGGAAGTTTCTTTGGCAACTCAGCGGGCATAACGTCCTTGTACTCCTCAAGGACTTTATGCACTTCTTCTAGGACTGTAGTCTGAGTAGAACCAGTCTCCTCTAGTCGTGCTTCCTTCAGGGTAATTGCATAGCACTCGTGTTTGATGACTCCTCTCTTGAACTGCATGGCTGAGAGCATGGTCATCGGCTTTCCTTTCTTTAGTGGGATGGTTGTTATTTTACCATCCACTATAGTGAGAGTGCATCCGGAAGAGTCAACAATGGCAATTACCCGATCGAAGAATCCTAGGCCAAGTACAATATCAAAGTCATCCATAGGTAGCACAGTGAAGTCAAGCTTACCTTGCCAGTCTCCGATCTTGACTGTCACGCCTCTTCTATTCCTTCAATGGCCTTGGCTTCGGAGTTTACTGCCTTCACAGTCCCTTTCTTGTTCGCAAAATTGAGGCCTAGTCTCTTAGCCTCATGCACATTCATAAAGTTGTGGCTTGCACCTATGTCAAACATGGCAACAGCCTCTCTCCCATTTACCTTTACATTACCATGGAGTAGACCTCCCTTGTTTGTTTCATTAGCCTTCTTTAGAGCTCCAATATGTTGCAAGGATCCGATTTGTGGTGTATCATCCCCTTGCTTCAGCTCAAGCAATTTAGCAATAAGGGCATTCATTGCTTTTCTATTTGGACAGTCTCTCGTCCAATGAGGGCCATTACAAACAAAGCATGAAGTAGAGGGTTTCGATGACTCACCTCGTTGGGTATTGTTATACTTTCCATGTTTGTTGTGGAATGCCTTCTTTCCCCTTTCTTTTTGTTCGAAGTCTTTATGCTTGGTGTGATTGCCTTCCTGTTTGGTCGGACCAGGCTTTTTCCCCTTTGATTGGGCTGAATAATCAACGAGCATCTCGGCTGTTGCTATAGCATCGTCGAGAGTTTGGACGTTAAGATGGTCCAATTCCACCTAAGCCCAATCTTTTAGTCCGTCTCTAAATTGGAATAAGGCTTCCTTTTCGAGTAGATCACTAATTTGAAGCATAAGGGTGGTAAATTCTTTCACGTAATCAAGAATGTTACTTGTGTGGCGAAGCCTTCAAAGTTTGGCTCGGGACTTCATTTCGGCATTGTGGGGAACAAAGTGTTTCCTTAACTCGGTTTTGAACTGCTCCCAAGTTTGGACGACATTTCCACTTTGGTCGGCGTATCGTCGATGCCACCATAATTTTGCAGCATCTCTTAGGAATGTTGGGGCATTATTGATCTTGGTCTCGTCATCTTGAACACCGACGGCAGCATAGTATCGGTCAAGGCTGAAGAGGAAATTTTCCACCACAGTGGCGTTCCTCACCCCATTATACCTATCGAGTTTTGGCACCTTGATATGGGTAGTACCTTGCACAGCGATATGCGTATTGGTGGATGCACCGTCTCCACCAAAATGCTTGGAACGACATTCCATGCAAAGAGAATCTACTTTTGCATCTAAGGAAATATACTTAGAATGGAGTTCTCGTAACTGACCTTCAACGAATGTCTTTAAAGTGGTTACGGTCGAGGACAACTCCATCAGTTCCTTTTGGAATGTTCTTCCAAGATTAGCGACAAGTTCCTTGGCTGCGGAGATGATTTCCGCATTCTCCTGGACAAGCTTCTCATAGCTATCACTCAACTCTTCCACCGTGTGCTGAACGTCCTCGAGACTTTGCTCAAGGTTAGCAAGGTGAGTGTCAACGTGCTCCCTCGCCATAGGACCCTTAGATTTTGAACGTCGGGTCGGGGATCGACGATCCTTCCTACCCGTGTAACAAGTCCTTCAAAGACTTGCTCAGCTGAGGCTAAAACGAGGCCTTCTTCACTCGACATGATGTTCACAAGTCAATTGGAGGTATGTGGGTATAGAAACCGAGCTCTGATTCCACCTGTCACGTGGTTATTTTGTTCACTCAACCAACGTGCGGAACAAAGGTGTTGAGGATGCACCAATGTAAGCCTAAGAAGCAATGGGACTTGTTAGAACACTTGAAAGAAGAAGAAAATTCGTAGGCAAGAAGTTGGCAAGAGTTGAAGACAAGGTGTTTGATGAAATCCTTAAGAGAGCTTTATTAATGATTTCCCAAGTATGATTACAAATGAACCCCTTTGGGGGTATTTGTAGAAGTGTACAACCGACATTCAAGCCTTAAACCGCCTTACAAGGTCGACAAAAATATTCCAACACAATCCCGAGCCCTCATGACACTGTCTGGAAGCTTCTAGAGCTGTTTGGGGCCATCTACGGCCGTCTGGCGCACTCGCGGGCCGTCTGGAGGCTTCCGCGCTTGCACGCGCCGGCGCTCGCGAGTCTTCTTGGCCGCTCGCGAAACTTCTGAAACCTTCGAGAGGTTCCCAGATCCTTCCCCGCGCGCGTCGTGAGCTCTGTGTCCGTGTCCGCTTCCAGCGTGCGCGTCCGACTGGCCTTGCGCGCACATGCTTCTCTGGCCTGCACGCCTGCCTGCCAGTCTGTCTGCCGCCCTTGCACGCGCGCGCCCCCATGCCGTGACAAGGCCGCTCGCGCCTGTCTTGTGCACATTGGCGTGTCATAGGCTTGGCGTGTATTTATTCCTCTTCCTTGGGTCTTTGGACCGTTTGGGACTTATTTGGCTCCTCTTGGGCAATGCTAAGGAGCCTTGATTGGCGAAAAATTTGTTGGGTCATTTTTGGGGCGTGACATTAAGCTTAGAAACATATTGTTTAGTTATAACCTCTTTAATTTTGAGGATGTTTTCAACTACTTTGAGGCTTGTTTCCAATAACTCATTTCCATGTAACTCTCTTTCATTTGGCTGTTCTTCAGATTTTCTAATCTTTAAATAAAAAGTATTAACATAGAATAAGTCCGATGACATATCTAATATTATATTTTATCAAAATGTAGATATACTAAATTACTTATAGTTGGGCCATGTGCTTCTTTTGAAACTTCATTAGTTTGTTTTGCTTCATTGTGTTTTTCATTCTTTAAAGAATAAGTAGAAACTTTTATTAAAACAAGCATAACAATAAAATGATATACCTTAGTATTCTATGAAAGTATATTACAAGTTACTTACATTTTTGTCTTCATTTTCTACATTCATTAGTTGATCTTCAGCATTCACTTCTTGAGTCTCTATTTCTTCCTCATCTTTTTTAGCATCTTCTTGATTCTTTTATGATTTATGAAAATGTATAAGTATAAGTAAATTGAATAATTAATATCCATAAGAAAAATGAAATTATTGTAAGTAAACTAAATGTATATTACATTGTTCATAAACTTATCAATATTCTTGATTGCTTGCAATAGCTCTTCTGCATTTTTTTCTTGTTCAATTTCTTCTTCATTAATCTATAATATCAATATATCAGTAACAACAAATTTATTTCTTTATGATGTATATCAGTATCATTTATATAACTTTTATGTTATATCAGTGATGCTGATATACCTTAAACAACGATAAATTTAACTCAATTCAAAAAATATATATATATATTTACCTCTACATCATCCAAGTTATGAATGTTCATTCTATTCTCAAGACGTTGCAAACTTAAAGTTGGAGCATGATTTTCATGGTACGATTCTTTTGATTGTTTTTTTGTTGGCATTCTTTCATTGATTATGGTGATTATGTTATTTAACAATTTCAATACCTCATTTTTTCCATTTTCTACAGTATTCTTCAAGCTTTCCAAGTCCTTCTTCACTTCTTGAATTTCTTGTCTAAATGATTTTTTAGTCTCATCATTTACCGTTCCTTCTTCTTTATCACCTTCGTCACTCTGATCATCTTTTGTTTCTTCACTTCGTTCTTTCTCAACTTCGTTCTTTTTTATTTGAATATCAAGAAGGTGCCCAAATGGACCCTCCTAAACATTTCCATTTGCTTTTCAGACAACGTTTTGACAATAGAATCTATTACTATCAACGTAATGAACTTTGTCTGCAAGGTTCTCTTCACCATTAACCTATTTAAGTAAATTGAAAATGATTCATTCAATCAAGTGTATCATCAAACCATAACAAGTAGTGTGACCAGAGCACATAAAGTGTATCATGCTTAGTGCATCAAGTGTATTTAACTGATTAAGTGTATCAACAAAATATCAAGTGTATCAAACTAATAATATGTATCAGTGAAGTTTAGCAAGTGATTAAGTGTTTTAAATCTATCAAAAGTATTACCAAACCATAACAAATGTATCAACAATACATGAAGTGTATCATACTTAGTGCATTAAGTGTATTTAACCGATTAAGTGTATCAACAAAATATCAAGTGTATCAATATAATAATATGTATAAGTGAAGTTTAGCAAGTGATGAAGTGTATTAAATCTATCAAAAGTATTACCAAACCATAACAAGCGTATCAACAATATCATGCTTAGTGCATCAAGTGTATTTAATCGATTAAGTGTATCAACAAAATATCAAGTGTATCAATCTAATAATATGTATAAGTGAAGTTTAGCAAGTGATTAAGTGTATTAAATCTATCAAAAGTATCACCAAACCATAACAAACGTATCAACAATACATAAAGTGTATCATGCTTAGTGCATTAAGTGTATTTAACCGATTAAGTGTATCAACAAAATATCAAATGTATCAACAGTTTAACAAGTGTATTTAACTGATTGAGTGTATCAACAAAATATCAAGTGTATCAACATCATATCAAGTGTTTCAAACTAATAATATGTGTATGAGCAGTTTATCAGTGAAACAAATAGAGCGTATCAACTGTCTATAATGATATATCAGTAATTACCTCTTTCTTGGACGATGATCCTTTTTTTCTTTTTGTCTTTTTCCATTTTTTGAACTTTCATCCTTTTCAAACTTCATTTTTCTTTTCGTCGTTTTATCTTTTTCAATGTTTCCCCTTTTTTGTTTGTATTCAATAAAAAATAAAAAAATATCAATTTCAAAAAGTTGTTTGTATTCAACAACAATATACTAGAAAAAGAAATTAAATAACGATTTCAGTTAAGTGAATAAATGTGTATAGAAGTGTATGAGTTAGAAAAAGAAATCAAATAATGGTTGTATAGAAGTGTATAGATGTAACGACTCAACTTTTCTAACTAAATTGAAGTCATTACTTTAATATGAGACACATCATTTAAACATAAGATTTTATAAAATTAAATAAAAAATAAATCAACAAACATCGAAGAGTTTTTATTCGGGCCCTATTTCAAACAAAGTTTAAAAGTACAAAAGAATCGTTTATAAAATCAAGAAATAACACTCGTTCTAATCATGAAATCCATTTCAGTCACAAATGCTAAAGTAAAACAAAAAAATGTAAGCGGAAGCAATTTGAAGAACATTTTCCCTATTGCGATCATGTCTCCTTCTTGTCCCTCGTCGATCTACCTCTTGTGTTACCTTTGCCTGAAAAGTTAAACATAAAATAGTGAGTATAAACATACTCAGTAAGAGACCCACTACTGGTCCCGTCAGGGAAAAATAAAACTGTTAACTGCCTATTGGGAGGTACCCTGCATCATAACAGTCTTGTGATCTCGTAGGACACACATAATCAGTCTAATGCCCCCGTAGGATGCATATATCAGTCTAGTGCTCTGCAGGATGCACATGTCAGTTTAGTGCTCCCGAAGGATGCACCTAACAGTCTAATGCTCCGAAAGGATACACAACAGGTGGTGATCCCCTGGGACACCTGCAAGACACACTACCCAATAGACAAAGCTAACAATTTCCCCTTAGTCCATTCTAAGCATTTAAGCAGTCAATTCATTGTACTTTCCAAACTGCCCCATCATATAACCATTTCCGTTCAATGCATTTACAGTCAATCTACCTATACTATCACAATATCAGTCAGTAGCATAATAACACATCAGACAATTAAACTATATATATATACGTGTCAACCTCCTCCTCAGTTCAAAAGTACACTGTCCATACATTTATATATCAGTCACCCAATATAAACGATAGTCATCATATTCACATCCACATATTAGACAACCATACTATACATTAATAATTATATCTTCAACTATATTTCAATCAATTATACTCAGTTCAGTGAGATCCGTACAGTCAATATATTTCAAATCTAATATAGAGTCCAGTAGTAGAAACCCTTTACCTTGAGGTTACCTAAGTTTCTTGATCACACAAAGTCCAACACACCAATCCTAAGTTAAATAGAGAATTTAACTCCAAAAGAATTTGTCGTGAATCCAAGAAGTCAAACGTCGTCCTCAATTGACACTTTCAAATAACATTATTAACCAACCGTTTAATTTGACATTACACTTCAACGAATCTATCACACGAAAACCATCAAATTCACTATTACAAACCTACACTAAAACCCAATACTTCTTGTGGCAGGGCAGAAATCACAACTTAGTACAGGTAAAATCGACGCGTGCGGAAGGCGGATTTGGATGTGACTCGACTTGGTTGGAGAGGTGAAACCGAGTTACATGCGTGATTGGAAGACACGGGACGAGCGCAGCTGCGGTTCATGCACGGAGATAGACGCAGACGAACGACTCGGGACGTGTTATGTTTTGGTAGTCATCGACTGCAAAGAGACGTGTGCGGCGACGGCTTCACAAACGGGAAAATGGACGCGGTCAGAAACGAGTCGCCGGCAGCTGCGCTTCGATATCAAAGACCGGACGCGGTCGATAGCAAATGGTTGGTGGCTTCAATTGGGCTTTGACCAGACACGAACTGCATGTGACGCAGCGGCTCGAGATGCAACTATTGAAGACGAACAAAACGTGACCAACGGTGAGGCTAGGATGAAAGTGCGGCTAGGACGTGAGAAAGAAAGAGTATGGTGAGGAAGAGATGCACGCGAATCGAGAAGTTTAATAATAATAATAATAAGAAAATAATTTTAATAATAAAAAATTATTATTATTATTATTATTACTTTATTTATTTAAATTTTTACCACTTTTCATTTTCATCCAAAGCTAAAGTATATTAACACCCAAAATTTAAATTCTTTAATAAATAAGACAAATTTGATTAATAACAAATACCTCTAAAATTTTGGGGTGTTACAATAGAAGTCTTTATGAAATACCTTACCATTTCGTGTATCAAGAAAATGGTCTCTATGAAGTTTTTCGGGTGATTTTCGGTGTGCCCTAAATTTTAGGAAGATGAAAAAACGCACGAAAAGAAATGCGTGAGGGATGATGAAGGGTAACTTTGTAATTTCGTATGTTAAAATGCAGGTTGAGCTTCCATTTTGTTATATTTGCAAAAGTATAAATGGTGTGCTATAGACCTAATTTTTTATAATAAATTTGCCATATCTATAAGTATCCTTAAATTAATGAGAAGAAAGTTATAATTTAATCTCCATAATTTATAAATAAAATTTAATAAAACACTTATAATTAAAGATTATTATAAAACTAAATTCAAACGTTTGAAATTAAATAAACTAAATTTATGGGGTATTTTATTAGAATAGAAATATTGAAGTCAAAGACAATCAATCATATAGTACAGATTGGAACTGACCATCCAACTTTTGATAATTTAATGAACAAAAAGTTCCAAAATGTGTGTAACGTTGACTATGCCCAATTTAATTTATATGCACACGAAACTTAAATTTTAAATCATTAGTAACCATTGAAAATATCTCCTAACATAGAATACATTAGAATACATTTAAATTTTGAGGGAATGGGTTTAAATTTATCTGATAAATTTATTTTTATAATAAGAAGTTTAGTAATTTCAATGAAGGTACTTATCTGATAAATTGTTTAGTATCCTAAGTTTTAACGGTTCATGTATAGCTTCCTCTTTAGTTTTAATTTTGGCTCTCTCTAAGTTTGAGCTCCATATAATTACTTCTATAATAATGCTTATTCAAGCCTTTGTATGAGATTCTCTCAATACATATGTTTAGGCTTCCCTAAGAGTGAGGGTTTAGGGTTTAGGGTTTAGGGTCAGCGGAAGCAGTTTAAAGACAGTCCCCTATGGCAATTCACGAGTCCTTCTTGTCCCTCATCGGTCTGCCCCTCGTGTTACCTTTGCCTGAAAAAGTTAAACATAAAAAGGGTGAGTATTAATATACTCAGTAAGAGACCCACTACTGGTCCCGTTAGCATCCTATGGTGTACCCTACACAATCACAGTCTTGTGATCCCGTAGGATGCACATATCAGTCTAGTGCTCCCGAAAGATGCACATATCAGTCTAGTGCTCCCGAAGGATGCACATATAAGTCTAGTGCTCCCGAAGGATGCACATATAAGTCTAGTGCTCCCGAAGGATGCACATAAAGGGGATGATCCCGAAGGACACCCGCAGGGTAACTATCCACTAGGAAACTAATAATTTATCCTCTCAGTCCATTCTAAACATCTTAAAAATCATTCTCAATACAGTCAAATTTCCTTATCACATAAGCTCCCCCTTTAACCTCAAACAACCATATTATCCAAATTTCACTCAAGGACAGTCGAAACATATCACTACATCAGTCAGCCACATAAATAGCCCAGCAGTCACAACATACGCTAGACAACAAGTCCACGTCAATCCATACATACATATATAAATTTCATTCAGTCAAGCACAATATACATTAAACTTTCAGTCCACACCCAAACACACAACATAACCGTCATCCCGACTCAGTCCAGATATAACATTTCAGTTCATATAATCAATACGCCTTAATTCTTGTTATTGAGTCCAGTAGAAAGTCCCTTACCTCAAGTTTATGCAAGTTCTTCAATCGAACTAAATCCAATAAATTGAATCCTAAACATAGACAAACGTAAAATCAATGTCTTTCTAAATAATTTCATCCATCCAATTCACCCTATAAGTAAATTCCACAACTTACCCAAGAAGTGGAGAATCAATTCCACTTCACCCTTTTGAAAAATCAAGGATTCGCTCACCGATTCGATGTGTACCTTCAAAAATTAAACATTTCGCCAACAATTAAAATCCCATGGTAGCAGACAAAGACAAAATTGTGCACGGTTTAGTTGCAAAGAAAAATCAGATTTCAAATCGGGCTCCAACTTACAACGAATCGACAAACGTTGGCTTGACAAACTTCGACGCGCGGATTGGAAGGAAACGCGCGGCTGGAATGAGATGCGCGGCTGCCTCACGAACGACCGGCGAGCCGACGCGGTGACCGGCGCGGACGAAACCGAACGAAGGCCGGTCGAACGGAGAAGTGGAGCTGTGGGGCTTGGGTTTCGTCGGACGGTCGGAACAGAGGAGGTTTGGGCGGACGGCGGCGGCTGGGAAACGGCGCGACGGCAGGACGTGCAGATCTGGGCGGTGTTCGATTCCGATCTCAGCACGACGGAAAATGGCTCGGAAATGTTGGGGAAGGCTGGGCGTCGGCTTCAGGTGAACGGAAAGAAGAAAGAAAAAAAGGGAAGAAAAAAGGGGGGGCGGTCGGCTAGGGCTGCCGAAGAAGAAGAAGAAAAGATGGGGGGGGGGGGGGCGCG
>CM046894.1:716104-897745 GCA_025688845.1 Cucumis hystrix
TTTTTGTTTTTCTTTTAATAATAATAATAATAATAATAATAATAATAATAATAATAATAATAATAATAATAATAATAATAATAACTATTATTACTATTACTTTATTCATTAAATTTCTATTTCTTTTCTTTTTCTTAAATTTATGGTATACAACACCCAAATATTTTAAAATCTTTAAAAAAATAAGGTAATTCGATTAAATTAAAATACCTTAAATTCTAGGGTTTTACACAAACCACCCTAATCATGGGAGACATAGTAAAACTGACATCTAACCGTACATGTGATCCCGTAGAAACACTCCTAATCATATGTAGGAACACTCCTAATCGTACTTAGGAACACTCCTAATCGTCCGTAGGAACACCTCTAATCGTGCGGGTAACCTATAGGTAGGAACACAAACACACCACAATCCAAAAATATGTAACAATCAACATAAACATGACATGAATCATCATGATAGTCCATAAAGCGTAACAATCCATAAAGCATGAAATCCATTCATCATGCTTAATCATCAGTCAACATTTACATGACCTCATGTTTGGTAAATAGTGTAAAGATATATTTTAAGCATGAAAATAAACCTAGATATTTTATTTAGAAAATTCATGAATATTTGTTAAGTATTAAACAAAAAAAAAAAAATTAAACTTTTACTTTTCTTTTATGGAATAAATTGAAAATATCAATATAATTTTTCAATTAATCTAATAAAAAAGTAACAAGCTTATATTGATATTTTCAATTTACATATGAAAATATCAATATAATTGAAAATAAAAAATAATAACTTCGATAATTTTTCAATGAAAACAATAATTTATTGGAGTTATTAATTTTGTGCATCAATCAACATACAAACAATTAGAGTAAATTTTTGTGCCTATTTGATAACAATTATATTAAATAATTTTACTCAAATTATTTAAAATTATTAAATACACCTGCTGTAACACCCCAAAATTTTGAGGTATTTTTCTCACAATTTATTTGTTGATTTTCTTATCTAGAAAAAAAAATGTTGGGTGTTTCTAAAAAGAGTTTGATTGTTGGAGGGAATAAAGAAATTTAAAAAAGGAATAAAAAAGTATGGTTAAATAGGTTATAATGAAAATATTAAAGTATTGTCATTATTATAATTATATATATATATATATATTATTTAAAAAAAAAAAAAACACGCGTGCGCCCCCCTCTTCTTCTTTGTTTCTTTCTTCTTCGCGTACCGTCGCCAACCACCAGCTCCGCCACGTCTTCATCCACTACCCGAGAAGCAGCCGTCGTCGGGTGCCTGCCGTGAACCCGAGCCGAAGGCGCCAGATCCAAGCCGCGCGCGCTTCTTCTCCTTTCCCCGAACGTCAACGCGTTTCGTCTCCTTTAGCAGACGCCGACCGCCTAAATCCTCTGCACTCCGACCGCGTCTGTCTTCACGTCCGCGAAGCCGTCGTTGCGCACATCTCGCGAAGTCGAATGCAGATCCAAGCCGATCTCTCCCTAAATCGCACGTCCCCTGTCAAGCAGGTATTCTTCTGCTCGTTGTAAGACGAAGTCACGATCTGAAGCCGATTTTCTTTCCTGACTGAGTCACATTCGGTGTTGCTCTATTTACAGCCGTTTGATTCGTTTATGTCATTTTCTGCCTTGCCGTGAACCATTTGGTTCATACTTGGGTAAGAACAAATTATGAGTTTTGTTGGTTTCTTGGCTTTTGTTGAATGCTACCATTGGATTTAATTGTTGGCGAAATGCTAAATTCTTGAAGGTACACCTTGATTCAGTGAGTGACTCTTTGATTTTTCCAAAAGGTTAAAGGTGGAATTGATTTTCCATCAGCTTGGGTAAATTGTCAAATTCACATTTGGGATGAATTGGATGGATGAAGTTAATTGGAAATTTACTGGCTCTCTGTTTGTTTATGTCTAGATTTATTTGTTGAACTTTTGTGGGGTAAAGGAGCTTAATTATAGACAAGGTAAGGGATTTCTACTAACTCTACTATAGATTTGAAATATGTTGACTGTATGGATATCATGAGTGTCAGATATGATTTTTATAATGATGTAGACATGATGATGAATGTATATTTTGGTTGACTGAAACATATATATAACATATATATATATATATATATATATATATATATATAGATGTAGATATGAAGACAAATGTAGGGTATGGTTGTATAAAGTGTGGATCTGAACTCGTTGACTGTCGTTTAGATTGGGTGAATGATATACTAAAGTATGGACATGTACTTGTGAACTGAGAGGTGTTATAAATATATAGTTTGATTGTCTGAGGTGTTGTTATGTTACCGATTGATACTGTGATAGAATTGAGTAGGTTGACTGTTAGTGTATTAACTGAAATTATTATATGATGAAGTAGTTGGACTGTATTTAGAACGGACTGAGGGGAAAATTGTTAGCTTTTCTATTAGGTAGTGTGCCTTGCAGGTATCCCACAGGATTACCACCTGTTGTGCATCTTTCGGGAGCACTTGACTGATATGTGTTTCTTTAGAGCACTAGACTGACATGTGCGTCCTTCGGGGCGTTAGATTGATTATGTGTATTCTACGGGATCACAAGACCGTTAAAGTGCAGGGTACCCCCAATAAGAAGTTAACAGTTTTATTGTTCCCTAACGAGACCAGTAGTGGGTCTCTTACTGGGTATGTTAATACTCACCATTTTATATTTAATTTTCCAGGCAAAGGTAATAGGAGGGGTAGACCGACGAGAGACAAGAAGGAGCCGTGATTTGCCATAGGGGAAAAGTCTTTCAAATTGCTTCCGCTTTAATGTTTTGTTTTTCCTTAATATTTGAGACTGTCCTTCTTTTTACTTTGACAACTGTTTGTTCCATTTTTTTATAAACGATAGTTTTAAAATTTTAAATTCATTTGAAAGAGGGCCCGAATAAATACTCTTTGATGTTGAAATTTTATTTGAATCATCAAGTCTTATGTTTAAAGTATGAGTCTTATATTAAAGTAATGATTTCAATTTAGTCAGAAAAGTTAGGTCGTTACACCTGCAATGTACATGGTTAAATATTAGTAGTTTATGAAAGGTAAAAATAATTATGTTAGTGAGAATATAATTATTTGTGAGAAGTTGAATATTTAATTTGAGAAAAATGATAAAAATAAATTAATTGTTGAACGATAATTATTTGGAGAAAATATATTGATTGATAGAGTAAAAAGAAAATAATTATATTGAATAAAAAATATAAATTTTTGGAAAAGATAATAATAATAATAATTTTGTTGAAGATAAAAAAATGATTTGATTAGAAAATAATTAATGAAGAGAAAGATTAGATTTAATTGTTGGAAGGAAAAAGAAATTAAAATGGCCCGTACAGCATGCAAACCCATCTTTAACCTTTTTTCTTCCTCTTCGTGTCCTAACCGCCACTCCACCTCTTAATCGTTCTTCATCGCTGGCAACCACACTCCTCATCGTCGTCCAGCCCGTCATCGTCGTCTCTCTGTTTAGCCCAAAGCGCAGCTGACGTCAAACGCTTCATCTCTATTCGTGGACTCAAGCGCACTTCGTCCGTCAAGCTTCGCCGGATTTCTCTCCATCCGTTGATCACGAAGCCGACCTCCCTCGTCCGCGTTGGTTCTTCTCCGTCCGTGCCGCTAGCTGAGCCGCACGTTTCCCTTCCCATTCCAAGCCGTTTTAGCTAAGTCTAGTCACTGTCACTGCCCCTCTTTTAAGCCATTTGAGCCATCTTATTTTGTGTAGTTACGATGTATTTTGTAAGACCACCGTAATAGAGTTCTATTATTAGTTTTTCACACCCTTTACTCATCTACTTTCTTTGTTTTTATTTCATAACAAGTTATTTAAGACAATTTCACTCTTTTAAACGTCCATCACACGCACGAGGAAGCAAAAGGGGAAAATAACTCAGCTCTGTCATTCTTGTTTTATCAACCGCACAACAGCCACCACCGCACGTCCGATTGCCGTCTCCGCCGTCTTCCTTGCCGCATCGCCTTGGCCAGTCGCCCAGCTCCGACATCTTGTCGGCAAACCATTTTTAATCGAAACTCATCTCGTCCGGTGTAAGCTCTTATTCCATTCTTCTTTTAGTTATACTAATGGCCTTTGTACTTTTAATGCTTGAATTGTTTTGATAAGGAAAATTCATACCATTTAGTTTCGTATAAGAATTGAATGTTGGTAAGTGTTGAAAGGTACTTTTAATGCTTGAATCTCAGCTTGCATCCGTTGTCCTTCCTCCATTCTTTGCTTTGTCCTCCTCGGATCGGTGAGATTCTTGAAGTTTTAATGTCCAATTTCAAATGGGGTGAGTGGCCTCTCAAATATTTCTCTCCCATTAGGAAGTAATCATAGAAGTGTTGATACCTTCGCTTACAGATTTAGGTAGTGAGAAAGTTCCATGTGAGAGATTGACCTGACCAAAGCTGTTTTTCTAGTCCATCCTTTTTGGGAGGAGCTGAATTGGATGTGGGAAGTCATTTGGTTAACGGAAATTAACCTTATTACTCTAGGGCAGGGAGGATTAACCCATAACACTAGAAAATAAATGAAGTCTTACTGTAAAAATGGTTATGGGAGTTTCTTTGAGAAGACAGAAAGTCAATCAAACTAAGCATGGGTTAGATTCAAATGGCTAGCTCCATATCCGTTGTGTGAATGGTGCTATAATAGTGCTTGGTGCCCTAAATTGGCCACATTCGGTCATTGTGGGATGGTGGCTTGGTCGAAGTTGTTTCTTAAAAGTTAAAGTTACCTTTTGTCTTTTCCCAACTTGAGAAGATTCCTAACCTGCCTACTTATCTTGAGACTTATATGAATTGTACAAATATGGAATATATTGACCCCTGTTTTTGTTCATCCACTACGAGTTGGTTAGAGACAAGTGGAATTATCCTCGTCAATAAAATATATGGTTTTATGCTGTCCGAAAGATTTTGTTGGTTGGTTTCTTAAAATTCTCTTAAACTGATTTTCTTTGTGTAAAGCTAGAGTTATTGAGAAGTACTTATCGTGTTCTTTTGGGCATTTAAATTGAAGGAAACAACATCATTTTAATAATTAACAGAGGATCTTTTGTAGTTTTAATGATCTTGTAGGGTAAACTGCCTTAGTTGGAGTACTTTGCTTTTGTCAATACTATTTCTGTAATCAACTTAGACGAGTGTTTTTCCCTCTAAAACAGCTTCATAAGGGTGATGCTCCATTGTTCTGCTACGGGTTGTATTTGATGTTTTTGGATAAGTCCATTCATCGGTTTTATTTGGTTGTATTTGCTTTGTTTTACTAATTCAGTTTCATTATACTTTGAGCACTAGACTAGACTTTTCATTTCATCAATGAGAAGCTCATTTTTTCTTTTTTCTTTTCTTTAAAAGGAGGGATGTTCCATTTCCCTAATCTCTAAATTATACGTTTTTATTCTTAAAAAGTTATTTATTTATTATTATGATTAAAAGAATGGTACAACATTGGGGTGTCTAAGGAAACTCGTAGGAAATTAATTCCTAAGTAGGTGTTCACCATGGATTGAAAACATGACCTCTTAGTTAGATATTGAGACCATGCCTCCCTTTTTACCATTACGCCGACCATGATAGTTTCCACAACTAACCTCTATTATTATTATTTTATAAAATTGTTGCTAATTGGGGTGGTTTTTGGTAATTCCTTGGCTTTTGATGGGTTGGTCTCTTCTGTTAAAAGATTTGCTAGTTTCTTACCGAGAAAGATATGTGAAAATGAAAAGTTTACAATCTTTTAGAATTCAACTTGCAGATTCATTTTAATAATGAACAAAAACAAATAGGATTGATTATATATCAAAATTGAATCATTACATGAAAGGCTTTGTTGTAAATCTATTGAGTTGATAGATGTGATTCTTTTGTTTTTCTGTCTTCCTTTTTGGATTGGGATTTACTACTTTCATTTCCTCGGCGAACCTCTTAGTCTTGAGAATTTCAAGTACAATGGTACAGATGGCCTTATAGATAAGCATTCAAACCATAACATTGTATTCTTATTTTCTTTCAGTTATATGATGAAGGTGGAGCTGCATAATTCTGTTTGTATTTGTTTATTGTTCGGAATTTCATTGATATTCTACCCTACAGTTGGCTCTTTCCTTGATGACATTTCACACTCTAGTAAGGTCAGTCCTGATAATTTATTTCTCATTTCCGTTTTTTCATGTTTCATGTTTCATGTTTCACGTTTCTTATCTTTTCAAGTGTATGTTCTGAAAGCATTTAATTTGAAAATAAACTTTGAATATGCGCTAAAGAAGAACTTCATTTGCTTGATTTATGATTATTTTTATTATTTTTTTTCATAAGAAACAAAGATAACATATATTCTCCTTTTGCTTGATTAAGAAACGGAAGAAATTTCTTTTGATCAAAGATTCATAGATTTGAGATCAATTAGATTGGTTACAAATCTGTACAAGAATGTTGCTATGGTGCTAGTTGAAAGACTAAAGTCTTCCTCCCTAATTTATTTAAAGAAAAAAGGTTAGAGTATGTATAACTTTTTACCATTTTGTTGATAAAAATGCTTTAATAAAGAAAGGAAACCCTGGACATCTAGTGTTTATTGCAAAGGGAGTAGTAGAAGATTATGTAACTAAGGATGAATATTTTTGAGAAATTTTTTCAAATGGTAAAACTTCTGAAAATATTTACAAATCTAGTAAAATTTCAAAATGTATTAATGATAAATACTAGTAGACAATGATAAACATCTATTAGTGTCTATCAATGCCATTTATAGACATCGATAGAATCTATCACTCATAGATTTTGAAATTTTGTTATATTTTGGTTTATTTTGCTATATTCGAAATTAACCCAATATTTTAATTAGATTTAGAATAGATCGATATACTGGATTGGGATTTAATGTATGGGATGTTGCTAAAGAAAGCCTTTGGGGCGTGTAGATTTGTTGGATTACAGATTGTATTTGGGAAACTAAGGTATCACTATTAGTTAATTGTGAGGCCCAATTGAGAATAAGATCTTGCGCAATTGAATGATGGAGAAAGGACTTTTCTTTCGAGGTGGGAGGTGGACTTTATGTAATGTAGTATTAGTGGATATTTCATGGCATTGTATATCTTTATTTTGTATGCCAAGAATGTATAATAGGGCTCTATTGAGGAGATTAATAAAAGGTAATTTCAGGATGAATATGTGTCACAAAGACTTTTCAGCTGGTTGGTTGGAGTAATATTTGAAAGCCATTAGAGTATATGAGTTGGGCACTGGAAACTTAAAGGAAGAATGAAGCCAGACGTTTAAAATGACTATGGAGGTTGTCATCAATAGAACCTAAGGAACCTAATCAGTGTTCGGCTGGTTGGGTTTTCAAAAGTCTAAGAAGACAGGTTTTGCTAATAGTCCTTTTGGACTACTTTGAAGCATAAGGACACATTTAGAAGATTTTCTTCAAAAAAGGATGAGCACGATAAGAGTACTTATTTTGTAAAGACTTGTGGATAGGCAAACGACCTTCCACTCATTTTTTTTTTGCAATTATTTTATATCTAAAGAAAGAAATATATTAATTTTTGAAAAACGGGCGGAAAGCGCCAGCTGTTGGAGTTTTGATGTAAGTATTAAACTACCTGTTGCAATTTGTCTATGAAAAAAATATTTATGGAAAACTTATTGATGTATGTCCAGATTCTTGGATAGAGACACTCAAGAAGACTAGAGTCTTTTTTCTGGAATTTTATTCTATCTCAAAATTTAACCAACTAGGGGTTTTATACTAAACCCAATAGTCAACTAAAATAACAGAAAAAATTAAAACAGGAAAATATAAGACCAACACAGTCAACTAACTACTTAACTAAATACTAACAGAAACAGCACAGTGCATTAAATTCTTAACAGCACAGTACATCAAATTCCTCCCTCTTAAGAAGAGCAAACTCGTCCTCGAGTTTTAGTTTGAAAGATGTAGTTGATCGGGAGGGAAATACTCGAATATATCAGCCACGTTGAAGATAGGATTGATATGTATGTGATCGGGGAGATCAATCTTGTATGCGTTATCTCCAAATTTCTTGATTATGGGATACGGTCCTAGCTTCTTTTGCTGTAGTTTGTTGTATTTTCCAGCCGGTAGTCTTGCCTATCGAAGGTGTATCATTACTAGGTCTCCTTCTTTGAATTCTTTAAATCTTCGATGTTTATCGGCTTGACTTTTGTATGTTTGGTTCATCTTTTAGATTTGGGCGGTTACGTCTTTGTGGAGCTTTGCTATTCTTTCCGCCATATTTTCAGCTTCGGAGCTAAGATCAACATTAGAGGGTATATTAGTAAGATCAACAGTTAGTCTAGGTAGCTTAGTATACACAATTTCAAATGCTGACTTCCTTGTTGTTTGGTTTTTCATATGATTGTAAGCGAATTCTGCTTGGGCTAGGACAAGGTCCCATTGCTTAGGCTTATCACCTCCAATGCATCTTACGAGGTTGGCAAGCGTCTTGTTTGTAACCTTGGTTTGCCCATCTGTTTGGGGATGGCTAGTGGTGCTAAACTTGAGAGTTGTGTTGAATTTTCTCCAAAGTGTCTTCCAAAAGCGACTTAGGAACTTAACGTCACGGTCGGAGACTATGTTCTTCTTTCACTTTTGAAGCACCGGAGCCCTGAGCTTGCTTGTTATTGTCGTAATTTTTCCGTTGGTACGGAGTGAATTAATTTTCCCACTGATTCTTCTTCCGCTGTTTTTCTGCCTTTTTTCCAGCTTCAATTCAGCTTTAAAGGCCATCGAAATTGCGGCCGGTAACGTGGCTATGGGCTGTAAGTCAAGCTGTTCGTGTATGTCCTCCTTAAGACCATCAACAAATCTGGCTATTTGATAATTTTCACTCTCGTTTGTCTGGGTTCTTGCACTTAAACGGTGAAACTCTTCGACATATTCTGCCACTTTCCTATTACCTTGCCGACAGATATTGTTGATAAAGAATCTGTTCGAAATCCGCAGGTAGAAGCGTTCTTTCATCATCTTGAGCATTCTTGGCCAGCTCCTTATGGGTGTTTTGCCAATTAAGCGTCGATTGACTTGGATTTGATCCCACCAAGCCGATGTACCCGATTTGATTTGATCCCACCACAAAAACAACATCGAGTTTCTTTTCCTAAAATCGATGTTTCCTCGTTATCTTGTGATGTGTGCATTCGGGCAAAACAACATCGAGTTTCTTTTCCCTCACAACCATATAAACCCACACAATCGTTTACCCTTATCCATAGTGATGTTTGGGGTCCCTCCAAGGTCACCAAAACTCATGCGCCTACAGTCCTCAACAAAATGGAGTGGCTGAGTGAAAAAACTGTCACCTTTTGGAAGTAGCCCATTCCCTTATGCTATCCATTTCCCTTCCTTCATACTTGTGGGGAGATGCTATTCTTACAGCATCTCATTTAATCAATAGAATGCCTTCTCGTATTCCCCACCGTCAGACTCCCTTAGATTGTCTTAAGGAGTCCTACCCCTCTACTCGTCTTGTTTCTGAGGTCCCCCTTCGTGTGTTTGGGTGTATCACTTATGTCCATAATTTTGGCCTTAATCAGACCAAATTTACCCCTCGGGCTTAGGCATGTGTGTTTGTTGGGTATCCCCTTCATCAGCGTGGTTATAAATGTTTTCACCCGCCGTCCAGGAAATACTGTCACTATGGATGTTACTTTCTGTGAGGACCGACTTTACTTTCCCGTTAGCGATCTTCAAGGGGAGAGTGTGAGTGAAGAGTCTAACAGCACCTTTGAATTTATCGAACCTACTCCTAGTATGGTGTCTGACATCGAACCTCATCCCATAGTCCTACCGACAAACCAAGTTTCTTGGAAAACGTATTACAGGAGGAATCTCAGAAAGGAAGTTAGGTTTCCTACTAGTTAGCCGCCGGCTCCAGTCCAAGACTCTGAACCTCCTCGAGATCAAGGTGTGGACTCTACTGAACCTTGTACTAATAATACGATAAGTGAGAATGACAGATTTGATGTTGTTGTTCTTGAAAATGTGGAAGAAAAGAACAGTGGTGATGAGATTGAGACAAAAATCGGTAATAATGAAGCTGAACAGGGCCATACAGGGAAACTTGATGAGTATGATCCCTCTCTTGACATTCCCATTGTTCTGAGAAAAGGTACCAGGTTTTGTACTAAACATCCCATTTGCAACTATGTTTCCTATGGTAATCTCTCTCCACAGTTCAGAGCTTTTACAGCAAGCCTTGACTCTACCATAATACTGAAGAATATCTACACTACTTTAGAGTGTCCTGAATGGAAGAATGCAGTCATGGAAGAAATGAAAGCTCTTGAAAAGAATAAAGCTTGGAATATTTGTGTTCTACCCAAGGGACACAAAACTGTGGGATGCAAATGGGTGTTCTCTCTCAAATACAAAGCAGATGGTACGCTTGACAGACACAAGGCAATGTTAGTTGCAAAGGGATTTACTCAAACCTATGGAATTGATTATTCAAATTTTTTTTCTCCAGTTGCCAAGTTGAATACTGTTAGAGTCTTGCTATCTGTTGCTGTGAACAAAGATTGGCCTCTCTACCAGCTGGATGTTAAGAATGCCTTTTTGAATGGAGACCTTGTGGAGGAAGTCTACATGAGCCCCCTGCCTGGATTTGAAGCGCAGTTTGGTCAGCAGGTGTGTAAACTCTATAAATCCCTATATGGTCTGAAACAGTCTCCCAGAGCATGGTTTGACAGATTCACTACCTTTGTCAAGTCCAAGGATACAGTTAGGGGCACTCTGATCATACTTTATTTACAAAGATTTCCAAGACAGGGAAGATTGCTGTTCTAATAGTTTATGTGGATGACATTGTTTTAACTGGAGATGATCAGGCAGAAATCAGTCAACTAAAGCAGAGAATGGGTGATGAATTTGAAATCAAGGATTTGGGAAATCTGAAATATTTCCTTGGAATGGAGGTGACCAGATCTAAAGGAGGTATCTTCGTGTCTCAGAGAAAATACGCCATTGATTTGCTAACGGAGACAAGTATGTTGGGATGTCGTCCTGCTGATACTCCTATTGAGTTCAATTGTAAACTTGGAAACTCCGATGATCAAGTTCCAGTTGATAAAGAACAATATCAGCGTCTTGTGGGTAAATTGATTTATTTATCCCATACTCTTCCTGATATTTCCTTTGTTGTGAGTGTTATCAGCCAGTTTATGCAAGCTCCTTATGAGAAACACATGGAATCTGTCAATAGAATTCTGAGATACTTGAAAACAACATCTGGTAAAGGGCTGATGTTTAGAAAAACAAACAGAAAGAACATTGAGGCACGCTGAACGGTGGTTTATGACCTTTACTGATGATCATACTCATCGTACTTGGGTCCTCCTTATCACTAATAAATTCGAAGTCTACTCTGTATTCTAGAGCTTGTATCACGACGTTGAAATACAGTTCAATACAAAAATTACAATTCTTCAGAGTGATAATGGTCGTGAGATTCCAAACCATGCCTTAGTGAGTTTTTGTCCTTCAAAGGGATTGGTCACTAGAGCTTGTGTCACGCCCTGCTCCAACTTAATCACTCCTTGCAACCAAGTGGAGACATGCCACTTATACATCTATCGTGTATAACACCATGTGACAAACGCTGAATGCTTAGTAAGCGGAACAATTTCTTAAACCAGTCTCAACGCAGAGCCCCCCCTTGAACTCAAGAGACTCTTTTCAACACAACGCAGTGGAAAAATAACTTCTTAAACTTTTGAACTTCTAAGCGATGAGCACAACATAATACAACGGAAACATAAATACAACTTTATTTTTATTACTTGAACCGATGCTTTAGAATTACATTTTCCTTTCTCCCGTAGTTCAAAGGGAAATCTTAGACTTCGAACGCCTCGCCTGACTCTCACCAAACTGGGATGCTGACGTTCAAGGTATTTAGGAGTATAATCACTCTATCCTACTCTTCTTCCTTGATCGCCTAGCAACCCATCTTAAGACAAAGGCTTAATCCTACACAAAATTGGGATGCAACCCTCTTTAAATATAATAACTTTTAAACATTTGTTTTTTGTTTGTTGTTTTTCCCTTTAATATTGCCCAAGTTCATCTTTGTCTTAGTTTGTTTGGATGATTTTTTTCCTTCTTTTTTTTTTTTGCTCTTAGTATAATTCTCTTGTACTTTGAGCATTAGTCTCATTTATTATTAATAATAAAGAGGCTTGACTCCGTTTAAAAACAACATTTGAAAACAGATAACTTGATCAGCTTTCCCGCGTAACGATTCATCTTACCCTTCTTTACTTGGCTTCGACACCTAAACACCTGGGGAAGGGGAAACTCAACACGCAAGTCAAATACTTAGTGAGTAAAGCTTTTAGAAATCCTTTTCGGAGAATACAATACAAGCATACAAATTCATTTTTCTATCATAAATACAGGCTCACAACACCTCTTTTCACAATCACATAAGTCACACATTAGCTTCTTATTCCTTTCTACCAATCATTCCCTATCCCAAGACGCTAAGACACCAAGACTACTGCGATTCACTCTGGTCAGCATCCTGCGTTTAGACTACTATGATGTTCACTCTATCTACAACGTTCTAGAATTTTCTTGATTTCTCTTTTTTCGTTGCACAGGCCGTCCATACGACGCCTTTACTCATTATGTGCACACCACGTAACAATTGCTCACTTAATAGGAATAAGGCTAATGGTTTACTCATACACACGTATCACAATCATCACATATAAATCAATAGTTTTTTCTTTTTATATAGCAACATCCATATCAATACAACAATACATGAGTACACAACGCATTATACATAACCACATACTCAAATGGAATACATTCAAATATGTTTCTTTAAGAAAATCATTCACAAATACTTGTTCACTCATGAAATACTTATTTTTCTTATGAAGATCACTCACGAAAACACTTGATTTCCTTCTTTCTAGGGCACCTAGCTCCTAGCTCTCTTCCTCTTCTCACGTAGCTTTTCCATCAACAATTTAGGTTTTAACACTTCCTTGACAACTTTTAGGAGTAACAACACTCCTATTTATACTAATTCTTTTGATCGGTTCCTCTCTTTACCAACCAGTTTCGACTTATAACTTTACGCGCGTCAACCTACCGCTTGTCGGGTCATGCAACCAATTAAAACTTGACACGCCGCCAACAGTCAATCAGGATTAATTACTTCCCTTGGAATTCAAACTTATCTTCTTGGAATGCTCAACTCGGGATTAGTTATCTCCCTTGAGACGCTAAACCTATCTTCTTGATATGCTCAACTCTTTCTCACCTGTCTTCTCCTTGTGATAGACCGCGAATGCTCACTCCTTCTTGCCAGACTTCATTCCTTGTTGCTATGCAGAACGCCTAACTTCTTCCATCAAAATGTCTGCTTCATTGCAACAACTCTTAAACGCAAACACTTCTTCCCGTTTTGCCTTCCTTTGAAACGCAACCTTCTCCGCAAAACGCCTCAAAATTGAACTTAGCCAAAATAATCCATTAATCAAGGCTCTTCTTCAACAGAATTCCATTTTGGATTTGGGCCTCCAACTTGTGTGCTTACACCCCTCAACAAAATAGCGTTGCTGAGTGGAAAAACTGTCACCTTTTGGAAGTAACCTGTTTCGTCTAGTTCCCTTCCTTCTTATCTGTGGGGAGATGATGTTCTTATTGCAGTTTATCTCATCAATAGGATGCCCTCTCGTGCCCTCCATCTCCCAACTCCCTTAGATTGTCTCAAGGAGTTGCATCCCTCTACCTGCCTCACTTCTGAGGTTCCACTTAGTGTGTTTGGGTGTACTGCTCATTCAAGGTGGCGCTGATCCTAGCATCAACTGCGGCACTGATGTCGACGGTTGTCCTCTTTGCTTGGGTTCCATCAAGTTTTGATTGACTAGGGTTTCTTCGATAGCCTTCTCTGATATCATATTGAAAGTAGAGATATAGAACAAACACAGATTTACATGGTACAGGGAGAAAAATCACGATGTCGATATTTCTTATTATTTTCTTATGATAATAAAGGTACAAGGGAGGAAATATTTATATGCAACACGAGCCTTATTAAAAAAATAAAAAATTAGAACAGTAAATCACTACCTTCAGGCTTTCAACATGACTCAAGTTCACTATTTCTAACTATAAATAGTGATTGATGGGAAATAGGGAGGTAGGTATTTTTTGTCATCTTTAGGTTAAAGAGGTTGGCGGTAGCCGAGAGAGGGTATCCTTCTTGTAAAGGGTGCTGGTATGTTTCCTTTGTTATTTCTTTTCTATGTTATATTTCATATTGTGGCTGTAACCTTTTGCTTATATATAAATAAAGAATCACAGAGTATTGTCTCTGTTTAGCCATTGTTAGGTATTTTATTTGATATTGTTGGTTAGAACCCTGACACATACATACACATATATATCGTACATACACATATATACCGTACATACAGTAAGAGTTCAACTATAAGAAATCCACAGCTCAACTATAAGGAAATCCACGATAGCGAAGCAAAATAATTTTGTTCTCTTGTAAAAGGGAAAAAAAGAAAAAAAGACTGATTTTCCTTTTATCCTCTTTAATAATTCATCGTGTTTACTATTATCTGATGTGTCTTTGTCGGTGCAAAAGGGCACTATAACTGTTTTAAAGATTGTTCATCTTCTCAAGCTTATCTTCATTCTTTTATTCTTACTCTTGTACTTAATTTTCAGGTTGGAAGACATATTATGGAATCCTATTATGAAAAACACGAAAATTTTATTGATTCACTTTTTGATGATTTCCTGACACAAGATCTTCCCGTCAACATATGCGAAGTTTTACCAAGCGATCTAAATACAGTGCTAAGTCTCTCAATTTGGTCAAGAATCAAGGGTGACGGTTCTCACCGTCAACTTTCATCGACCATCAAGTTCAACATCGAAAAATCCCTGTCTCAGGTTCCCACACACCACTGTAAGTTTATAATCATTGAACGACTACCATCGGGAGTTCTTGTTGATCCATTTGAATTGGAACATCTTCTTCATCGAGCTGGTAAATCATATTTAAATTTCTCTTGTTTTTTTCCATGATTTTTTCCCGTTTTTTAGCCTAAGCAAATGGCATTGTCTTTATGATAAGTTCAACCCTTTTCTTATACTGTTTTCTTCTTTTGTCAGTATTTAGTGATGTAGCTGTTTTTGGAGATACAAATTTGGAATTGCCTTCAGTCCTCTCCAACATTTCTGTTGTCGAGGTTCACAAGGACATTGGTCTCAATATCTTGTCACACAACAAGAATCTGATTGATTTCACCGTTGATCTGCCTTTACATTCACGATATCCAGTAAGCCTGAAATATCTTTTAGAATACTGACCTAGGTGATTTTGGTTTTTATCAAGTTTATTATGAATAATCTGGGATCATGGATGTAATGGAATTTGAAAACTTCTTACTGTTGACTTAGCTCATATAACGTTGAATAAAGTATTCATGTCTCATGCTCCAACACTCATGAAGCGCGTTAGATTTTTCCAGGATTGAATGCGGATTCATTGAATTCATATCAAATTCTTGATAAGTACAATAGACAGATGTCAACGCTTTGAATATTTTGTGAGCAAATGTTTGGAGTGCAAAGACATAATGCATGGCGGTTATTGACGTCAAATTTTTTTTTTCTACATAATGTGTTTGATGTTTTAAGACTGTTTCACCACCAACCGTTCATTTTATTCACACTTAAAATTGGTTAGTAATTAAATTTTCCTGCTGTTTTGCAGCAATTGGATGAAAGTGGTTACGTGGAAGTTAGACTGAAGGCGCCAGACTTGTTTTTGCAGTGTAGTATACAGGAAAAACCACACAATAGGAGCTGTTTTTTTAAGTTGGAAACTGATGATGAAGAGGCAGATCTTACATGGTCGATACCAGCAGGTAAACGATCTGATGCTGGAGTTGTTAGCGCTATTACTTTTGTTTCTGCTTTGTTATCAGTACTATGCATTGTATTTTCTACACAAGTTAGACAACCCAAAGTTTTGAAGCAATGTTAACTGATTCAACAATTCTTCTTCTTTTCAAGATTACGTTTAGTCTTGGGCTGCTCAAGTGGTGTAACATTTTGGTTGGGATACAAATTTTGGTTCTCGTGGTTTGAAGAAAGTTAGAATTTATTTACTATGATTTAAAAACGGTTGGGATACAAATTTGGTTCTTATAGTTCGAAGAAAGTTAGAATTTAGTTATTATGATTTAAAAGTTAGCACACGATGTAAAGGTTTGATAAAAACCACCGTATTTATGAGTTCTAATAAACTTTCAGGACAAATGATGTTTTACCAAACAATTAGGATAAAATTCTTGAAATGTTTACGAGGGTTTTGTCAAATCATAGAGTTTTAATAAGAAGATTATTTATGTAGTTTTAATAAGAAGAGCTGTGGAGAATAACTAAAAAGAAAAGACTTCAATGATATATGGCCGAACGCACTTTGTTTCGAAAGTTTAAGGAGCTATTTGGGATGCTGAGTTGAGATAAATGTTTGGAGTATTTGGTGTAATTTTTTGAATTCTAAATAATCTATTTTTTTTACCACTTTTTTGTTTTAAAAAAAAATTATTCGATAATTCTACCGATCTTTATTTGAATAAAAGATGAACACTATTTTTTGCAAGAACTCAAATAAAATGTAAAACAAACAGACAAAAACTTTTAAATCCTTATTTTTCTGAATGAACTTCATCTTTTCTTTTTCTTTCTATTCTTGCTTGCATTCAATTTTTTGAAATTTGGAGGATCGTAGAAGAAAGCGTATCTTCATTGGAGGTGGTCTTTGTTTTTCTTGGTTGTCTAAGGTGGATGTCGTTGGTATTAATTCTTAGAGGTGGTTGTCATTGAAGTTGGATTTTGTAGATGATGAAGTTTGAGAAATATTTACTATGTTGATCAAATCACAACTTCCAATATTCTTTAGAAGTATTTCAAGCGTGTTTTTTAAGAGGAAAAAATTGATGTCATATTTGAAAATCTTCATTATAGTGAAAAGAAAAAGATAAAACCTGTTTCTACATTTGAAAAATATGCCTTAACACATGGTTGAGACATTTATTGTCGAAATGGAGAAGTGAAAATCATGCAGCACTCTCATGAAAAGAAATAAAGGTGCTAGTGAGAAGATGTTTTGTTTGCAAGTGTTTTCACAAATTTCAAGCTTTAAGGGAAGGGAGCAAAAGTGTAGAAACTGACTAGGTGTTGTTACTACTTGGGTAGGTTAGCATATGTGAGGGAGAGGAAGCTACCATTAACAGATTCTACAATGGACTTAATGTTTTAGTAAATCATTAGATTGAAAGGACTCTTATGTCTGTAATTTTGACACTATACTCGAACCACTTATTACTAGAGAAGCATGTGGTAATGGCACTGGAGTAGAGAAAGTAGATGGTAGTGACTTGAAACTGACATACTTTGTATTGACATTTCTAGTTCATTAGAGTCCAAAGTAACATTTGATCAGATTTTACTTTTGTATCATTACTTTAAAGAGAAGAAAAACTTGTTGTGTGCTAATTGGAAGAGTACCAAAAGGCATGAGACTGAGATAAAAGCAATAGAAATAAATGAAGAAGAAAGAAAAGTGTGCAAACATTGATGAGAGAAAAAATGTGAGTTTGAAGATTCGTGAGAATGACAAATGAGTTTGTTTTCAAACAGGTGAACTTCCACCAAGTTTGCCTAGTTTTTTTTTTTAAAGATTTTAAAGGATGTTAAAACTTCAATTATGAAGTGAAGCTCAATGATTGCGTCTACTTTTATGGTCACAATTGGAATGAGAGTTGGACGAGTTACTATTTTTTTCAAAGAAATTGAAGGCAATGTGAAGCTAGCTTTGACATCTCATGACTATTGTAACATCCCAGGCCCATGATTCGGACCAAAATTTGAAATTTGGATTCCCGACATTCTCTCTGCGACCTAGCGATATCATTCTTACTTGTCTTTATTAAAGTGAAAGTTGTCCCTACAAATCAATACGAGTTCTTTCAGTATGTTTTGTCCTCACTCACATGCCTCATTCCTAAGAGATATAGAATTGTTCCGAGCTAAGCAAACTTAACTTTGGAGTTTCTATGATTGAGCTACCAAAAAGGAAGATGCACCTTGTTGGTATATATATTAACTTTTAATTCTTTTCAAATCTTCTTAACTTTACTTTCATGTCCTTATTCAGATATGATATCGATTCATTAATATCCCTCCTAAACTCTAGGCGTTACAACTATAAAGTTGCTTTACAATGGAGACCATCCAATATGAGTTAAGAAATTGATACAATTTTCTTCTCATGACTTCAAGAGTGCTTTACAAGGCTTTGATTTGAATTTGATGATAATCCTTCGAAAGGAGAGGATGATATATAAACCAAACAAACATCAAATATTAGTTAGATTTTGTTTAATAATTTTGATGTAATTACAATATCTTTCAATTTTATCATTTTTAATTATGACATAAGTAGAGTTAATTTAGTCTTTTTATGATGCATTAAAGTTTCTTTGGGAAACTATTTAAGTCTTGTTATTAGGTTGTTTTAATTAGATCATTATGATTCAAATGTAGCATTTACACTTCTTCAAGTTTAGTCAAGAGAGCTTCTTGAGTTTTGCCATCCATGTATTGAACTGCATGCCAAGAACATTCAAGCCAGAGTGATTATCCTATCTTATGGTGTGTTTGAATCTTGGTAAGAAATTTGTTCTTCTCTAATATATTTGATCTTAAGACAATTCGTATCTAACTCAATCATTAGGGTTGAAATCATATTGATTTGGGAGTTTTATTGATTGAGATTTAGGGTTTCTCATCCCAAAAGGATTTCTAATTTAAAGATGTTTCATCTATACATCCTCAAGAGTTTGGTGAAGGGACTGTGTGACTCACTGGCTTCATTAATTGACGTTAATTAAATAACTCAAATCCAATAATTTTAGTAGTGTTCACGGTTAAAGTTTGCCAATTTATTGAGAAATTTTATTTTTCCTCGGAGGAATTCTATTTTTATAATTTATTATTTCAAACATAGAATTTCTAACGCAACAAATTAATTGTAGACTTTAGAAATCAAGGTACCTCTACCAACGTTTTTCAAGGAGTAAGATATATATTTTGAAATATTACTTAACAAATTGATCTATTGATTTAAGGGCTAAAGGTTTACTTTGGATTAATGATAAATTTTTATTTAAATTGATAAAATAGTAAAAAAAAAAAATATGAGAAAAAAATTGCTGAAACAATATTTAAATGCCCTACCTATGTGAAAAAATTGAATCCTAAATACAATTATTCAATAAATCACAAATACCTTATAATTAAAATCAAACTCCCAACACACAATTAACACCTATCAAAATTCTAATTTTTCCCCAAAACTCGAAAATTAACACTTATCACTATCAAAGCTCCACAAAATTTCTGCAGTTATTTCATATCTTCTTCAAATCGTGCGTGTTCAGGCATTCAAACGTTGTCAATCTTTTCACATCTTTCAAACCTTTCAAATACTTAAGGCATTTAAACATTGAGGGAAAGAGGGTCACCGAACAATACTTTCTTGAAACCCTTGAAACTTTTCAAAGGCGAAAATATTTCCTACTTTCCTATCTTATGCTTCCGTAGATTCCATCAATTAATACTCTTGAAACCCTTTGTCCCCTTCAAATCTTCAAATTCTTCCATCAATTGCAAAAACGATTGGATCTTCCAACTTCGTCCCCTTCAAAGTCTTCATACATTTGGCGCAAATCAAGGAATTTTCTTCTTGCCGACTATCTTTTCTTCAAAACGATTTCAAATTCATATGAGCTTCTTCATTGGCGCAAATGTTTGTTTTCGTAGTTATTCTTTCATTTGTTTGAGCTTTGATTCATAGGAAAATTTATTCTCTATCCCATTATCCTTGTCATTGGTGGCATGCACAACAATATTAACTGGAAATCGTTCATGCTTATCAAAGCATTCAGAGGATCTCTGCAATTTTGTCAAGGTCAGAAATAAAGATGTAAAGTGTATAGTATTTTTTCCGTTATATATAGATACAATTATGAATATAAATTATTTATTTGATTATTTAATTACATTTAAATTACAGAAACAATATATCAAAAGATATTCTCTTGATTTTAGTAACAACAACCAAAATTTGTTTTATATTTAAAAACGTTTTTTTTTTTTTATAATTTGTAGCAAAATGAAAAAAGAGAAGGGGGAAGAAGAAATATTGTTCCAATGACTAAAGTTTCTCGGCTCAATTTGTCATTTAGATCACTACCAATGAACTACGTGTAATCTCTTATGAATTTTGTCCCACCAAAACCTCACGAAAAGTCCAGACAAATATAAACTTTAATTTCAAACTTTTGTTAGAGATTCATACAGTTAGTTTCCCAACTTATAAAATTTTTGGATTGAAGATCAGGGTTTCAATGTCTATTATTTTAATGTAAAATTCAAACGTGTATCAATAGACCAATTAATTTTTTTCAAAAAAAATAAATTTATAAACAATTTATTAAAAGTTAAACTAAAAGTTGAGAGATCTATTAAAATATAAAATCGAAAGTTCTTGAATCTTTGAAATACTTTCGAAAATTTTTCAAGCCTCAAGGTTGATAGTATGATTTTATTCAATTGTTAAAATTACTTTTTAACTTATATGTGATAAAATGTAAATTTAATCAATACATTAGTAAAGTGCGAGCTTTCGACAAAAAGAAAAGAAAAGAAAAACTCAATTAATATACGAATATGTTAGCAACCAAGAGATGGGTGGTTTGAAACTTTCTAATCACGTTGTTTTCCAAAATGCACGAGTTCCTATGGTAATCATATTTCGATTACTTCTATTAGAATGCATGGCTAGGATATTGGAAACTAACTCATGGAAATTTACTATATTTCTAAATACATTCATAGCCATTCTTTAAATATTTAGTAATTCATAATAAGTTAATTGTAAAAGAAAAAAGCTAAAAAATGTGTTAGTCTTTGATGTTTAAGAAGTACTTTTAATTAAATCTTTTATGTTTTAACATTTTTCAATTTATATCTTTTTAAGATTGGTGATTTGTTAAAATTGAGTTATCCTTAGCGATTAACTTACAACATATAATGCTTAATGAATGGGTAAAAAAATGAAGAAGAGGAAAAAAAGGTCATTTAAGGAATTGTAATAAGGCACAAAGGATGTCGACAAAGAAATCAACATACTGATAAGGTCAATAGACGAAAAAGTTATATAGGATGAAATGAAGAAAAAAGAAGAAAATCGAATGAAAATGGTATAGTATTGTATGATTGGCATGTTTGTTATGACTAGTAACTTTTAAGAATTGTGAATTCCAATTATAGAGTATTTGTGAACTCTGACTACATGAAAAAGATTTTGTTATCACACTACAAGAAGTAGTGATTATCTTAACTCATACATGTGTCGACCAAAAATCCCAAAACGTGTCGGAAATGTCTATCCCGATGCAGAAAGCCACGTTGGGAAGAGTGACGACAATACTTTGTTGAGAGAGGCAAAATTGACACAAACAGGACGATGTCGGCAATACCTTTTGCCTGACGCAGGCTTCGCCGATTGATACAAAATGTTGGGGAAAAGCCATGTCTGACGTTCGGTCAATGTGTCAGCAATAGGGTATTGCTGACGTTGGCAATAGGCCACACTTGATGAGGAGTCAAAGGATATTGGCCCGACGGGGCATCGGTATAGGCGTCCATTCTCGACGCCTTTGGTGCGTCAAAATTTTTTTAATAATATTTTTTAATTTATTATTATTTAATTTTTTTTGCTATTGGGTTCGAATTCAATTTAAATTAATAAAAAAATAAAATAAAATACCAAATTGAATTTATATTAAAATTAATTCAAATATTAAAAAAGTACTCATTGTTCAGAAATTAAATGAATAATAAAAACTAAAAAACTAAAAACATAATTCTATTAAGCGCCGCATACGCTAGGTTTCCCAAGCCTCTCAACCTACAATCATGAAATTATATTTAGATATATATCACCGATAAGAAATTAAAGAACTTAAAAATTGAAAAATATGTAACACAATAGAATCAAGGTCCTCTCTGTGCCAAGTTAGTTCTTAAATCATCTTCCTCATTTCTTCCATCCTTCAGTTACTTTCTTCGTGTTTTTGCTCATCAAACACCGACATTCTTTGTTGTTCTTCAATACATTGTTGAGCAGCATCAAAGCGAGCTTTTAGTTCGATACCCTTGCATGCATCTTTTGCTCATATGATGAATACGAAGAATTGTCAGCAACCTTTCGAGACTTTGGCCTAGGCCTCCAACCAAAACTGTCTCGCATATCTCGTCCCCAGAGAGTGGTTGAGAATCTTTTGGGGTGGGCTGGGACTGGAGTTCCATCATTTGATTCTGCAAGAAAATTTTTAATGAAGTCAAACTCGTAAATTAAATAAACAAAATAAGACAAAAGATTTTCATAAACTTACATGCGCATCTGCAATCGCCTGCGAAACGAACTGGCCATCCCGAGCGTGTTTCTCTAAACAACTCTACTCGATCAATTGGTTGACATCGTTGTTCAACTAGCTTGTGCTGTCATTGTAGAAATGACTTGGATTAGCTACTATGGTTGTAGGACTGCTCTCTAGCAGCCCTGCTGATCATTGATTGCTCCTACATGCAAACAATCAAAATAATATTATATACAAACAACAAAATTAAACTACCGTTGAGGAACATTAAAAAATATAAATCATCTGAAACTGTCAAGTAACATAGTGATCGTAGAGAAAGTGTCAATCTTCCACACGATTCTTCAATTTGGAGGGTGGGTTGGCACGTGCTTTTTCAGGATAACTGAACTTCTTAAAATGGCGGTGGTTGTCTCCCCTGAACTCCTTCCAAGTGGTGGACATTTCTCTAATGAGTCCCAATTTGAGTTCATACATCTCTTGCATGGACACTTTGTTCGTTCGTACTCATCGATGTGATACTTCGCAACCTCTAAAAATTGGGACACTCCTTCTCTATACTCAACCGATAACTTATTTCTAAGTTTCATCCTATCCTTGTCCATCGTTAAAGACCTAGAACATAAATAGGTTTCATTAGTCTTATATTCCTCATCTCAAATGCTCAAACTTACTTCATGAACAAGCTACAACTCACAAGTATCCAATATCCCAACTTTCACTATATCTAAGTTTAAACTAAAAAAGCTACCGTAATTGCAACATAGCCAAAACAACCTAATCACATATAATTACTCCAATCTTTTCAAGCTACCTAACACTTCCAATTAACAAGAGCTTTAGAAGCTACCTAACACTTCCAACAAATTATAAACCACTAAAGGCTACCATAATTCTAACTAACACATTATTCCAAAAAAACAAAGCATAATCATAAATAAAAAACTACAGGATAGCCACACAACAAATCAATAAAAAAATTTGACGTATAATTAAAACTTCAACAATTTCAATACATTTAAATATAATTTCAATTGACCCCCTCTATAACAATCACAATTTCAATACATCTTTTCAATTTATACATACAATTTCAATAATTTAAACCCTAACCTATTACAATTTTCAATATTCCATTTATACATACAATTTAATTCATAAACGATTCATATACATTTTAATTTATAAACTTCCAACAATTTAAATATACAATCTACATACAATCTATACATATATAATCTACAATGTGAACATACAATATGCAATCTATACATTATTCATGCAAACAAATTCAATATCAATCATACATTTATTTAGAAAAAATGTATATTTATCGAAATGTAGAGACGGTGGCGGTGGGTGACGGCGACGACGAAAGGAGGACGGTGGGTGGCAAAACACGACGGCGGCAGGCAAGGAGACGACGAACGGCGACGGCAACATCTCTCTCTCGTTCTCTAACTCTTTCTCTTTTCTGTTTCATTGAGTTTTGTGTTCTGTGAACACATAACACTTATTAACAGAGGTTCTCTGATGCAACCTCGAAAATGTTTCGAGAACCCCCTAATCCTAAAGTTATAAGTGAAAATGTCGGGATTACTTGGGCTCAATTCCGGCGTTTCACTTATGGCACCAGGAAAAATTTCAAAAAATTATTCAAACGTTATAGTTTCTCCAGACGTGGTCAACCTTTACATCGGCCATAGACGTACCAATCCCAACCTCTCACTTATTGCATCGAAAAAGGTTGAGATAATTATTTAAAGGTTAAATTTCCCAGACGTGGTCAACCCTAACGTCGGCATAGTCATAATACTTCCTTGACATAATGCATGAAAACTTCGGAAATGATGGAAACGGTAGACATGCGCAGCGGAATTAGGATCAAATTTTTACTCTAATTGCAACTAAACAAGTTTAGTGATTAATATGCATAAAAAACCATAAAATAACATAGATAGAGTTAAAAGAAAAAACTTACCTTTAAAGTTTTTCTTCTCTTGTATTCTCTTCAAGAATTTGAAGTCAACACAACCACTAGAGTTTACTCGCTATTCTCCAAACATGGAACGGAGTTGTGGGACTCAAAAATGATGGAGGAAATAGAGAGAGATGATATCCTTTGGAGGAACCTAACCTTTTGGGTTTTTTTTTCTTTTAATGTACAAAAAACTCAAATGAAAAGAGTTCTTGGTTTTATTTTGTAATTCTCAATTACAAAATTAATTTTCAATTTAAAAAATAAGAGTCATTTCACCTTTGCATAAAACTTGTTTACAAGCAAACTACATGCAAGAGCTTTCCCTATCTCACCACTTAGCATTCTTAGTGAGGTAGGTGTCTTGCATGCAATAAGCCACTTGCATATCACATGCAAGTGATAAGCTTGCCAAATCTCAACAAGTATTATTATTTTAAATTAGTCTAAGGGCAATATGGTAATTCAACATTTAAATCAAATTCAAAGTTTGACTTTTTCAAGTCCAAAGTCAACATTTTGACTTTTAACCATTTTGTTCGTCTTCACTAATTTCAACCTCTCAAGCATGAATCCGTATTTATTTCACCAAAATTCAAATCACATTTGAATATAAAGTCGGTCAAAGTTTGATTTTTCAAAGTCAAAGTCAACATTTTGACTTTTTACATCTTTGACCTTTTTCATCAATTCCGAGCTCCAAATATGAATCCATATTCATATTTAAATCACATTTAAACATGAAGCTCTATCTTAAGTTATAACCGATGACTATATCAGATATATTTGTCGGTTTCTCTCTCTTTACCTAATTCGAACAATTCGAATTATTCCATCATAATGTTCTAAGTTGATTCCTTATAAGCTAGCGGGGGAACTTAATGGACCTATAGATCATGGGCTCCAACGATCCGAGATTAACTGGCTAAACTCTTTAGACTGAGTTAATCAACCTTCGTTAACTAACGGGTCATTCCACTAAAGTTTCGTAGTTACACTCCCCTCACTATAGATATATTTGTGTCCATGTGATATGACCATGATAAGTAAGTTAATCCTTCACAGGTTGTTCATAATCTCGACTGGGTCAAAGTACCGTTTTACCCGCGAGATTATATCTTTTCTCCTTAAGTCTCACTGATCCACTATTGAATAATTGGTTTAAGGTCCAACCTTTAAACCGAATCCCTCTCGGGCCAATGAGAGGGTGGGGCCCTTTGTTCAAAACCTGGATTCAGTCCTTAAGGGAACAACCTATCTACTAACCCTAGAGTGGGTAGGAGTGAATTTTGTCTTGTACCCTATGCCCCTAGCTATCCACTCGATCTTACCCCTGAAATGGGAGGCTTATTGGGCCAGCACCATTGAGCCGCCCTCACCTATGCAGATCTAAGGATAATTTCGTGTGAACAGAAGTTCATAGTTAGCTCAGGATTAAGATTAAGTTACATTGGATACCTTTAAACGAAATAGTCGGTTTTATTAAAGTCAACGGTGTGATAACCTAAAAGCGACTATTTCTATGGTTCCAGTCTTATGTAAACTCTTTACATTACATAGGATGCCCCCACTTCCATATCTCTACATGAACGATTCAGGATCACATCGTTTGTACTACAAAGCGGGCCGCATCCATAGTGTCCCCATAATAAGGTGCCCAACCATATTCCTATACTATAGACTATTTAGGCTATATACTCGAACTTGATCCAGGTTTATGTCTCTACATACAGTTCAAGTTTACTCAATAATAGCCTTGAGACCTTTGTTTATTGGCTTTAAGATTATAGTATCAATAACGACTTTATTGAATAGAATATAATTCCAAACTACGAGTTTTAGGACATAAATTCCAACATGGAAACCATTTCGTTTAAATAGTAATTTCCATTTTCCCCGACACGAAACACTTCCATGTCGATCGTAGGTGGGGCATCTCCGATGTGTACTTTCATGGTGTTAGAGAAAATATATACTATTATTTAAATGAAATGTTTCCCCGATGTTTGGGTACATTGCATCGGAGAAGTGTTATGTTGTCCCGACGTCTTCAACACTACGTCGAGACAGAGGACTACTGCCGACACATAATTTACAGCGTCAGGGTGAGCTTTATTTCCCAACACATTTTTGTGCGCGCGTCGGGATAACTTCATTTTCTTGTAGTGTCATCAATGACTTGTATATATTTGTTGTGACCAATGAGATCTGTTTGTTATCATCAGTGACTTGTAACTTCTAAGAATTGTGTATTTGAATTATAGAGAATTTGTGGTATCTGTTCTTTATTGATGAAATAAATAATATGTGTATATAAATTACACTGTATTTGATATACTGAACCTACTAATGTGTAGTTCAGTTACGATGTTGATTAATTTTTCTTTGTTAGACTTGTAATTTGTCTGCACATTTCTTAGAATGATAAGACTGATTTATTAATGTTGAATTATATTGTATTTGTGCATCGAAGGAAGATATAGGAAAGAACGAATGAACATAGCAAATGATAAACCATATAGAGAGGTTAAGCCAATGACTTCTGGAATATGAATAGATGCAACAAGAGGGAAAATAGGTTCATCAAACAAAGATAATTCCCTCCCTAACATGGCATCATTTGATTTGCATCTAAAGTCAAGCTTGATAGTTTGATTTTAAACTTTTCTGTTATGGGATCTTCATGTACTATGGTCTTCGACAATTAATGCTAAATGATGTACTGTAAAAATGGAAATTAATCGACGAAAACCGTTAAACAAAAAACAGAACGTTTAATGTAAAAAATGCAAATAACCTGAATATTTGTATTTCAAACTAATTTAAAAAATGCACATCTTCACACTATTTTTCTGGAAATTTCAAAATAATTATTGTAATATGAATATAGATTTAAATATATATGTTCTATTTATTTTTTAAAAAATCTATACAATTGCCACAAGAATATACTTTCTTTTAAATAAAAATCAACAAAAAAAAAATGGATAATGGTAATTGACATTATTATAGGGAAGATCTAACATGTAATTTTAAATTGTTGTTAAAAATACATATTATGTATTATTTAATAAATTGTTTAAAATATAAAAAAACTGAAATCTTGTATTTATATTTGACATTATTTTAGGGATCTAAAATTTAAATTCAAATTGTTATTACAAATATATATATATTATGTATTGTTTAATAAATTTAAAATATAACAAAGTCGAAAATCTTATATATATATTTGACATTATTTTAGGGGAGGTTGATGTAATATTGTCCAGCAACAAAATGGCCGATTTAGTTAAGATTTACCAATTTGAATTGTTGTTTGCAAAATACATTGTCTTCGTGAAATCTGTGATATCCTTCCTCATTTTTGAAGCTATTCAAATACACTGTATCTGAAATACATGGATTATTCTATATCAAGGGTATAATCATGTTTAATATAATTAAAAAAGGGGCAGGCGGCAATTTTACTATTTTTCTTATTATTTTTTTTTTACTTTGGTCATTTTTCAAGTTGTTATTTAAAAATTTGTTATTTCCACATTTATCTCTAGATTTGAAAAGGTACATGAACTAAGTTATAATTTTGGCCTCAACAAAATTTCTTCCTACAACATGGCCTGTGATGTAAACGTCCAACCACGCATGCACCTGAGATTAAGAAGAAATCAGTTTCTGTTTTAAATAAAGACAAATCATTAATTCTTCAAGTAAGAAATGAAGTTTGAACATTCATATGATGAGTTATTACTCCCAACAAACCTACTTTCTTAATGAAAAATTGCTATTTTAAACCTAATTAATTATGGTCTCTCTCGCTCTCTCTTTTGAGGATAAAATAATTAATGATTTACATCTCTTGTTATTCATGTTTAATCCAACAATCTATCTTAGCATTAAACCATTTATATATAGGAGTATTTTCCTCTCCATTGGTCTAGCAAGAACCACGAATCAATTGATCTTAATTTTATTCTTAAATATTGCAATTTAGACCTTGATATCATTGAAAAATCATGTAGATCTAGGCTATTGAATCCTTTGTTTCGTTCTAAAGTTTATCAATATGGTTGAAAATCTTAACAATGGCTGCGGTGGCAACCTACCTCTTCAGCGTCTTGTAACTTGTGAGTATAAAACTTCCATTTTACAACTGCTTTATGGAGGTTCTCTCATAAAACGTTGTCTCGTTAATAATTAGAGAGATTAATGGTTAATTTTCATAAATATAACAGATAAAATATTTACGATCCATGTAATAGAATAAAAAAGCTCAATAAACTGATCACTTTTTAAAAATATTTCATATTTGGCCTTTCTTTTCATCATCTTTATTCTCTTTCTCTTCCGCGATTCTTTTTCTTTCCATCATCTTTTTCTCTTCTTGTTCTGCAGTTTTTCTTTTATTTTTTTTCAAATTGTTTTTTGGTTCAGGATGGTATACCAAATATAAAAGATATTTTTAAATTTTTTTTTCCAAAATGTTATTTGGTTGTTTCAAATATAAAGATCTATTTTTAAATTTTTTTTTCAAACTGTTATTTGATTGTTTCAAATGTAAAAGATCGTGGAAAAAAATCGTTGAGATATTGGATAGTCAAATATAAACGATCGTGTACCAAAAATAGCCAAATCTAAACGATTGTGTACAAAAAATCTTTAAAAAATTGTTTAGATTTGAGTAGCCAAATTTAAGCGATCAAATCTAAACGACCGTGTTCCAAATATAAACGATCGTTTTTCAAAAAATTATAAAAAAATCATTTAGATTTGACTACCCAAATTTAAACGATCAAACCTAAACGAAATTTAAACGGTCGTGTACAAGTCTATTACTAATAGACGTTAATAGAAGCATATAGAAGTCCATCATTGATAAAGGTTGATAAAAGTCTATTAATGTCTATTTGTGATGGAAACGGATAGGAGTTGGGAAATTGCCAAAAATAGGCTAAAAATTGAGGGATAAAAGATTTTTGGGATTGATTTTGAAATTTTTAATTTTTGGGACAAATTGAGGATGAATTGTCTAAATTACCCTTCTTTAATTTTTCCTTTATCTTCTCTTCCATTCTCTCATTTTCTTCTTTTATCTTTTCCTTCCCTTCCATGGCACCTTTATTTTCTCCATCCATCAACACATTCTTCCTCTCACAAACGTATAGACAATTCTTTTCTTTTCATCATTCTCTATTATGTCTCTATCTCTTTTTCCTCCCCTTATAGATTCATTTTGAAACTAATATTGAAAGTTTGAAATGTGCGAGATGCGTGCAAGATGCGTGCGAAATAAACATCCGGCCTAATAAACTTACTAAACATGCACAAAATCACCCTAAATGACTTAGGAGGGGTAGCATTTTGATTGTGAAACTCATAGTGAAAGTTTGAAACGTGCAAGATATGTGCGAGATGGTTGCGAGATGCGTGCGAAATAAAACATTCAGCCTTTTCAAACTATCTCGTTTCAAACTTTCACTATGAGTTTCACAATCAAATTGCTACCCCTTATAAGTCATTTAGGGTGATTCTATGCATGTGTAGTAAGTTTATTAAGTCCTCATGTTTTATCTCGCATCTATCTCGCACATGTTCTTGTGTTGGAAGATTAAAAAAAAGTAAAATACATAAAATCCTAAAAGAAAGAAGAAATCACAAGGATATAGTGGAATAATGTGCCTTATAATGTTATACCAATGAAAGTATAAAAGAAAAACTAAAAATTATTTAGTCATTTAGAGTGATTCTAGGTATGCAATTATGTTTTATCTTGCAGCATCTCGCACATTTCAAACTTTCACTATTACTTTCAAAATCAAATTGTTAACCCTCATAAGCCATTTAGAGTGATTCTATGCATATTTAGTAAGTTTAGTAGGCTCTCATGTTTTATTTCGCACGCATCTCGCATCTATCTCGCACATTTCAAACTTTTACTATTAGTTTCAAAATCAAATTACTACCCCTCCTAAGTCATTTAGGGTGATTATATACATGTGTAGTAAGTTTATTAAGCTCTCATGTTTTATCTCGCACATGTTCTTGTGTTGGAAGATAAAAAAAAAAGTAATACATAAAATCTTAAAAAACACCAAAACATAATTGTATGCTAAAATAAAAATATCAAAATCTAAGTCATTGGGACCCCTCATACGCAACCTATAATTAACTCCAAAAATAACTTTTAACTTGAAATTTGCATTATCACAACTAGATATAATTAATAGTTTCCAACTTATTTTATACAACTAACATATAAATATTCAACAAACTAAAACTTGGTACACAAATGAACATATGCACAAAATGAAGTTAATACAATTTCATCATATAAACAAAACGTGACCACAAACAAAACATCATAATAGTGTATATCAAATCTAACAGGTTGTCTATTGGTATTGTGATCATCATAATGACCCACCACGACTCTTTGGTAGCCACCAATCACCCCATTTTCTTGGGATCATGTTAAGTTATTGCTCACTGACGAACCTTCGATGGAGACTGAGAAGTGAGAAGCTTAGTACATTATTTGAGCATACTGCAAAACAAAAATGTGTAGAGTAAAACAAATAAACTTGGATTCAACTCAATGCATGCTTTAAAATTTTTGAGCTAGCTACCTTACCACATTTTGGAACAAGAAGTTCATGTCACTATGGCTACGCATCCAAAAATTGCTTAAATGACACTTTTTAAATCTTAACCACCTAAAAGGTTCTTAAGAAGTGCTACATTTCACTTCCAAACCTCTTAAAAAGTGCTACATTCCAACTCTAAAAACAGTTGGGGTGTTTTCATTTTATTCTACTAATTTTCATGATGCTTGAATATAATAGCTCCAAATTTTCATACAGCAAAATTAATCAAACAAAATAGGATTGTGAATTCTTCATAAATTATAAGGATTTCGATTGATCAATTTCAGTACTAACTTCATTCTAGTCAGAGATGATTTCAATTACTCAAACAAAATTTCCAAACTAATTAGATGGTTTTTCCTCAAGTTTTTGAGGTCAATTTCAATTTCCACAGCAGAATTCATAATTTCTAAACCTAGAAACAAGAAGATAACACTTGAAATTTGACAGAGAGAAATAGAAAATTAGGGATTAAGGACGTACCATAAGCAATTTGATGATGTTGCTAGCGCCGAAGGTACAGTGAGCAATGGTGAACTTGAGAGGCTGGAGGAAAATAGACCGCCAATATGCATTTCTCGCCGCATCTCCGGCGGAGAATCTTGCACGCCGCATACAAACTGGCCACCACGGATGTCTGAACGGTCGGCGACGGTGAAGGAGATGCGACGGCGACTGAGAATGGAGAAGAGTGGAAGTCGGGCTGAACTTTGTCTTAGTAGAAGAGAAAGTAAGGGAGAAGGAGAAAGCCACGCAAGAAGAGAACGTGAGGGAGAAGGAAAAGGAGAAAAATGACACAAAGTTAATTTTTAGGGTTTTTTTAATTAAAGGGTAATATAGACTTTTCACAACTTATTTGTCCTAAAAGTCTTCTTTTTTAAAAACTCATCTCAAAACTCTCTATACCCATCCAAATAATCTCATTTTTGGCAATTTTCCATAGAAGTCTATCGTCATTGATAAAAACTAATACAAGTTTATCATTGATAGAGATTGATAGAAGTATGTCATTATTATTTTTGTAAATAGTTTGATATTTTGTGAAAAGTTATCTTAATATTACTTAATTATGATATTAATTATAAGGAATTGGATGATTAAGGAGGAGGTAGTTTCAATAATAGGATTGATCGTAGAGGATATCTTTCTGAATGTGGGGTTAAAAGATGATTTAGGTTTATTGCCATTTTTCTATAGAACATAAAAGCTTCAAGAAAACTCATCTCTCTCAATCCTTGATTTGTGCTTGTGTTGTTGTTATGCGAACATTTGTTTCAAGAAACTCTTGCTCAAGATGTGAGTATTATGAATGGGATTGTTTTAAAATTGAGATTGTGTTTCATGGGACTTAGTACACAAACTTATTATAGAATATTTGTTTGATGGTGTGATGATGTGTTACTGAATACTAATAATTGCATGCAAAAATGCTCTCCAATATTCTCTTCATCATGCGAGTTGACATGATCATTCACTACTACAAAATCTACTTTACTTGACACTAGGTACGTTTACATACTTGACGTTTTTATTTTTAAAAAATGTCAAGTATTGACAATTTTAAAGGAAAAACGTCAAGTATAGTTTAAAAAAAAAGAGTTTTCACGGAATTTTCTAAACTATTTTAAGTTAGCTTTTACTTGACGTTTTTTTCGCGTCAAGTATAGTGAACTTTCACTTGACACGAACAAAACATCAAGTATAGTTTGAAGAAAGCAAAATTTTCATGAATTTTTTGAATTATTTTACATTAGCTTTTACTTGACGTTTTTTTTCATGTCAAGTATAGTGTCAAATTAACTTGACGGTGTTTTAGTGTCAAGTATAGTTCAACTTTTACTTGACATTTTTTTCACGTCATGTATAGTGCAGAATTTACTTGACGGCGTTTTAGTGTCAAGTATAGTTCAACTTTTACTTGACATTTTTTTCACATCAAGTATAGTTAATATTTACTTGATGCAGAAACAACGTCAAGTATAGTTAGCATTTTTATTTTATCAAGTATAAAAATATAAAAATATTTTTTATTTCCCTCCTTTCATTAAATAATTTATTAAAATAAAATTATTAAAATAAACTTATTAAAACAAATTTATTAAAATGTCACAAGTAATATATATTTTCTCCATTTTTTTAAAAAAAAAAAAATTTCTCTTTTTTCCTCCAAATTTTTTTTTATCCCGAATTTCTAAAACTTTTTTCTCTTTTTTTTCTCCAAATTTCCCCTTTTTCCCCATTTCTAAAAAAAACCTTAACTTTTTTCCCCCAAATTTCCTACCCCCTCCCCTTTCCCTCTTTTCATTTTCCCTCCCTTTCCCTCTTTTCTCTCACACACAGCCCTTCTTCCCCTTATCACACGCGACCTTCCGATTTTCTTCACACGAAAAAGCCCCCCTCTTATTTTCTTCACGTCAAATGGCCCTCCACCGAATTTCTTTACTCGCCCCCCTCTTCTCACCGAACGTGCCTCCCTTCCCTTCCAATTTTCTTCTCACCGAAAAGCCGCCTTCCCCTTTGATTTTCTTTACGTGGAAGGGCCCCCACCGAATTTCTTCACCACCAGAGTTCTTCTCGCCCTCCCTTCTTCTCAATGGACACGCCGCCTTCCGATTTTCTTCTCACCGAAAAGCCGCCCTCCTCTGATTTTCTTCCCTTTTTTGTTCACCATTGAATGTTAGAGGATGAGGGTTTTTCTTTTTTGTTTTTTGAGTTCAATGTATTTGTTTTCTTTGATTGATTTCGTTGGTTGTTTTGATTCAGGGTGGTGAGAGTTCATCAATGATTTGGTTTCATTCAAAGAATTTGTTTTGTTAGCGGTGGAGAAGATTTGCAGAATGGTAGGTGGAATATTCAGGTGAACAATACACATTTCTATTCAATAATCTTCAAAAAAATTTGGTGTATAATTATTTTGTTCTTTTTGTCTTGAACCCAAATTCTCTGTAATAAATAGGTCAGCAATAGTGTTCTATTTGTTTTATATCTATGTCTTATTTTATTTCTCAGTCCTATAAGTTATACTAATGTTGCAATGGGGATAGAACAGTTGGAATTCTCAATCTTGTCAGCATTAGCAATTTTCTGTGATGTATATAAGAAGCTTGAAACTTGATTACGACAGTAGTTTTTCTGCTCATTCTTTAAGCTTTTACTTTATTCATTTTTGCATGAAAAGTGATATTCAATGGCTTGACCATGAAAATGGGGATTTACCTTAGTGTTTCTTTTAATGCTGTTGAATTCTGATGAGCCTTTTTCTTTGTTGATATTGATTTACATACTGAATCAATTAGAGCTGTTGACACTTGACATACAATCTGGTTGGGAAGATGAGATATACTAGGAGCATTTACCATTGCTTTTTGAAAAGTTGTTTTGAGTTCATTTTATAAGATTTTACCATCTGATAAGACACAAGAAGAAGTTTTAAGATAGAGGCTTTTATGCTAGCCAATTGACCAAAATTTGTTCATCAAATTGGAGGTTTGTTACTTAGACTTTGGCATCACTTTTGAAGTAGCAAGTGATTTTAGCCAACTTAGAATACTTCATAGACTTTTCAAACAGTTCCAAAAAGTGTTTATAGTGATATAACTTTTAATTGGTGCTTCTTTTGAATTGAAGGTTGTTTGATTTGGATTAGGTTGTAAATTAAAGGTGTGTTTCTTGTCAGCTTAGGGTTTCTTCTTTGTTCATACATGTTTCTTAGGATACAAATAAGTGCTCTAATATGTGGAAGTCTACTTTGCCTTTACAGTAAATAATCTGAAGATATGAAATATACAAGCACGTTTTTTTTTTCTGGATTCTTTTTTTTTTTTTAGTTTGTGAGGTGAATGATTTGCTGAAATGAGAGAATTAGATTGTTGAAAATGTTTAGTGATTTTTTCTTTCGTGTAGCCTTACTTGTTATTCTTTCACTGGACTTTTGTTTTTCGATTTTTTGGTGAGATGGTTTTCAATTGTATGTGGTGTTTATTAGTGATTTAGTGGAGTTTGATAAATGTGAATGTTGTAAGAAGATTGAAAGAAGTTCTTTTTCTGTCTTTCTCTTTACTCTTGTAATGTTTTTCTTTGCAGAAGCGGGGAGGTGTTGAAGCACTTAACTGAGTTGAATAGGTACTCTTATGTATTATGATTTAGGAGATTTGCTTAAGTTATACGGTATTCTTTGAGTTAATTTTTAACTGTTCTTGAGCATTAACAATATTTAATTAGTGTAGGTTTTCTAATTTATGTTTGAACTTAGTTTCATATAGGTTTAAATATTCATGTTTAAGTTTACAATATCCACCCTTACCATGTAGAATTTTTGGATAAGGGAATTATTTTTTTATGATGGAAATAAGTTATTCATCTGCCCAATCTCGGATCAGGTAATAGATCTTGAGCTACTCCATGCACTTGTATCTAAAGTTCATATGGAGAACCTGTTTTGATGGTGTTTCTTTTGTCTTTTGAATAGATCTTCTCGTGGAAAACTATTCCCTTTCATCCTTTTATGGCTTATACCACTGATGCAATTTCAAAAGGGCCCATCTTATCTGTTCGATATTCTTTAGACTTGAAGATTATTGCAATTCAAAGATCAAGTCATGAAATACAGAAATGTAGACAAGTGAAGGATTGTCGCTTTTAGTCAGAAATTCAAAGATGATGGAATCTCCCAAGGGTCCTCTTTTTTTTCAAGGGAAAGACCGTTTACTTTGGAAGATTAACTTCTTTGGCCTTTTGTGGTTTGTTTGGTTGGAAATGAATAGGAGTACATTCATAGGTGTCAACAAGGTGTGGGATAATATTTGAAAACCTTTGTATTTTGCTAAATTGCTGAAATTTCCTTTTCAATTCCCTTAATTGCTGAAATTGGGGTTTTTTTAATTCTGTTTTCAGTTTCTTCCCCCGCTCTTGTTCATCAAATTTTCACCACCCTTCCTGTTCCTCAAGCTCAGTTGTTTTATTCACCAACTCCGCGAATGCCCATTTCTTCTTTTACATTTATTTCATTTTTGTATAATGTAATCTTCACTTTTCTGTTATGTGTTTGTTGAAATGCCTTAGTGTTTTCTCAACTTTGGAATCTTCTCAACTTCTTTTACAACCATTGACTTCTCTCACAATAGCTACGCTACTTCTAATGGCACACTTTCTCTTCTCTAAATGAGGTTTTCCCCCACTTTATGGACTGATCTTGTATTGTTCTGGTCACTAGGGTATGGCTAATGGAATGTTGCATGTTCTGGACTGATTGCGTGTGTGAATGACTTTGGTTTTCTTGTGAATATAAAATGATATTTGTAGAAGAGTGATAGACCTCCGATACTATATCATTATAGTAGGAGAGGGAAGAAGAGCAGCGGCACGTGTGTAGAGTGACACGTGTGAGATAGTTGAGTATAAATAAAGAGGAAAGTTTAGGCGGGAGAGTTAGGTAGAATTTCAGTTAAGAAAAAGTTATGTTCTTCCTTGAGAGATAGGATAACAGAGGAGAGTTTGATTTTTCAATTGCTTTCTTATTAGAGTTGTACCTCAGATTCATTGTTGAATCTGCTATCAATAAAAGTAAGATTTCTTGTAAGTTTCTGGTTTCCATCGAAGAGATATTTGTTTGATGAATTATTTTAGTTAAATTATATGATACTGTTGATCATTTAGCTGTGTCAAGACTCAAAATAGACGGTAAGGTTCTTCAAACAAACAAAATACTTAGGCATACCAAGCTGGTTTCAAGTGTTATTGTTTTGTAACTTAAATCATTCATGGTTTTACAGTCACGTGGAGGATTATGTTAGGCATTTGTTTTTTAAACTAGTTTCTATGGGCATAAATGGTCATTTTTTTACCTAGTATCAAATATGCTTTGTAATCAATAGGGGATATCATATATCATTTAGGAAAATTTTTAGTTTTAACTAAAGTTAAGGGAAAAACAACTCAATTTTCTTCTATGATGTTCTATACTCTCTCCATCTCAAGTTAGTATGATAAGCATACTCTATACACCTAAGATCCATTGTTTGATTTATTATATTGACTTATTCAAGTATTGATTGTGGACGGTGGCATGTTTCTGAAAATATCTACATAAGAATACTAGTTGGTAATAATCTCAAGTATGTGAGATTTACTTTGTAGATTCTAGACTTTTCTTAGGTGCTCAATTTACTTTTTTTGCTCCTTCAATCTTGTATGCAATCTGTTTGAAACATTATAAATAGTATAATATGACTATTTTTTATTTTTAACAAAATGTCTACTCAACTTTTTATGTTTTATAGATTGATACAAGAAGTTCATACTCACAACTTGAATTGGATGAAGTACGAGTGGAGTGGACTGAAATTTTAGCTCGGTACATATGATAGACACCCTTAGATATGATCTTATTAATTTTGTAAATGACTAATATATGGGAATGTTCATAACTTTTTTTTTTTTTTTTTTGTAAATGTTTTGTTCATAGCCATTATGCTTATGTACATGCAATAGATGTAAAGGGGATAGATTCTAGTTTTGGTATACCACACATGTTTTTGGTTATATAAGATAGTTATTATTATTGTTTATTTTGGAATAGGTCAAATGTAGAAAATTTTAGTTGACTATATTAGATTGAAATTGTGTAATTGTTGATGATGTTGTTGAGAGTAATAAAATTATTGTTGGTTTACTTATTATACTAAATTATTTTTTGTGTAACTACTAGTTGGAGACTTTATTTTGTCGATGGATATGTTTTATTGAAATGAATGTACGGTAAAATCCTTGTTCGGGCCCAATCTAACTTTTAAAGAAAAATAACATAAAAGTATTTCATAAGGTAAAATCCTAGGCAGAAGACTTGGCTCTCTAAACGACTTAGAATGGAAGGGTCGACTTGGACAATAGCTCAGATTGGAGTGTTCGGCTCGGATGGCTACTTGATATTTTTCATTTTATGCTTAGACCTGCTCAAGTACACTTTTCATAAATTAACATTATTAGTTCGAAAAGTACTGACTGCGGACCGGAGATTAGAATGATTCGTTAAAATTTGCGTTCCTAATCATGTGTTGCTATTTATGATAAAAATATTGTCGTGCAAGTTCTCCCCTCATTCGTTCAAGTATAAGCGATGAGAGGTTTCCTGGTGAGTCCAGGGTCGAACTTAGGGAATTTCTAGCTCCTAACTTATCCTAATGTGTGCAAAAAAATCATGTGGTAAAGATTAAATAGTAATATGTATGAACAATATATGAGTTTCTCCTAACTATTTACACTACGGTGCTTGGCGATGCAAAATGAATATGGAGTTATGATGCGGTTAAAGATGCTCTTATCACAAACAAGGTAAGGAAGGAAACATAATTAAAATTCTAAATAAAGTAGCTGATGCTTCAATACTTCGAAGTGATATAGTTGTATCAACCATGAATTAAGGCAAACACCTCTCAGTGCATTACCATACTTGCTTGCCTTTTGAGATGCAAATACACGAGTTTAATGACACTATATCGCGAATCATTATGCATGCAATAATAGTAGCTAACCTTAATTAAGGTTCATGCCTCCCAGCGCATTTTTCCACACACATTGACCTCTCGGTAACGTATGACAAGGATGAGCTTATTGATGAGAATGCATTACTGCATTCTTTTCGCTACTTGCTTAGTTAAGAGCGAGTTACACATATTCAATCAAGCATCTTAACTGAACAAAACTTGTACTACGTGCATTATGATCTTCTACGTATCAAATACACATCACTCACTGCTACTTAGTGATTCAATCATATATGTATATGGAAGAGATAAAGAGATGGATGAGTGGAAGTAAAAGTTCGTTGCTTTCATACATAACATTAGCCTTTTGGCCTTAACATTTCAATTACAAAACAACACAATATAAAAATAAGGAAATGGAAACATGATCGAGTGGTTACGCCTCAGAGTTTGATATTTCATTCTCTTTGGCTTGAATGTTGCCTAGATGGGAGGGGGAGGAATGGAATTTGTGGATCTCTCCTTCTCTTTATGCCTCAGGCTCTCTCCTAGACTCAAGATTATGGAGAGAAGATGAAGGTTGTAAGGAACTTGCTTTTTTGACCAAATTGTGCACACTTTTCTTAGAAAGGGAACTCTGTTTTTATTTACGAAGTGGCACCGACATGTCAGCGCGCACCATTAAAAATTCTAAAAAACTTGTTGCTCTGCTGCGGCAGCCTGACCCAATTGTCCTTTTTTGACATTTCCACCAACCTCTTTTATCTGCTAGCGACTTGATCGCCTAACATTTGCTTCTTTGCGCTGAAGAGGTTGGTAGGATCACTTCGTGTACAATATCCTTGCACGCCTAGCCTCGGTCTTCTTCACCTAAAATCTTGCAATAAAAATGTTGAAACGTCGTAAAACGGGGGTGAAGTTCTTTTGGGGTAAACCTTTCGCATATTAGTTAAAGTTCCTACTTTTTCTTTCTTTATTCTTATATTTTCATGTGATGAAACCTCATTATTTTACTTAAGAGACCGTAATAACTTGTATTTCTACAAGTTATCAATGACACAGACACACGGCTCAGATGGAGGGACGTGGCTAAACGTTCGGCTAACAAAACTCGGATTGAGGCAGAGAGACAGAGACGAAACCGGCTGACAGAGGAGATCCCACGATGCTTAGTGGCGGACGAAGACGAAGACGGAGGAACGTAAACGGAAGGGGAACTAGTTTTTGAACAATGAATAAAGAACCCTATCAACTTGTAACGGTATCCAATGAGTGGCATAGTTGGACGACGAGGCGGACAGTTGAAGTGAAGGGTTGTGCGGCGGTGAACGAAGGCGGTTAAAGGCGGCGGCGGCTAGAGTTCATGAATGAAGAAGAAGATGATGAATAGTGCAGTTCAAGCATACCGAGGCCTATTTAAAATAATAATATTATTATTATATCTCTTTCTCTTTTCCTTTTCCTCTTCCTTTTAGAAAACAAATCAAAACTTCTTTTTTCATTAAATTCCTATCAAATATTCTCTTATCTCTTTTCCCAAAACATAACAATGTATTATTTTTAACAATTATATTATCCCCAATAATATAATTATTTTTAACCTTCCCTATTAATTAACTATATATATACATATATAATTAATCAATATCCTTAAATCTTACCAAATTAGATTACCAAATTAAATTACTAATATCATTCAATCTTCATCAAATCTTTAACAAAACCAAATATTCCAATTTCAATAATTAATTAAATATTCATTCAAAAACATTTAATTAATTCTAACTTCCACAAACCAACAATTTTCAACAAATATCTCAAATTAACACCCCAATAATTTCAACATAATTAAATCAACTAAGATAATTAAATTTAATATTACATTAATTTTTTGGACGTTACACGCTAAACTATTTCATGATTAAGACGTGCTCTTCTCAGAGTCATTAAACGTCACATTTGGTCTCCTTTTGGGATCCAAATGACTAAGACTAATTTAGTGAAATATATCTAGAAGTATTTACTTATACTACTTAGAGTGCTTCGCATTTAAGGACAGCAATCTCTCGGCACCTATTGTCCATACTTGTTCATCTTTCGAGATACAAATAAAAGAAGTCATCTCACTAAGGTTGAGAAAACTCTTCTTTGCTTGTGTTAGCAACGTTCTTGCTACTTACCCTCTCGGGCAGTTGACAACATCATAAAATACAAATGAGAAGAAGAGAAAATGTTGAACGGGGAAAACCCTGGCACTTTTATTATATATTTGTATTGAATTGGTATCCAAATTTATAACAAAAGGCTGGGAGAAAAAATCCCATTCTAAGCTCACCCACACTGAATTACACCCATTATAACTAATAAATTCTAGAAGCCTTCAATGGGCTTTACAATAATGGGCCATAAACCAAGATAAAAGTAGAAGTAATTGGCGGGCTGTCTTAACACCCCCGTGCAAACCAATGGTTGCGGCGTCAATAACTGTGAATTTGTTCTTCAACTTGTGAATGATGAAGCAGAAAATGGTTTGGTAAGAATATCTGCAACCTGTTGTGACGCTAGAAGATGACATACAAAGATTTTCTTCTTCTGAACTAAATCTCGAACAAAGTAAATATCAAGTTCAACATGTTTCGTTTTTTAGTGCAATATGGGATTAGCACTCAAGTGAACTGCACTCAAATTATCACACCATAGAATAGGAGGATGAGGTATAGTGATGCATAAGTCAAGTAATAGAGAGTGAATCCATACTAATTCAGTGGCAAGTAAAGCCAGACATCTATATTCAGCTTCTATACTAGATCTAGATACAATGGACTGTTTCTTTGATCCCCAAGATACTAAATTGTTACCAAAGTAAAGACAATAGTCTGAAGTGGACTTTCTATCATCGAGATCAGAAGCCCAATCAGCATCAGCAAAACCAATAAGTGATAAGTCATTAGTACGTCTAATCCATAAACCATGAGATAAAGCACCTTTGAGGTATCTTAGAATGCGTTTTACATGTTGCCAATGAGCAATTTTGGAAGAATGCATAAATTGACGTGCTTTGTTCATACTATATGATATCTCAGGATGTGTAAGAGTGACATATTGCAATGCACCAATAGTACTACGATACCTATATACATCATGAAAGTCTTCACCTTGATAAGCAGAAAGTACTGGCCCACTTACCATTGGAGTTGAGATTGGTTTTGCCTCAATCATTTTTGTCTTCTGCAACAGATCAATAATGTATTTTGTTTGAGATAGAAACATACCTCCATTTGTACGATACGATACTTCCACTCCAAGAAAATTACTGAGTGTCCCAAGGTCTTTTAGAGTAAAGTTATTGTTTAAAGACTTAATCAACTCATCCAAGATTTTATCAGAATTGTCCATGATAATCAGATCATCAACATGTACAAGAATATAACAACATGAAGTAGAGGTTATTCTAATTAACAGAGATGAGTCAGCTTTGGATGTTCTAAAGCATAAGGTATGTAAGCTACAACTTAACTTTTCATACCATGCCCGAGGTGCTTGCTTTAACCCATAGATAGCTTTCTTTAGATGACAAACAAGAGGATGATGTGCTTTTACTTCAAATCCATAAGGTTGATCCATATAAACATTTTCTTCTAATTCACCATGTAAAAATGCATTATTAACATCAAGTTGTTTTATATACCATCCTTTCATAATAGCAATTGTTAGAAGCATACGTATTGTAACTTGTTTCACAACAGGGCTAAATGTCTTATTGTAATCTATGTTCGATGTTTAATGAGTCCCTTTAGCAACTAACCGAGCTTTATATCTAGCAATTGACCCATCAACGTTTCTTTTGATTTTAAAGACCCATTTACAGTCTATTTTCTTATTTTCTTATTTCTGAGTGAGACTCCATGTGTTATTTTGTTTTAAAGCTTTAAATTCATCTTTCATAGCCTTCCATCAGTGAGGATGCTTTAAAGCTTCTTTAGCAGTAGTAGGTTCAGTCTCAGTATAATTAATTACGAAAACTTTAGGTTTATAAATACCACTTTTGCTCTGAGTTACCATTGAATGAGTATTGAGATTCAAGGACTGATTTGTATTGGTGGAGTCATCTCGGGTCTGTGATGTTATTTGTTCATCCTCATGATCTCCTCTTGGTAACTCATCTTCATATCTGTTTCTAAGGAATACACAGCAGTACAATTCAAATTATCATTATTAGCAGTAAATGTATTAGTGTGTTGCCTCTCTTCATTATGATTCAGTTTTGGCTTATGGACTATGGACTGCATTGGAGGAGCCAAGGCACTTTTTGATAAAGTTTTACAATGAGATGAGAAAGATGCATAGGGAAAGGATTTTTCGTTGCATAGAACATGTCTAGATATGTAAGTGCGGCCATATTGAGAAAGACATTTATAACCTTTGTGGGATGAACTGTAGCCTAGGAAGGTACATGGTGTGGATCTGTAAGATAATTTGTGGGATTGATAAGGTTTAATGAAAGGATAACATTGACAACCAAAATTTTTTAGAGAAGGATAATTAAGCTTCCGACCAAATAACTTCTCCAATGGACTAAGTTGATTAAGAATAGGTGTGGGTAGGCGATTGATAAGATACACACTTATAGAGAAAGCTTTATCCCAAAAAGATAAAGGTAAAGTAGCTTGAGAGAGAAGAGTAAGGCCCATGTCCATAATGTGTCTATGTTTTCTCTCAACTATTCCATTTTGTTGTGAAGTGTGTGGACAGGTTAATCTATGTTCAATCCCATGGTTGTTTAGGTAAGGTATGAAAGGTTTAAATTCACTTCTCCCTTCAGTTTGAAAGCTTATGATTGGTCGGCCAAGTTTTTTTTCAATGAATGTTTTAAATTTTTGAAAGACTACAAATGCATCAAACTTAGATTGAAGAAAATAAATCCAAGTATATCTACTATATGCATCAACAAAGCTAATATAATATCTATAGTCATTTTTAGACAGGTTAAAAGCAGAGCCTCAAAGATCACATACAATAAGTTGTAAAGGGTATGTATAATGAGTATTTGAAGTGTGAAAGGGAAGAGCATGATGTTTGCCTAAAACACACGCTTCACAAAAATTCATTTTATTCATACCAATATTGGCATTATGAACACTTTTCAAGGCATTTCGAATAACATTTGAGTGAGGATGACCTAATCTCCTATGCCATATATCAATATCATTCACATGAGAATTAGATAAGACAGTACTTAAGGCAATGGAACTAGTATTAGATTTAGACTTCAAAAAACTTGGAGGAGGTGATTTGAGGCAAACTTGTATAAACCATCATATAGATGTCCTTGGAGTAGAATTTGGCAAGTTCCCTGATCCTTCACATTTCAAACAGTGGGATGAAATTCAAAAAATACTTTGTTATCCTTTGCAAATTGGGAGACACTAATCAAATTCTTTGTAATGGAGGGGACATGAAGTAAATTTTCCAAAACCAAGGATTTTGAAGGAATAAATGATGAATTAAAATGTAAAGAACTATAATGAAGTATTGGCAAATCTGACCCATTTGCTGCATATATCTGATTTCCTCCATTATAATTAGCTCCAGTGGATAGGTTACTCATGTTGTGTGTTAAGTGATTTGTGGCTCCAGAGTTAGGGTACCAATTACTATCAACATTCAGATCAGGAGCAGCCATCATGACAACCATTTATGGATTGTGAGAGTTATTAATGTAGGAAGATGTAGATGAGTTTGGAGAAAAATCTGAGTTATTTCTTGGGGTATATCGAAAAGTAGCATCGATCAGCAATGTGGCCAAATTTTGTGCAGATTTGACATTGAGGTTTGTTTCTGTTTCCTCTTCCTCCTCTATTTGATCTACCTCCACCACGGTTCCTTTGATTATATTGGGAGTTATGCCTTGGTTGAGGCCTTTACCTTCCTTTTCTAATGGTTGAGTAGCAACATTTACAGTGGGTAGAGAAACATCATTGCTAATGTTATTTTAAACCTGTGATTCTTGAGTAAGCAACAAAGACATAATATCTTGAATAGATGGGGAGTCAGTACGAGCATAGATAACTGATATCATGGATTGATGTTCTGATCCTAATCCAGCAAGTATATATAATATGTGATAATCAGTAGAAACAGGTTTGTAGATGGAAGCTAAGGCATCAACACATTACTAGATTTTGAGAAAATACTCTTTTAATGGCATAGCTCCCTTCTTTATATTATGAAGCTTATTCTTAAATTGCATAGCCTGTGCCAAGTATCAAGAGGAATAGATACCTTGTAATGTTTCCCATATTTGTTTCGCAGAGGTGTAATGGAGCATTTGATTTAGAATATCTTCTCTCATTGATCTCAATAGCCAAGAGGAGATCAGTGTATCTTGTCTCTTCCAAATCTTGTATTCAGGATTCACGATCTGTACCATAGTGGCTGAGGACCTTCTAGTTGTCACCGGAGTTGGATTTGCTAGTGAGTTGATGTATTTTGTCGGAGGTTCAATTGTTGATTCGATAAATGACTCAAGGTCATACGCTTCAAGTGCTATGATAATCTGAAATTACCACAACAAAAAATTATCATCTCCAAGTTTTACAATAGAGATTTTAGAACCTGAACCGAAGATCGGAGTGGTGGAGGGTGAGTCTTTGGATGTTTCTTCCCTGAGGATGGAGGTAGTGCTAATGTTACTCATGGCTACTGGGGATCTCTTGAACGACTTTTAGGCCGAAAAAAAAAATTAGAGTCATTTGACGTTAATCTCTAATACCATCATAAAATACAAATGAGAAAAAGAGAAAATGTTGAACGGGAAAACCCTGGCACTTTTATTATATATTTGTATTGAATTGGTATCCAAATTTATAACAAAAGGTTGGGAGGAAAAACCCCATTCTAAACTCACCCACACTGAATTACACCCATTATAACTAATAAATTCTAGAAGCCTTCAGTGGGCTACAGTAATGGGCCATAAACCAAGAATAAAAGTAGGACTAATGGGTTGTCTTAACACGACATACACGGGCCAAGTGAAGAATGTAGCTTGGCTAACGCAATAAACAATATAAATAAAGCCTGAACTTTTTTTCTTTTATTTTACGTTCTGTTTTCTTTTCTTTGTTCTTTTGTTTCAATTGCATACTTCTATTGTTCTTGTAGTTTCTTTCGTGAGTTTTTTTTTAACTTTGTGTTTCAGTGTGGATTCATAAACACATTTTGTGGTGCTCTAGATTTTGGCTCTGGTATTATTTGAATTGCATACTTCTAAAGGGATAAAAGCCCTATTGTAGCGGAAGAATTTAAAGAACCATTACTCAAATTAATTTAGGAATCTTAAAATACCAGTACATTGGCAAAATTTTAGAATTAAAATTTTAAATAAAAACTAATCATACTTTTAAATTAAAAGATATAGAGAACTTACTTTCGATGATGTCTCTGAATCTACAAATCACCGAATTGGAGACACCACTTGTCGGAGACCTTCCTATCCTCTGGGATGAAATTGGTTTGTGGGAACCAATTGGGATGGAAAAATGTTTAGAGATTTTTTAGAGAAACTCTTTTCTTTTTGCAGAGAGAAAAAACCTTGACTTTTTTCTTGATAAATTTCGTTAAAGAAAACTGTTTTCTTCTAGATATTTATAACTCTCTTTCCTTCTTGGAATAGAAAAAGGAGTAGGAGAGAATCATGAGATTCTATTATCAAATCTACTAATTAATTAACAATTAATCAATTAGTTAATAATTAATTAAATCATATTTAATTAATATTCCATTCAAATCTTATTTGAATAAATATCTCTCCAATCTTTTATAGATTTATATTAATATAATTAATTAAATCATATTTAATTAATATTTCATTCAAATCTTATTTGAATAAATATCTCTGCAATATTATTTTATAAATTTAATTAAATAAAATTAAATTATTAATTAATTCTCCAATTAATTAATAGCTAAATTAAATATCTTATATTTAACTTAAATTAAATTTGAATCATATTCAAATATAAGTTTCTCTCATAACCAATAATTTTAATATGAATCCAATTCACATTAAATTAATATTTGAACTTATTCAAATGTTTTATTTCTCATAAATTAATTTTGAATCATATCCAAAATTAAATTTATATAATAAAGTTTCACAAACTTTATATTATAATGTATCACTATACATTAAACTAATTCCCAAAGTAATTTTGAACATTTCAAATTACAACCAATATAAATAAATCTCATTACCCTTTACGACCTAGGAAAGGGACCTAATGGACCTACAGATCAGAAGCTACAACGATATGAGATTAATTGGCTAAACTCATTAACCACATTAATCAATATTCGTTAACTGTGTGTATACTTCACTAAAGACTCACAGTTGAACTCTTCTCACTCTAGATATATTTCTGTGTTCACAGATATAGACCAATAACAGTAAGTTAGTCCTTCACGAGTGTTCGTAACACTAGCTGGGTCAATTTACCGTTTTACCCTAGGTTACCTCTAATCCTTAAATACCAGTGCTCTCCTATGAACAACCTGTTTATGGTCCTACCGATAAACAGAAATCCCTCTCGTGCCATAGAGATGGTAGGGCCCTTTGTTCAAGACCTGGAGACACCATTTAAGGAAACACTCATCTACTTACCCTAAAGTAGGAAATGAGTGAATTCCATCTTGTGTAATTATGTTCTCAGCTCCTCATTCGGTCTTGTTTCCAAAATGATAAGCTTATTGAGTCGACAATCTGACCACTCTCATCCATACAAATCAAAGGACAATCCATCGCGAACAGGAGTTCATAACACACTCAGGATTAAGACTAAGTTACCTAGGTCATCCTAGTGAAATAGAAATCTAACTAGTTAATGGAGTTACATCTAGTGGTTACTATTTCGCGGTCCGGTCTTATGCAAACCCATTGCATAGGATACCCTCACTCGCATGTCAACTACACGAACGCGTTGAATCATTGCGTTTTTATCAAATACAAAGTGAGCCGAATCAATAGTGTTACCAGGATAAGGTACCCAGCCTTATCCCTATACTATAAACCCTTTAAGCTGATCTTGAACATTGATCCCTGTATATCTCTACATACTGTTCAAGACTCATGAAACAACTTAGGATGTTAGTTTATTGGATTTGAGTTATTAAGACAAAACTAATAATTTAATCAATAACAATTATTACAATAATAACACTTTATTGATAATGGTCAATGGATTATATTTACAATCTACGAGTTTTGGGACATAAATCCCAACAACTTCTATTATTCTTGTAGTTTTCTCGTGAATTTCTTTTAACTTTGTGTTTCAGTATGGATTCATAAACACATTTTGAGATGCTCTGGATTCTGGCTCTGCTATTATTTGAAAGGGTACAGTGAAACGAAAAAGTTTAAATGGAAAAGAAAAAGAGTAGAAAAGAGGACACTCCCGAGGGTGGCGGCGGCGAAGACGGACGACGACGACAATACAATTCTCCTCCTCTCCCTCTCTCTCGGCCGATTTTGGGTTTATTTTCGTTTTGCATTATGTTTTGTGTTGAAGGGAGAATAAATAGTGTGGACTTTCTCCGACGTCTTCAAAAACGTCGGGGAAGGTACCTTTCCCCGATGTATATAGTACATAGGTCGGGAAAAGTATAAATAATAAATTCATTATTTAAACTTTTCCCTACGTGCCCCCTGCCACACGTTGGGAAAAGGTGACCATTATCACTTCATTACAGACACTTTTCATGACGTGTGGCAGGTTGCACGTCAGGGAAAGTTTAAACAATAATTATTATTAAACTTTCTGCGACGTCACTCCACCCGACGTCGAGGAAAGTTTAAATAAAAAAATCAATATTTAAACTTTCCCTGATGTGCCCCCTTCCATACGTCGAGAAAAGTGAAAATTTGTCGTTAGAATTTCCACTTTCCGCAACTTGTGATAAGGTGCACGTCGGGGAAAGTCTAAATTAAAAATCAATATTTAAACTTTCACCAACGCACGTAAAGTTACGTCGCGGAAAGGGGCTTTTCGCAACGTAGAGGAACAAGACGTTGCGGAAAGTCTAAATTTAAATTTAATGCTTTCACTTTCTGTGACGTGTGGCAGGGGACATCGGGAAAAGTTTAAACCATAATTATTATTTAACTTTTTCGTGACGTGTACCCTACCACACGTCGGGAAAATTTAACGCATTAAATTTAAATTTAGACGTTCTGCGACATCTTGTTCCTGTATGTTGCGGAAAGGGGCTTTTCGCGACGTAACATTGCATGCATCGGCAAAAGGTGATCAACGGCAACGCACCTTTTGCTGACGTTGTTTTTGGCGTCACAATTGTTCTGATTTCTTGTAGTGAAGAAAAGGAATACAAGTTAGGGAGAGATGAGAGATGACATCTTCTTCACTTAGGCTACAAGCTCTCGCTTTAAAGACTAAACGGAGAAGAAAATAATGAACTTTACAGCCAGTGGTAAGACTAATCCTTGCCACTGACTCTCTAGGAATGGCCGGTCAATATAGACGTCTGGCCATATGGCCCATACAGGCCTTACACCCTTTTTTTTATGGAGATGAAGCTTCTTTTTTAGGCAGATTTTGGCGAGAAATCTATCCTTCTGGCCATGTTAGCGCCGAAACCTATCCTTTCGTCAAGTTATATCGCTTCATCTACCACTTTTTTCTTTTAGTAAACCTCTTCTCGCTTAATGATTTTCACCTTATCTCTTCGTGAGTTCCTTTGTGATTTGCCAACTTGTTCTTTTGTTAATAATTCTGCGTTTAGACACTAAAAACGAAGTAAAAGCAGACATGAAGTTCATTAAATTATTGCATTTCTAAATAATTATGTATTTATAACATAAGTTATGCGTTTTGGCACATTTATCATGCATTTCGATCTCATTATTCCACCTAAAAGATCATAATAACTTGTATTTTTATAAGTTATCAATTAGATATCTCTATTCTCTAAAAGAGAATTGAAGCTTGAACAAGTGTGAATTATCCTTAATCACAATTCTCCATCGACCATTCATCTTTCTTTTTTTTTTTCTACTTCATTTTGTTGTAGGGCTACTCAAGAATTTAGTACCTTAAATTAAAAAACCAACAAAATTGCTCTCATAGACCAAGTTTTATGCCTTTTCTCTCTCATTTGATGAAATTGTTTTAAATTAGTGTTAACAGTGTTGATGTCAAATTTTGGATAAGGAGAACACATCTAACATTCACATGACACAACATTGAATTTGTTTAAAGGGAGAAGACCGTTAGGAAGCAAAAGCTTTACGGAAAGAACTTTTCAAGTTTTTCCTTGCTTGCTTACCTACGGGGGTGGTGAACTAGAGCAGAGGGAAGCCCGTGGGGGGAAGGGCCTTTTTTCGGAGGGTTCGGAGGGCCGGCCAAAAGGTTAGACGAAAACCACCCTGGGATAAGGGAAAGCCCGCCTAAAGGTTATACGAAACCCACCTAAAGGATAAGATAAGGGCCTAAAGGTTATACGAACGGAAGGGGTACGAAAGGAAACACCCGGCCTAAAGGTTAAAGGAAGCCTGTCGGAAAAAGGGAGACCTCCTCCTGCTCTCGGAGTGATACCGAGGTTTCGACCTAAAGGGATATGACCTTAAAAGCGAAGACAAGAAACGGGCAGCTCCGAAAAGCCCCCAAAATGGGGAAACACCCGCGGACCTCGGCTTCCTGCGTTGCCTTGCAAATCGGATTGGCCATTCCGGTGAAAAAACGAGGCGCAATTCAATTCCCGCAGTACCCCTACAAAAGAGGAAGGCCCCCGAGGGGGAACAAAAGCCCAAAAAGGGTAGCAGACAGAGAAAGGAGACTTTTCTCCTTATAAAAAGAGAGGAGGCCCCCGAGAAAGACGACTATGCATCTGAGTGGGATCTTTCATCTAGTCCCCTTGTTCATTGGGAATCAAGAATATCCCTATCTTATGGATCCTAGCTACGACATTAGCCTCATCCAAGATTTATTTGAGAAAGTTCATACTTTTCCCAAACATAGCTACCTTTATCCTTGCCAGCATGGAAGAGAGTTCCCCAGGCGAAAGGTTACGCAAGATTCTCAGCCCTCCCATTCTTTGAAAGCCTTCACCCACCTGCCCCTGCCCCCGCCTCTGCCTGAAGCCCCTAAAGCGTGCTGGTGCGGTTTTTAGAGTGGAGGCTCCGCCAGCTTATTTTTAGTAGCCGCGCTGCGGATTCGGAGGCTGCGCCCTCTGATATTAGAGCGGCCAATAAGGTGGCTAGCGCCGACTCTCTTTATTTGGCGGCTAACGCCCCTGTGCTAGCTACTTTATTGGCCGCTCTAATATCAGAGGGCGAAGCTCCAGAAAGAAGAGGGTAAAGCTCCATATCTTTCCAAAAAGAAAAGCCGGCGTTAGCCACCTTATTCTCTTGGCGGCTGCAAAAGAGAAAAATTGTCCACCAATGTGGTACTTGCCACATACACTCTAATGCATAAGTTAGAGAGTAAAAGTGCGTGGAAGCTAGACAATTTGAGAGTAAGATGTAAGTTACCTCATATGAAACTATAATGATGTATTTGTATAGGTGATTTGCCTAGCTTGTTCTGTTAGAGTTTTGGACGAGTTACTTTAGGATAATTAACCTATTGTGCTAAGAGATATGTTTGATTTCATGTTCGGCTAGGATCGACCTCAAATGAGCATCTCTCTCTAGGTCATTTGGTTCTAGGTTGATGCTTTGGGTGGTGCATGCATGTCTAGTTATTTTGTTAGGGTCGTCCTCGACCTTTGGCCTTGGCCTTGACTAAGAACATAAATTTGGGTTTTATCACAAAGTAACCTTCTTCCATAAGCCCATTTTAGGTTTAGGGTACTACTTTTGGTCCAAACTTTGTTATTTTTTTTACTTATTTTTGTTGACTATACACAGTTCAAAAACATTCATAACAAATAGAATTGAATAAAGAAGGTTAAATTTAGATGACGATTTTTGTGAAGATCATTATTCTCCTGCTTTTAATTTTGATACAATTTATTAAATTGGTAAATATCTTTTAATTTTAGAAATAACTAGATATTTAATTTAAAATTTCTGGAAATGGGTTATATAAATATGATTACGAGTAAATTTGTAGAGTTATATATAGATAGTCTTATGAGTTCTTAAAGAACACACTACTTCATAATCTTTATAATTATTATGCAGGTATTTAATCGTGCATGTGATCTGTGTAGGTATACCCCTAGTCGTGTGAGCAACCCTATAGATTGGAACACAATACAGATGGGTAAAAAGCTTAACAACCAAAGTTAACAGATACACTACAGTCCAAAAAGCATGTGATAATCACATAAACATGACATGAATCATCAATCATATAAGAATCCATAAAGCATGTAATCCATATGTCATGCTTAATCATCATATATCATCAGTCAACATTTGCACAAACCAACTATGCATTTTAGCTAGCATCAATGCATAATCCACAAGCACATGCAGTCTCGTAAATTTAATTCGAAGGTCTAGCTGTAGAATATCTTACGTTGAGATTAGCTAACAGTTTATTCCCTAATAGTAACAGTTTTCCAACGAACCAATCCTAAATAATAAGGGAAAAATCATTAACTTAATTAATAAAATCAACAGTTGGCTTTTGATAAAAAAATTCTTTCAAATCAACTTACCCAAATTGAGGTTGAAACCAATTCAACCTTGATAGAAAAATGCACAGATAACTACTCAAAAAATTTAGCCAATTAAACCTTCAAGGAAAAATTCCAAATTAGATCCAAATTAATTTATTTTAGCACCAATAATAATACTTGAAAGGTAAAACCAAAACCCACAACAAAATTAACAAAAACTCACCAAAAAGTTGGCTTAAAAAAGTGCCAAAATGGCTTGGCTTGCTTGGAGGAAAACGATTAAAGGAAAAAGGCTAGGCGGCTAAAGTGCACGTGTACTGCCCCAAAAATAAGACAATTTTAAATTGGATTGTTTTGGTTTAATTTAATTATGCTATTAAATTTGAGAAATTTCATTAGGTTATTAAATTTTTCCCTTACTGTTTAGGATTTGGATTTGGTTGTTTGAATTCTAACTGTCAACAAAGATTTTAGCTAATCTCGATGTAGGAGATTCTACTACTAGACCTTTGAAAATAGAATTAAGAGCTTGCATGTATTTTCCATTATTCATTGATGTAGCTAAGATGCATAATGTGACTGATATGGATGATTGACATGTTAAGACTGATATGTTATGGTTGATATTTTATGATTGATATAGCTGATATGTTATGATGCATGATATATTAATCACATGATAAGGACGTTATGATTGATATTCATGTCATGTTATGATATGCTACATGCTATGGACTTGGTGTTCTGTTAACTTTGTCTATTAGGGTTGTACCCATATGGCTGCCCTCGGGATCACCACCTTTTTATGACTGTGTGGTTCGATGGGACCACCATTCTGTCATGATATGTTTATGAGTGGTTCGACGGGGTCACGTACAGTCCGATTCTCTTAGGTGTTCCTTCGAGTTTATCGAAGACCAGTTTCTCTTAGGCATTTCTTCGAGTTCACTGAAGACCAGTTTCTCTTAGGTGTTCCTTCGGGTTCACCAAAAACTAGATGTGTTCCTATGGGATCACTAGATAGCGTGTGTTCGTAAGCCCGATAGTTTTAGGGTACTTCCTTACGGAGCCTTAATGGGAAGTTAACACCTAGCGGGACTAGTAGAGGGTAAGGTAAGCTGGTCAATGACAAGAAGTGACCGTGACTTGCCATAGGAAATATCTTATGTTGCTTTCGCGTTCCATGTTTCCAATATTTAATTTTTAGTATTTTATTTAAAGTTATCAAACTTATGAAATACTTTTATGTTATTTTTCCTTAAAATTTAGATAGGGCTCAAACTAGGACTAAATTTTCTAGTGTTTATTTCTATCTTTCCAAATTATGAACTATGAAAGAGTATTTAAAGCATTTTGATTGAGAATTTAATTTTTCCTTTTCTTTTAAATGCAAAATTTGTTATTTATTTTATTAGTAATGACCTCAGCTTAGTATAAAGAGTTAGATCGTTACCGCACGACTCAGACAAAGGAACTGCTCAGACGGTGCAAAGAATGGCGTGAAAAAGAAATTGGGAATGGAGAGGTTGGCTTGCGTCAGTTGGGTGACTTGCGAAGGAAATGAATAGCGACGTCGGATGAAAGAAACAACAACAATAACAACAAGAATAAGAATAACAACAAGAATAATAACAAGAATAATACCAAAAATAATAAGAATAATAGGAATAATAATAATAATTGCAATAATTATTAAAATAGGAATAGTAATAACAACATTAATAATAAGAACAATAGTAATAAGAAGAACAGTAGTAGTAACAACAATAATAAGAATAATAGTGTCAAATTAATATCAATAACAATACACTCCATTAACCTATTACTTTAAATATTTTATATCATTAATTTAATTAAAAATCAATCTTTAGAAGTTATAAAATTGAAAAGGTTTTGTGACTCTTACGTATCTACCACAAAAGGATTATTTTTTTATTACAATTCTTCACCAACATCTAACACTTTATTCTTTCTTAATTCTTAATTTTCTTTGTAGTTCAGTATTTTGTTCTCATTAGCCATTTTTAATTTTCAACGCTTCTATACGATCGATGATGGTACACTCAAGTTGTAAAAGATGTGCATAACGTTGTATGTAATATATCTTATCAATTTTAATTTTGATAAAGTTGAATAGGAGTTTTTGCTTACCAAATATTGTTGTAGCAAATCTATTTGAGAAAATATGTGTGTGGAAAAAGGAATTATGATCAAGTAAAATACCTTTAGCTATATCCAAAGTTAAATGCTGCAGAAATAACTAGAGTAGAACAACAACAGATAACACAAAAAGACTTGGTAACCCAATTCGGTAAATACGGCCTATATCTGGGGAGCTTCTTTGCTCAGATAAGGATTATTATTAAGATTCATGAGATTATAACTTAAACATGAAAGCTACAATAACTATGTTATCTTTACAACTTAAAGAAATAACTGCAAGCTCCCCTGACGGTGATGATGAATCTCTTCAAAGATTAATTCAGGCTCCCCTCTGAATTATAGAATTTGACTCCTCAATTTCTATATCTTCATTCATAATCCTTATTGCACTTAAACATATATATATATATCTTCGTACCTTTTGACAATCCACGAAAATATGGTGTAGCCGGATTCTTAAAGTGAACAGCACAGTTCTTTTCTTCACGCACGCACCCATAGAAGAAGATGAACCCACATATATATACTTTACGATTTAAATATATAAAATTTTCTAGATATTATTTGTTCCTCAAGATAGGTCAAGATTCTCAAAAGATATACCAAGATTCCTAAAATACAGGAAAAGAATCGTTTGGAAAATATTGTAACAAACTCCCCCTTTTTGTCAAACATATACGTCTTCTCTTTGGGATCAAGCATAGCTTATGCTTTCTTATATGGTATATATACTACTCACATAGAGAATTTAGCAATAATACTGAGAACGCATACCATTTAGTTATTTCACAAGCTAGTTGTGAAGTGAATAGATAAAGAGAAAGCTATATGTATAGCAACACTTTTGTTTTGTACTCTTTCAACAAAACATATCTATGAAGTGCCAACAAGTTCAAACAACAAAAACTTTCAGCCCAAAATTCAAAATACATCAGCTTCGCACAGCACAGTATCAAGCCCAAAATTCAATCTGCATTACACTCCCCTTTTGACCACAAAGAGATCAGGACGTAGAAGGACCAAGATCACCAGTAGTAGGCAGGACAGTTTTGAGATAGCGAATAAGACTGTCGATTTCAATACGGCGATCAGATAGTAATGCAATAGATGTGCCAAGTGCACGAGACTCTGCTACAAGACAGTTAAGAAGCCGAGAAGTAGCAGTAGTAGACAATGTAACCATAGTGTTAGAGCAACTAGGAGTCTCATAATCAAAAGTAAGAGTGGAGCACGCGGTAGGCACATTGTGTTCAATGTCCGACACATGCCCACCCTGAAAGAGCCGATAGCTTAAGGACACAGTACGAGGGCGCACCCCAGGTGCATCAGCAGAGGTTAGAATACCAGGTTGTAGATGTAGTAACAAACTGGAGAAAAAACGAGGGAGAGCAATTGGTATCTTCACACCAAACGTGCCAACATGCCTTAATAACTGAGAGTAAATAAACATCCTGACATCAACAGATGGTCCAGTACCAATGCGAAATAAGAACATAGCCAAAGCCGCAGACACACTGGAAGCATGAGAGGAGGGGAACCAATTTGCAATCCCTATCATATGCCGAATGGCATATTTAACACTTAGAGCAGCAGCAGGAATGACTTTAACTGGCCAAACTGTGAGAACAGATACCAAGTCATCATTTAACCGAGTTGATCACTAAGAGAGAGATGACAAAACTAGTTCCACGAATGTGAACCATCTGATAGTCAGTACTACTTGGATCATCAAACTCGGAAGGCAGGTTTTCAAAAAATTACCAAATAAGTTTGGAATAGAAATCTCCCACATTCACAATCGTTCGAGTCAGACCAGCAGCATCAATGAGAGACATAATACTGCTACATGATTGATGTTTATCAGAGACTTTTACCTTATCAACGAGACGACGTTGAACCACATACTTCCATCTCTGAGCATTTTCTTCATGATGGAAGGAAATGCCATCAATAGGAACAGAAGGTATATATTGAGGTAGCCGCTTCCGATCTATCTTGGTGGTAACAGCACAAGGACCCTTAAAAACGTGATTTAGATTTCTTGTCACACTGCTTAGGGATAGGAGGAGAACCAAATATATGAGTGGCAGCAAAAGTCAGAGATGCTCGCACAAAAGCTGAAGGATCAACAGAAGAAGAATTCGCAAAAGCCGCATCGGGTTCAGGAACTGATTTATGTGGAGTGTTGAACACCCTTACTTGATGAACCAGAAGATTCCGAGGAATGAGCTGTAGAGCTGGATGATGAAGTCAACATTCAAGCAGGACCCTACTCTTTGGTCATAGTCGGTCCTGACTCGAAACGCTTCGTCTCAGACATTTTGGATTGTGATAGCATTTTTTTCTTGATAACATCAGACAATGGAACATCATCACGCGAATCGGAATCATAATCCGAAGTCGATTGAACTTGGGACCAATTAAGGCACGCAGAACAAACAGATTCAAAGCTATCTGAACTGGCAGGATAAGGAAACTTATCATGATCAGCAAGACGCACATACGAACGTCGAGCCGGAGTGCTTTTGATTTTTTCCCACTCATACGAACTCCATGCATGTTGATACGAACATCAGGATCCTCAGAGTTTACTGAGGAGTCAGGATAGTAGGCTCAACGAGTATGAACCATTTTACAAACCCAACACACTTAATCAGAGTAGCGTTCTTGAACAGTGAGAGATGCAAGAAGATAGATAGTTCTTGAAACAAAAGTGGTTCGTAAAGATGAAAGAAATGGATGTGTGGAAGATGAAGTGCCAAACGAAAACAACTCGCGCCAAAACAATAAGAGTTTAAAATTGGATCATCATGCCCATGGGCCAAAACAACTGGGCCTGATCACTTAATGTAAATAGGCAGGGACTTAAATAGAGCACACTCCCAATTCGACTCGTAAATGTTCAAAGGAGGACGCATTAAGGGGTTTTGTAAATATGTCAACCAATTGAAGACCTAACATGAGTAAGAGCAATAGTTTTATCTTCAACAAGAGTCCAAATAAAATGATGACGGATATCGATATGCTTCATCCGACTGTGTTGAACATGATTCTTAGAAATCTCTATAGCACTCATATTATCACAGTAAAGAATCATAGTATCCAGTGAGAACCCATATTCACTCAGCATTTGCTTCATCCAAACAAGCTGAGAACATGCACTACCAGCAGCAATATATTCCGCCTCAGTTGTAAACAGGGAGACAGAACTTTGTTTCTTACTGAACCAGGAAACTAAGTTGTTCTCTAAGAAGAAACAACCTCCTGACGTAGACTTTCTATCATCTGTTCACCCTGCCCAATCCGCATCACAATATCCCACAAGTGAGGAGGTAGTATCATAAGTATAATGAAGTCCAAAATTTGTTGTCCAATTTATATATTTCAAAATTCTTTTAGCGGCCAGAAGATGTGAAGCTCGAGGATCTGATTGATAACAAGCACAAATATCCACAGCATAAGCTATATCAGGTCGACTTGCTGTTAAATAAAGTAAGCTACCAATCATACTTCTGTAAACAGTGTGATCAACAGACTTGGCCTCACAGTCTTTAGTTAATTTTATATGTGTAGCTGCTGGAGTTCTTTTGGACGGTCTCTAGATTAAACTTCTTCACCAAATTTTTAGCATATTTTTCTTGTGATATAGAGATTCCAGTCTGACTTTGCTTGATTTGTAGGCCAAGAAAAAAGGACAATTCTCCTACCATGCTCATTTCGAATTCAGACTGCATAATATGAACAAAGCTATTTACATTAGCCTCCGGAAAACCACCAAAGATTATATCATCAACATAAATTTGTGCCACAATAATATATGTCTCTCGTCGATGAATAAAGAATGTTTTATCAGTTCCACCACAAACATATCCTTATTGACATAAGAACACAGTCAATCGTTCATACCAAGCTCTAGGTGCATGTTTAAGACCATACAAAGCCTTATCAAGTTTGTAAAAATGATGAGGAAATTCAGAATCAATAAACCCCTTAGGTTGAGCAACATAAACTTCTTCAGACAAGTATCCATTTAAAAATACACTTTTAACATCCATCTGGAACAACTTGATTTTCTGAAGACATGCGATGCTAAGCAATAGGCGAATAGCTTCCAGTCTAGCTACTGGAGAAAATGTCTCATCAAAATTCCCTCCATCAACTTGAGCATAACCTTGAGCAACCAATCGAGCCTTGTTGTGAGTGACACATCCTTGTTCGTCTGTCTTGTTTTTAAAAATCCATTTAGTGCCAACAACATTCATATTATCAGGTTTAGGCACCAAGGACCAAACATTATTTCTTTAAAACTAAAGAAGTTCTTCTTGCATTGCTGCAATCCAGAACTCATTTGTAAGAGCCTCAAAAACTGAAACAGGTTTTATGGGAGATGTATAACACAAATTTGCAATTAATTTGGCATAATCTAGGTGATCCTTCTTTCTGGTGGTGATACCACTGTGAAGATTTCCAATAATACAGGTTGTAGAATGATTTTTGGCCACATGAGTAAAAGTTCCAGATGGTGGAACAGTGTAGCACGTTCAGAGTCATCAATCGTAATACTTGAGTTAGTATTCGGGTCAAACACAAAGCTTTTACCCTTATCAGAAATGTTCGAACTCTCTGATGTTGTGCTATCACTATGTGATGATCGGTTAGTAACTTTATCAGTATGTAGTACATCATCATCATCCTCTCATATTTCAGGAGATATTCTTTCATCATCATTTACCACAATATTGACAGTCTCCATGACTGACTGAGTTCTAATATTGAACACTCGAAATGCTCGACTGTTTGGAGAATAACCCAAGAATATTCCCTTATCAGACTTGGCATCGAATTTCCTGTGATATTCCCTATTTGCAAGAATATAACATACACTGTCAAATATATGAAAATATTTAACATTAGGTTTCTTTCTTTTCCATATTTCATACAGTGTTATCGTCGTGTCAGTCCTGATTGTCACTATTATGAATATGACAGGTTGTGTGCATAGCCTCAGCCAAAAACTTTAACAAGATATTCTTGTCATGAAGCATTACTCTGGCCATTTCTTGAAGCGTACGATTCTTTCTTTCTACCACCCCATTCTGTTGTCGAGTGAGGGGAGCTGAATATTCATGTCGAATACCTTCAATTTCACAGAGAGAGTTAAATTCTTCATTTTCAAACTCCTTTCCTTGATCACTTCGAATTCTCCAAATGTTTACCCCTTGCTCTCGTTGTAGATTTTTGCAAAGGACAATACATATCTTAGGAGTCTCAGATTTGTTTCGGAGGAATCTTACCCATGTGAATCGTGAATAATCATCCACACACACAAAAACTTTTTTTTTTTCCGATACTTTTAGTTTGCATAGGACCCATAAGATCCATATGAAGCAATTCAAGAACTCTTGATGTATAACACACATTGATAGATTTATGAGATACTCTGATTTATTTTCCTCTTTGACAATCTTCACAGAACAACCTGTTATTCATATTCAAATTTGGCAAACCCAATATAGCATCATGTTTCAAGGCTTTGCCAATTGTGTAAACTCATATGACCAAGCTTCTTATGCCACTGTTGTATCTGTTCCTCTTTTGATAGGTGACACATATCAGTTTGGTTTGAACACCAATGATAGCAATTATCAGGCTATCTCACACCTTTCATGATTTCAACATTATCAACATTAGTGACACTACAATTTTCTTTGCAAAAATTTACTGCATACCCTTGATCACATAGTTGACTTATACTAATAAGATTAGCAGTGAGCCCTCTTCAACATATCTTACATCAATCAAGACGAGGTAGGCGTCTTCCATTTATGTTTCCTTTTGCTAAAATCCTACCTTTTGCTCCATCGCCAAAAGTGACGTATCTTGATGAACATTCAGTTAAGTTTGAAAAATAGGACCGATTTCCTGTCATATGTCTTGAACAACCGCTGTCAAAGAACCAGTCATCATTCGATGATTGAATTGAACTAAATGCTATATTACTCTGTTCAAAAGTCTGCTTAACTCTCCATACTTTCTTCCTGTATTTTATCATTTTTCCTGGATTATGCATTCTTGAAGCCTCTGACATTACTTGATTATAACTTCTCATTTTGAAACAAAATGATCTAATATGCCCTCGTTTTCCACAAAAATGACATATCCATACCTTTGGAGACCTATTCAAAACTTTTGGCCAAGTAGGTGAATCTGAGTTACTTCCTTCAACTTTCTTTTGTGCTGGAACAAAAATAGTTTTGATTTTTTGTGTACTTGACATGGTTTCAACATTATAACCCAGTCCTTGCTTAGTGATATTAGTTTTTTCTGAAGATAGAATTTGATCTAAGCATTCAGTTCCAAAGTTCATCATTTCCACAGATTTCGACAATTTGTCATACTCGGCTTGAGTTTCCTTCAATTTTTGCTTTAGAGTTGATATGACTGTTAACAATCTCTCATTTTCTTCCATTAATTCATGAATCTTTTCTTTCTGAATAGTGCGAACAGAGGAGTCTTCTTTCCAAACCTATTGTAATTTATTATAAGAAATATTTTCATTCATTTTATCATCAAGTTCTTCATTCTCAGATATAGATTCATCTTTGGAGATTGTACTTATAAATGTGTTAGTGTACTCTTCTTCTTCTTTATGATCATCAGATTCCTCATCAAATAGAGTGGCACAAAAAAATTTCTTTTGTCTTCTCAGATACATTGGACATTCAGCTTGATAATGTCCATGACCTCTGCATTTAAAGCTTCTTGTGTCTCTGTTATTTTGTCGATCATGGTCTTTTCTTCCAAACTGATTGTTTTCTCTACTGTTTTGCCCATAGTTATTAGGAGTTTTAAATTTCCTAATAACATTTGAGAACTGTTTGGTCAACATTGCAATTGACTCGTTCATCATTTGACGAGACTTACATTTTTCACCAGAGTCATCCTCATGTAGAGATTGAAAAGCTATACTTTTCCCTTCATCTTCTTCTCTGTTAGATTTAGCAATTTCATAAGTGTGAAGAGACCCAAACAATGCATCTAGAGATAGTGTAGTGATATTCTGAGCTTCTTCAATAGCTGTTACTTTCCTATCAAACCGTCTGGGTAACGATCACAACATTTTTCTAACAAATCTAGATTCTGGAATACCTTCACCAAGATTGAACGACTCATTTGCTATTTCCAGAACCCTTGCATTATATTCAGATATAGTTTATTCTTCCATCATTTTCAATGATTCAAATTTGGAGGTTAACAATAGCAGTCGCAAGATTTTTACCTTAGAGGTACCCTCGAGAGCCTTCCAGGCATCTTTTATTGTAACACATGTGTTTATTAATTTAAACACATTCAGATCCACTCCATTATATATGGCATTTAGCGCCCGAGAGTTTTCCATTGACTCTTGCTCTTTTTCATCAATCTAGGTTTCTTCAGACTTTGGAATAGATTTTCCATTTACAGTCACCATATGTGGTGTCCATCATGCTTTAACAGCTCTCCAGGCTTTAGCGTCAAGAGACTTAAGAAACGAAGTCATAGGTGTTCTCCAATATGAATAATTCTTGTCGTCCAGTATTGGGGGTCTAGTAGTCGAACTTCCTTCTCTGGCTATCTCCATTTTCAACAGAACCCGCTCTGATACCAATTGAAAAAAAAATAATTATGATCAAGTAAAATACCTTTAGCTATATCCAAAGTTAAACGCCGCAGAAATAGCTAGAGTATAACAACAACAAATAACATAGAAAGACTTTGGTAACCCAATTCGACAAATACGACCTACATCTGGGGAGCTTCTTTGCTCAGATAAGGATTATTATTAAGATTAATGAGATTGTAACTTAAACATGAAAGCTACAATAATTATGTTATCTTTACAACTTAAAGAAATAACTGCAGGCTCCCCCTGACAGTGATGACGAATCTCTTCGAAGATTAATTCAGGCTCCCCTTGAATTACTGAATTTAACTCCTCAATTTCTATATCTTCATTCATAATCCTTATCGCACTTAGACATATATATATATCTTCATACCTTTTGACGATCCACGAAAATATGGCGTAGTCGGATTCTTAAAGTGAACAGCACACTTCTTTTCTTTACGCACGCACCCGTAGAAGAAGATGAACTCACATATATATACTTTACGATTTAAATATATAAAATCTTCTAGATATTATTTGTTCCTCAAGATACGCCAAGTTCTCAAAAGATATACTAAGATTCCTAAAATATAGGAAAAGAATCGTTGGCAAAATATTGTAACAGTGTGTATGCTAGGGGTTTTTTTTTCACCTTTGTAATCAATGTGTAACGACTATTATTTGGTTTAATAAACAAAATTTTAGTAATTTATTGCAAACTTTTGTTCATTGCGTAATTGTATAACATATTGACTCACAAATTTGAAATATCTATTCATCAACAAAATAATTTGACTAGATTATAAAAAATTAAAATAAAACAAACTTTATCCTTTCATTCTACTATAAGTTAAAGAAGATTTGTTTTTGTAAAAATAAATTGTGTTAATAAACAAATCATTGTGATAAATAACATTTTACACAACTTCTTTTTTCCTTTTAGTAATCACACAAAACATTTTAGAATAAAGCTTTTTAAATATAAAAATACTATGGGCTGGTGATTAAAAAAATACAATTCTAACAGAAATAATGTACTATGGTACATTTACCTCCTTATTTGATAAGAAATTTGAAATTTGTAGAATTTTTAAGTTTTTCTCTATTATCATTTTTACAATAATAATAAGAAAACGATAATGTTCTATAATTCATATATTAAATAATATGTCATTTAAACTTAATATGAAGCATTTTTATCGTCTCAACATAATAGAATGAAAGAATTTTAAAACTAAAGAATTAAATATGTCTTCCGAATATTTTTAGGATGTTTATTTTACAATTTTATCCTTTTTTATTTTTAATTACTTACAGAAAATGTCACTTTCTTGAAGACCATATAGTCCTTTGTGTGTTTGTATGAGCTGTTTTTTCTAATTTTTTTTTTTTTTGTCATCTGATACTATTTTTCTAATTAAAATATATCATTTTTATTTAATAATTTGATCTCATTTCTCTAAATAATAAACTATTCATTTTTTTAATGTTTTGAATTTATACAAATTAGTTACTTTATATATTTAACGGTTAATAATGACATTTCTTTTTAATTTATAATAACGTTAGTGATTTTATATTTAATTAAATTTAAAAGGTTTTTAAAACTCAAAAAATTTTGTAACTTATTTAAAGCTCTCCTACGAAATATATAAACGTTCAAACATAATTGTTTGTTATATCATGTTTAATTGATTGTTAGAACTCCAAAAGTTAACAAGTAGTGTTGTACGTTGGTTGATTTTGTTGAGAGATAAAGCTGGTGCAACATGTCAAAAATATTGTCAAGAACATTGTTACATGACGAGTAGCAACTTCAGCAAAATTATTTTTCGAAAATGTAAGTGTGATTTACAAATTTTTGTATTTGCTTCCCTTATTCGCCTGCAAAAGATATTTATTCTCTCTTAAAATATATTCTCAAAGCCATTCATATTTATATTTATGTTATTATTTATTTTTAGGGTCAGTCGTCTCATTAGAAAAGTTTATAAATTTAATGTTTTGAGCTTAGTGTTTGTCTAAACCTTAAACTTCCATGTATTGTTGTCAAGTATCTTTGTGTTCTTCGTGAGGTTGAGTTTTTTATAGTTATTGAAGATCTTGAAAGAGATTGTCCTCTTGATATAGTATTTAGGCAAAGCCAACCACTCTTAGAAAAGCCTAAACATATGTACTAAGAGAATCTCATACAAATACTTGAATAAGCATTATTGTGGGAGTAATTAAATGGAGCTCAAACTTAGAGAGAGCCTAAATTAAAACTAAAGAGGAAGCTATACGTGAACCATCAAAACTTAGGATACTAAACAATTTATCATCTAAGTACCTTCATTGAAATTACTAAACTTCTTATTATAAACATAAATTTATCAAATAAATTTAAATTCATTCCCTCAAAATTTAAATGTGTTCTATGTTTGGAGATATTTTCAATGGTTACTAATGATTAAAAATTTAAGTTTCGTGTGCATATAAATTAAATTGGGCATAGTCAACATTACACCCATTTTGGAACTTTTTGTTCATTAAATTATCAAAAGCTGGATGGTCCCAATCTGTACTATATGATTGATTGTCTTTGACTTCAATATTTCTATTCTAATAAAACCTCTTAAATTTTATTTATTTAATTTCAAAAGTTTGAATTTAGTTTTATAATAATCTTTAATTATAAGTGTTTTATTAAAATCATAATGAATAAATTTTATTCATAAATTATGAAGAAGAAAGGAAATGCATTGGGGAAGGAGAAGAAGAAGGTACGGAGGGTAGGGAGAGAGAACAAAGGAAATTTGGGAGGCGGGGGAAGGAGGAAATAGATTTTTTTATTTGGAAAAAAAAAAGGTGAAAATAATTTTTTTTTTTCAAAAAGAGAAAGTACATATTTAACCTTATTTTTTAGAATATTTTCGTAGGTTTTATTTTTTTCTTTGAAAAAACTAAGATTTTTTTCTACTGGATGATTTTATTTTAACCTTTGAAAAAAAATAAGATCTTGTTTTTAATGTTTTATTAAACCTTAAAAAAAAATACATATTTTTTTTAAACATTCAATAAAAATTATGGGTCTTTTAAAAAATATTGCAAAGCGGCAAAAGAACAATTTCAAGAACGAAAATTTTCCAAAAAATTACATATTCAAATATTATTATCGAAGTTATTTTTAAAATGTATATCTTTTTCAAATAATTTTATTAATCTTTGATAAAAAGTATATATTTTCTCAAAGGTTTTTTCAAAACCTCTTATAAATGTATATTTCTTTCCAAGGTTATTTATTATCCTTTAATAAAGAGTAGATATTATCGAAGGTGTTGAAGAAACCTTCGATAAAATGTATATATTTTTCAAAGGATTTTATTGACCTTTGAAAAAAATTACATATTTCTCAAAGGTTTTTTCAAAACCTCCGGTATATTTTTTCAAAGGTTATTTATTATCCTCCGATAAAAGGTATATATTATCGAGGATTTTTTCAACACCTTCACTAAAATAAGGTTTTTATTATTCTTTATAAAAAGTATATATTCCTCAAATGTTTTTCCTAAACCTCCGATGAATTTATATGTTTTCGAAGGTTTTTTAGCCTCTGATAAAAGAAGGTCGAAATACGCCCACTTTCTTGTAGTGGGTTAAACTTATATTTTGATTTTTTTCAATTTTTTTTTTAAATAAAAATAATGGAGAGCTAGGAAAAAGAATACACTATCTTTATCTCTACCTCTCTTTTTTCCAATAAAATATTAATCACATGACATCTCATGTTTTTGACTTTTTCTTTTAAAAAAATGAAAAACTTAGAAATAGCAATATGAACATAATATCAAAATTCAAAACATGGCCTTTGGTATATCTCATACAACCACTTCAAATTATTTACTTATTAATTTGAGGCTAAACCACTTTAAGTTATATACCTCCCATTCAAACTCTAAATTTCCAACAACTCCTCAAATCAAACAAAATAAATCATATGGAGATCAAAGGCAAAATCATTTCTCCTTCATCATTTGCATTCCCAATATCATTGATCCAAATCTTTGCAATAGGCAGCTGCCTAATAATAATTACATCCAAAGCTTATGCTAATAATTATCCAAACATCAATACAGACCAATCAGCCGTTGTTGCTCTAAAATCCCACATCACAAATGACCCATTTGGCATTACAACAAACAATTGGTCAACAACAACCTCAGTTTGCAATTGGGTTGGCATAGAATGTGGTAGAAAACACAATAGAGTGACAAGTTTGAATTTTTCTTTTATGGGTCTTACTGCTTCATTTCCTCCTGAACTGGGAGCTCTGTCTTTCCTCACTTACATTACCATAAGAAACAATAGCTTTCATGGTCCATTGCCTATTGAGATACTCAATTTGCCTCGCTTGAAAGTGTTTGGTATTGGAAATAATGAGTTTAGTGGAGAGATTCCGGCGTGGTTGGGGCAACTTCCTAGAATAGAAAGATTGTTGCTTTATGGTAATCGTTTCTATGGTTCCATTCCTGTATCCATTTTCAACTTGACTACTCTACTCACGCTTAATCTTCAAAATAATCAGCTTTCGGGTAAGTTTCAAGTTTTTCTCGGCTTCACGAGTTTTCTAAAAAGTGTGTTATTTTGGACAATTTTCTTGAATATAACTGAGCATTACTCTTGATTTTAACATTTCTTTTGTGAACATGTTTTTAGGGAGGTTTAATCATATTTGCTTTCTTTTAAGACTAGTGTGGATAAAACAACCATTATCATTTTAATTAAATGGTCCTAGTTTTTTTTGTAAATTCTATCAATGATAGTTGTTGATATACTATAGTGATAGAATCCAAAATTTTGCTATAACTTGTAAATATTTTAATTTATTTTGTTATTTTTAAAAATACCTTTTTTTAACTCTATTTAAAAAACGTGTTACTTAAAATAACTCTGAAAATTCTTTGTGTTTTTGAAATATGTATCTGATAAATTTTTAGAGAAAAATGTCAATGAAGTATATTTCTAAACCTGAGTTTTGGCAAAGTTGATATATTCCTAGATTACTAGAAACAGGGCTTTTTGTTATGGTTTGGATGGATAGACAACAATAGACTAATAAAGACATAGATATTAGTGTATAGCAATCTATCATTAAATTTTTACTATATATGAACAACCCTATGTATAACATGTTAGAAGAGTTTAATTGATTAACATTATATTTTATTTACCAGGAAGAATACCAAGAGAAGTTGGAAACATGACGATACTCGAAGATTTATTTCTTGATGGTAATCAGCTCACAGGTATTATATTAGATTAGTTCAGGAGGATCAACTCATGTAGGAAACAATTAATTAATTAATTAATCACGCATTATTATTAAATCTAAATTAATCATAAAGAAATGAATAGTTAATTTGGATTTTTGGATCGTCAGAAATCCCATCGGAGATTGGAAAACTTGGAAGATTGAAGATATTGAACTTGGAGAGTAATTTAATCTCAGGCCCAGTTCCAGGGGGGATCTTCAACCTTTCGTCTCTCATCGCATTGGATCTAACAAGAAATAGCTTCACCGGGGGGTTACCGGACGACATTTGTGAAAATCTTCCGGCGTTGCAAGGCTTGTATTTGTCCATTAACCACCTCTCCGGCAGACTTCCGTCGACGCTGTGGCGGTGTGAAAATATTGTGGATGTAGGAATGGCAGACAATGAGTTTACAGGAAGTATACCCACAAATTTTGGGAACTTGACTTGGGCGAAGCAGATCGCACTCTGGGGTAACTATTTGTCAGGTACCATTTGATTAGCTTGCAAATATATAGATTATATTCAAAACATGTGGAACAATATCTTATATGTTCTTATTTTAAAAAATTACAAATATAGAAAAATTTGAAATCATATTGTACCCGATAGACCATGAGACTCTAGGATAGTTTATTGCTAGATTTTGACTAAAATATTTTTAAATGTTATTATACATTTGATTATTATCCTTAAAATTATTACATTTCATAATTACGTACTCTCATTTCAAACCCCATAACCACAAGACAAATTTAGGTTTATGAGGGGTATTAAAATAATTGATTGCTTGAAATTTTGGATTTGGTTGAGTTGGGTTTATCGACTCATTTGAGTTTGGTTAAATTCAAATAAATGAAAATTTTATGAGTTGGGTTTGTTCATGAGTTCACCTAGAAAACTAAACCCAATTGAACCAATTCAAATTTTTTAATATATATATATGTGTGTGTTTCTTTACCTATGATACAATTAGGGGTCTTTTAAATATAGAAAAATAAGTTAAATTATTTGCAAATTATAGCAAAATTTTATGCGTTTCTTACGATCTAGATAAAGGTGTATGAGGTTATAAGAAATCCAAATTCATATTTCAGATATATGTTTTTTTTAGTTCAAGGTTATAAGTATAAAATAGTAACCCAAGTGAGTTGATTTCAATAATAATTTAATTTAATCACTACAAAATTAATTTTAAGTATTTTTTTTAGTATAACAGTCGTGGAGATAGAAATTGGAATTTCCAATCTTAGAATAGTAACTAAAGCCCAAGTGAGTTGACTTACATGTCAGTTTTTAATAACAAATTCTTTTGTTAAGTATAGTAATTCGTAGAAATGGACTAAAAAGAACCTACAAAGATCAAAGTGAACAAATTATAAATGTAGATGTTGATGGATATGAAGTATCTAAACCTAAAACGTTAATATACTAATTATAATAAGATGTTTGGTTCTATTGTGTATAAAGTTACGAGAAATTCAAGTTCACATTCGAGACATAACTTTCTTATTTCAAGCTATGAGTAAACAAATCATTCTAAGATAATAAATATAATACAGTAGCAAAAAAATGAACTCAATTCGATAATAATTGATATGTATTTCTTACGAGATTGAATGTTGTCTCTATAATTTACATATGTTTTTTATGTAACAAATGCTACAATATAATAATGCAATGAAACAGGCAAATAATATTTGTTTGAATGCATGCAACAGGTGAAATTTCTAAGGAGTTTGGTAATCTTCCAAACCTAGAGACATTGGTACTGCAAGAAAATCTTTTGAATGGCGCAATACCATCAACAATCTTCAACCTTACAAAACTAAGAATTATGTCACTATTTCGAAACCAACTTTCTGGAACTCTCCCACCAAATCTTGGCACCAACCTTCCAAATCTTGCCATGCTCTTTCTTGGTGAAAACAAACTCACAGGATCCATTCCTGAATCCATCTCCAATGCTTCCATGCTTTCAAAATTTGATCTTTCACAAAACCTCTTTTCTGGACCCATTTCCCCTGCTCTTGGCAACTGTCCAAGCCTACAATGGCTCAATTTGATGAACAACAACTTTTCCACTGAAGAATCTTCTTCTAAAACAAGCATCTTCAACTTTCTAGCCAATTTAACCACATTGGTAAGGCTAGAGTTGTCATATAATCCTCTAAACATCTTCTTCCCAAATTCCATTGCAAACTTTTCTCCTTCTGTACAATATCTTTCAATGGCAGATGTGGGAATCATGGGTCATATTCCTGCAGATATTGGTAACTTAAAAACACTGACAGTTCTTATATTAGATGACAATGAAATTAATGGAACTATTCCACCTTCAATAGGGAAACTAAAACAACTTCAGGGTTTATATCTTCGTAACAATTACTTAGAAGGAAACATTCCCATTGAGTTATGTCAGCTAGATAATTTGTTTGAGTTGTTCTTGGATAATAATAGCCTTTCTGGAGCATTACCTGCTTGCTTTGAGAATCTCTCATATTTAAAAACTTTATCTTTAGGCTTTAATAACTTCAATTCTACAGTGCCTTCTTCTTTATTCAAACTTTCTAATGTCTTGAGCTTGAACCTTTCATCAAATCTTCTTACTGGATCTCTCCCAATTGGTATTGGGAATGTAAAGCTTATGTTAGATTTGGATGTCTCAAAGAATCAACTTTCTGGTCAAATCCCAAGTAGCATTGGAGACCTTACAAATTTGATTGGTCTGTCATTATCAAGTAATGAGCTCGAAGGATCTATTCCTAATTCATTTGGGAATTTGGTTAGTTTGAGAGTTTTGGACTTGTCCAACAATAACTTAACAGGAGTAATTCCAAAGTCTTTGGAGAAGCTTTCTCTTCTTGAGCATTTTAATGTCTCATTTAATCAATTAGTAGGAGAAATTCCAGATGGGGGTCCTTTTTCTAACCTCTCAGCTCAGTCATTCATGTCAAATCCTGGACTTTGTGCGGATTCTTCTAAATTTCTAGTTCAACCTTGCACAAGAAACTCATCTCAAGGCTCAAAGAAGAAATCAAATAAACTGGTAATTATCCTTGTACCTACCTTGTTAGGCACATTCTTAATTGTCCTTGTACTACTTTTCTTGGCATTCAGAGGGAAGAGAAAGAAAGAACAAGTACTGAAGGATGTCCCATTACCTCATCAACCCACTTTGAGAAGAATCACATACCAAGAACTTTCACAAGCAACAGAAGGATTTAGTGAAAAGAACTTAATAGGTCAAGGGAACTTTGGGTCAGTTTACAAGGCAACACTCTCAGATGGAACAATTGCTGCTGTGAAGGTATTCAATTTGCTGAGTGAAAATGCACATAAGAGCTTTGAAATAGAGTGTGAGATATTGTGCAATGTTCGTCATAGAAACCTTGTAAAAGTTATAACAAGCTGCAGCAATATGGATTTCAAAGCATTGGTATTAGAATTCATGCCAAAGGGTAGTCTTGAGATATGGTTAAATCATTATGAGCATCATTGCAACTTGAATACGGTTGAGAGATTGAATGTCATGATAGATGTTGCTTTAGCTCTTGAGTATCTTCATTATGGATTTGGAGAACCTATAGTTCATTGTGATCTGAAGCCTAGCAATATACTGTTGGATGAAGATATGGTTGCACACTTGACAGATTTTGGGATTTCGAAACTCTTGGGTGGAGGAGACTCTATAACCCAAACTATGACCCTTGCAACTGTGGGATACATGGCCCCAGGTGAGTCTATTCTCTTTTACTAAACTATAATTGTAACAACAGTTTTAGAAATAAATAATCAATCCTACAGCAACATTTCAAAAAATTGTAAATATAGCACACTCTATTAATGATAGATCAATATTTGCAACATGGTCTATCAGTGATAAACTTTGACGTATTTTGTTATATTTGCAATTTTTTTAAAATGTTGTTGTATATGCTAATATTTTTAATCTAATTGTTATATTTGTAACTATCTCTTTACTAAACTTGAATTCAATCAAATTTGCAAATGTTATAACATGATTAATTTAGTTTCGTTGGAATTTTTTGAATTTGTTATATATTTGGCACTTTGGATGTTTTTTTTTTTATTTATCTTGAATCTATCATTGACTATCGATGATAAATTTCAAATAATATAAGCTCTAATCACTGATAGAAGTCTATCATTGACATGAATCTAGAAGTGATAAAAGTCTATTACTACCAATAGAAAAATCTACCAATGATAGACTCTTATCATTGATAGGACATATTTAAATTTGCTATATTTGTAATTTTGAAAGCCATTCTCTCTGTCTACCTGTGAACACAACAAACACACTGTTAGTAAACCATGCACATCTTTGTATCACTTTTTTCTTGTTCTTTGTTATTCGCATTCGATTTTGTTTATGTCATAACAAATTTAAACAACTGTTCTGTTTTTTGCATTGGTTATTGCAAGCAGAGTTGGGATTGGATGGGATTGTCTCAAGAAGAGGTGATATCTATAGCTATGGTATTTTGCTTATGGAAACATTCACAAGAAAGAAGCCTACAGACCAAATGTTTTGTGGGGGAGAAATGAGCTTAAGGGAATGGGTGGCCAAATCATATCGTCACTCAATAACTGATGTTTTTGAAGATTCTGCTTTGGTTACAAAGAATGATGAAACTTTGAACCATAGGACTGAAATTGAATGTCTGACATCTATTATATCATTGGCCTTGTCTTGCACAGTGGAATCGCCAGAGAAGAGACCAAGTGCCAAACATGTTCTTGACTCACTCAACAACATCAAGACAGCTTTTATGAAATATGAAAGATCCTAGGATTGGATATTGATCCCTATTTTCAATAATGCTGAACGTATGGGAATAAGGCATAGTTTGGATTGGGATTGCTTTTGTTTATAAAGTTCTTTAGTGACATGTTTGGATTTTGCTCTATTTATTTGATTTTTAAACAGTTCAAACTATTTTTCATGAACAGAACATAATTAAATAAATTACAATGAGAAAGTTAAGTAGGAACTCCTACTTTGAAGTGAATGAGATGATTTTTTTTTCTCAAAAAACAACTAGTTGTTTAGTTGTTTATTTGTTAAATAGTAATTTTCATCTAAATTATTTTAACCAGCTAAGCTAGTTAACCTTTGAGTTGGAGTTTATCAATGATATATTTTCGTCGAAGAGCCAACAAAGTTATCTCACCCACAACCTAGGTCAACATTGACCAAGGTGGCCACTTTGGCTTATAGCTCCTAAAAGTGGCTTTTCTAAGACTTTTAGGCCGTGGGTGTGGTCGGGAGTGCTTGCACTTCGAGTCTTTTGCTTTATAATTTTTTGTTGTTGTTGTGTTATGTCCAACTTCACGTCTAACTAGTGGGTTGAAAAGTTTGTCGATGAATTAATCAAAATTGAATCTAAATGAGTATTCAAATAGTGATACGATAGATTGCCTTAGAAAATTGAAATAAAATGTTATTTGATTTGGTATTTTAAAATAAGGTTGGTAACCATTTTGAACCATTTTTAATATTTCTTTTTCTACCTCTCTCATTAGTTTCCTCTCTCCCGAACTTTCTTCCTCATCCTATGATTCCTATAGACCTCTTACATGCATTTCACTTTCAACGATAACAAATAAGTTGTTTTCAAATGTAGAACAAACTAAGTGCGGAGGGCAAAAGTTAGAAAGTAAGTGAGAGTGAGGGAGGAAGCGAGAATCCAAACAAACAAGAGTGATAAAAGAAAAAAAAATCTATAAAAAAGTTAGGTGACACCAGAAAAAGGGTTTTGAAAGGTTTGTTCAGAAAGGGTTGGTTAAATTTTATTTTTAGAGCCTATTCTTTTAACTTGGTGTTGGTCAAATTTCACCCTTTTAACAAGTAAATTTTTACTAAATTTTATATAAGTTTTCTTGATATCTAAATGTTGTATAGTAAATTATCTCATATAAGGTTAGTTAGTTACATTGTTTACCTTAGTCTATAGAATCATAGAATTATTGATTTATTTTTCATGTGGATATCAATCAAATCGTAGAAAAATATAAATAATAAAACATCAAACACGTTACATTTTCTAAAAGCTAGGAATGTTTATTTACTAATTCAAAATGACAAGTTCATGAATTTGCTTTCCCCTGTTCTACAATCTACACCCGCCACAAGCGTGGATCTCTGATTCATTTTGGAAAATTTTATCATCCCCCATTTTAGTCTTTAAGTATGATCCGCGAAACGGTCACAAAGAGGAGGACAAATCTTTCAAAAATGTCAAAGTTAGTTTGTTCCAAACAGTTCTGTCAAATTGTTGGCTCATAAGATTCACTGGACCCGCCAATTCAAACCATTCATCCTCTTCTTCTTCTTCCTTTAAACTTCAGTTCAGGCTCTATTGCTCAATAACGTGGGAACCCAGAAAGAGAGTAGCTCTGAAATGGACGTTTTGCCCTGGTTGGTAACCTGTAATTGTTCCCAACTATTTCTTGCTGTTCAAGGTTAGTCTGAAAGTGTTACTTGGTCTTTAAATTTTTGCTTTTATTTCACTCATCTATTCTCAACGGCCTTGGCAGCTTTCTCCTTTCCCTTTTATGCTTGACGTGTATGCATATCTTCTTCTTTAACAATTTTTTTTTTGTTACCAAACTTGAATTTTTGTTAGATTACTTCTGTCTTTGTGTTGGTGGGTTGTTTTCTGAGAAAGACAGATAGAGAGAGTCTGTGAGAAAGAGGAAATTGTGAATGCAGGGGTTCATAGTTTATGGTTACATGTTTTTCTGTTATTCGGTTCCTTAAAACACTTAAGTTTCTTGATAGTGTAAGAAATGATAGATGTTTGAGGCTGTTTGAGAGATAACAATGGGGAAGCAAGGGACCTCCAGGAATCAGCGCTCTGAGTCACAGAATGAGGGGATGCCATTAGGAATGAAAGATTATCAGATTAGATGTTCAGAAAACTTTTGTGGGAATAATCCTTCTATTGGTAGGAGGCTTTCTGGAGAAAATGTGAACTCAAGTTTGAAAAATGTATCAGTTCATGGATTGAAACATGATTTTTCCAAATTGAGTGCTTCTAAGGGATCCTATGTGGGCAAAAGGAATTTTTGGCTTCAAAAGCATGTGAGGTCGATTTTGTTTATGATTGGGGTGATTGTTTTTGTTTTTTTGGTTGATTCTTTAACAGTATCTCTAGTCAATTTGATTATTCGCCGGAACAGTCCACCTCCCAGAAAATCAAGTAGTATCAAGGTAAAATTTGCTAATTGTTCTGACAGATATGTTTTGTGCTCTCTGCACATAAGTGTTCTTAATATAATAGAGGAATGTTTCTAGATTTAATTAGTATTTGGAAGTTTAATGGGCTGGTAATAGCTTCGTAGGTATGGTGCTGATAGATATCCTTATATGCTTGGGCCCTTCATACTCTCTTTCCTTTATTTGAGCAGCAATCTTGTTAAGATCCATTAGTACTAACTTTGTAGGATTCCCAAATGCTATGGATAGAGATTGTCAGTTGCTATTACAATGTTCTAAGTTCTAACACCAATGCTCTAGTGATGATATATTCATTTTTGGTGACTCAAGGTTGATATTGGTCCCAATGTTCACAAAGAAAAATCACCAATCCAGATGTATGATCGCCTTGTGCATTTGGCCTCTAATTATCTTGCGGAGGTTTTCTACTTGACTCTTCTCATACTGTAAATGTTTGAATCAGCTTTATCCGTCATTTTTCTGATGAAATCTTAAAATATGAGACTGTTCTTTTGCATTCAGATTGAGTTTAAACCAGAGAAATCAAGCTTGTGGAAGGAGCCATATCTTCAGGCCTCTGCATGGGTACCCTGTGCAGATGGAAAGGTTGGATCAGATTTAGGTGCCCGATCAGACCTTAAACTATTTGATGTTCATATATCCCTTTTAATTTTTGCTCGGATAATTGTTAGTTGCTGCTGCAGACACAATGAGTGTCCATAGACAATTTAGTGCATGAAAACTTTATCACGTGACTGACTGAGTTGTAATCTTGGAGCAGGGAAGTTTGGTAAGACTAACGGCTACATAGTAGTCAGTGCAAATGGTGGTCTAAATCAACAACGAGTTGCTGTAAGTGTTTGTATCTTCCATGCCACTATTATCCTTATTTATGTTCTGCCAGCACATTGACATGTTCAAACGCTTATACATGATGAAATTTTTGCTATCGTAACTGCTAATGAGAATATGAAAATAGCTAAGAGAACGTCATTTTACATGCTATTTTGATCGTTTTATAACTGGGGTTCATTATTTAGGGAAAATAGACAATTGAAAAGAACGATAAAGAAATAGGCTGTTCATATAATTTTCTAGCTTATCTTCATATTGGCTATGTTTAGAGAAAATACGTATTCCGTATAAGGGTCATAACGTTTACTTGCAATATTCTTAACTACAACTCGCAAGCATATTTGATGATATTTTCTTAGATAGATCATGCTTCATTCTTCTTTGCAAATATACCATCTTTTGACTTCTCTACTTAGCTTGGTCTTCACGTGGGCTTACAACACTTGCAGATCTGCAATGCTGTTGCACTGACCTCTCTTCTTAATGCAACTCTAGTAATTCCAAGATTTCTTTACAGCAATGTATGGAAGGATCCAAGGTATGAGATCTTTCTGAATCCATATGTTTCTATTAAATTTGTTTTACTAGTCTAACTCTGTCACTTAAACCATTTAATTGCTGATGTAGTTATGTAAGAATGATTAACCTTTGGTTTCATTTGTGCATTGGTAGTCGAGAAAATTGCATGTCAAAGCTTCGAACAGATGGAATTTATAGTCATTCAACCATATTAAATACCATTCACATTAAACTGTAGCTGATAAAAGAACTTTCAAAATTGAATAGTGTTTCTAATGTACATTTTGAAATTAATCTACAACTTTTGGCCATGACTAGCATTTGCAATTGTTGGTCTAGTGGCCGTCCAATTGTTTACATTCTATGCTCAGTGACTGGCAGAGTCTCATACTGTGCTTCTTTAATGAGAATGCAGCCAGTTTGGTGACATATACCAAGAAGACTACTTCATAAATACTCTTAAAGATGATGTACATATTGTCAAGGAACTCCCTTCTTACTTAAAGTCTGTTGATCTAGAGGCAATTGGTAGTCAAGTATGTTATAAATAAATTCAAATACTTCATATAACAATTTTCACTCTTGGAAACAACTCAGTAACTCCTGGTATTTTTTCAGATCACTGATGAAGACATTGCAAAAGAGGCAAAGCCCATTGATTATATTAGAACCGTTCTCCCTCTCCTTTTGCAGAATGGAGTTGTTCACTTCCTTGGCTTTGGAAATCGACTTGGCTTTGATCCCATACCTTTTAACCTTCAGGTTTTAAATCAAATATAACAGGAAATACATTATTGCTAGTGTATTTAGCTCACTATCGCAAATTAATTTTTGCATCTAATGTTTCATTTCTGATAATTCAGATGTTACAATTTTCTCTTCGAAAAGAAATTTCAGATGTTTTCTTTCACTCTCTAGAGAGATCAAGTCATTTTTTACCTTTATTTATCTGAGTGAAAGAAAACAACCTAGATAAATAAAAATTAGCAGTAGTCAAGATCTTGAGTTTTTTTCTATTTAGAAGTTTAGAGCAGAAAATGAACATAGACTTAGAGCCTTAAGCCTTTATCCCAAGATTGGTTGACTAGTCTTCCTGTACTCAAGCATGACTTTCTATATCAGTGGCATTGTCACGAGTGAACTATATGCTTGGAAGAAAAACATCACTTAGTTAAACCAAACCGTTTATGTCTGTGTTTGCTAGTTTTTAAGTTGTTTGGAAAAGAAGTAAATTCAATATTTTCAAAGAAGTTTTATTAATCTTATCATTGTATGAAAGCTTATTCTCTGCCATCTTCCCAAGTGACTAGAGGATTGTCTGAACCTCATAGTGAGTCTGTAGTGTAGGTATCTCTTAATAATTTGCTTCAATTTTTTTTACAATTGCAGAAATTAAGATGTAAATGCAACTTCCATGCTCTGAAGTTTGTACATAAAATTCAACAAGTTGGTTCTATATTGGTCAAAAGAGTACGAAAATATGATGCTGCCAAAAGTATGCTGGATAAACAATTGCTTGGAAACTTCATAGACTATGTGCCGTCCAAAGAAGACAGAGTTTTTGTGGGTCCAACGAAGTATCTTGCTTTACATTTGAGATTTGAAGTGGATATGGTTGCATACTCCCTCTGTGACTTTGGAGGTGGAGGAGATGAGAAGAAGGAGCTTCAAGCATACAGAGAGATCCATTTTCCTCTACTGATTGAGCGTTTGAATAAGTCAAAGTACTTCACTCACTGGATTTTTTGTCACAATGTATCCCAATTTTCAGATTATATCAACTTATGTTAGTATCTTCTGATCATTTTGGAATTGCAAATTGGTTTGCAGGGCAATTTCTTCCACAGAGTTGAGAATATCAGGGAGATGCCCGCTGACACCAGAAGAAGCAGGACTTGTTCTAGCCGGACTCGGATTCAAACATAGAACTTATATTTATTTGGCTGGATCTCAAATATATGGTGGAAATTCCCGAATGCGGACCTTTACCGACCTCTATCCTAATTTAGTCACAAAGGAAACACTTCTTACACCCAGTGAACTTGAACCTTTTCAAAACTTCTCTTCCCAGGTATAACACATTGAAGAACGAGACAATTATTTTCATCTCTTGAAAGATTATATCATGGTAATCTTTATGCTACATTTCTGAAAAGAGTCAGTGTTACCTCATTGATTACTGTCATCTGTTTTTTCCGAACGATTTTATTTTGTATTGACTATTTACTATGAGAGTCTCTCTCTTTACAACTTTAGATGCTTCTTTCAGCAGTAGCTTTACTGTGGAACCAAGCTTTTGGAATATGGCTATACCTGACTTATTAGACTAAAATGCTTGTTTAGCTTGCAGCGTTGGATTTTATTGCCTGTGCAAGTGCTGATGTCTTTGCCATGACCGATTCTGGAAGCCAACTATCGTCTCTGGTATCAGGATTTCGCACTTACTTTGGAGGTGGCAAAGCTCCTACTTTAAGACCAAACAAGAAAAGGTTAGCAGCAATCTTGTCCGAGAATAAGACCATAGGCTGGAATACTTTTGAAGATAGAGTTAGAAAGATGATTGAGGAAGGTCAACGAGTCCAGACCAGAGGCTTTGGTAGAAGCATCTATCGTCAACCAAGGTGCCCAGAATGCATGTGTAAAAGATCCCAGTAGTGTAAAGAGTACAAATAATTCTTAGTTGCCTTGGATGGAAATTGACATGTATCTTTTACCTTCGCCTCCGGCAATATTCAAATTCATTTTTTCATTCTTATTCTGTCTATATGCAATTGCCCCATTTTGCTTGTTTTGTAGTTCTTTTGCAAGATCACATTCACAATGCTTGCTCGCATAAGGAGTTGATTGAATTTTCTTTGAGGTACAAAATTATCATTGATTGAAAAAAAAAAAAAATAGACTACAAGGTCTTTTCTTTCAATACAATACAGGTTGGCTTTATTTTTTTTCAACTCGAATATATTCCGAGCAAGGTGATTATCATTCAAAACTGGGAGGAGGCCAAGGGATGCCCTGCCATTGATGGAGTCTAGTCTCGTCTTTTAGTACTTCACCCTTCCTCAACATTCAAAGAATCTTTCTCAACCAGGAAATGATGCTTTCCACAAATTGTTTGCCATCTCTCTGTTGGTGGGAAGCGAACTTTGTTCTCTCCTCAGTTTCATCCTTCAATTCAAGATGGAGGGAAGAAACGATTTAGGTTAAATGGAAGAGTGTAGAACTCCTCATTCCTGCTGTCTCCCTTAAACGTCCTGAACTTAACCCACCATGGCATGCCCCTGTCTCTAGCACTGTCTTTATAGTCTAGTGTGTTATCCAAGAAAACAGCGACAATGAGGGCTACTGTTGGTGGCGAGAAGAAGATAGTGTTGAGGAAGTCATTGAACTGCACATTAGAACGAGAAAACGTGTGAAAACACAAACTCATTGGTTAGCTCATGTCCGTAGAGAAAATTAGGTGAAAACACAAACTCACCCATCCAGCGTTTGTGTGAGCAGGACCATGAAAGGCCTTTGCAGTGTACTCCCTAAAATAATCAGGCACAGACAAACCTAAGTACAATGCTACCCCAGTTATGAAGAGATTCCTCATTGAATTCATGTTGGTAAATTGCAAAAATGACAACCCTACGGAGGCTGAAAAAAAGAGCTTGAAAAGTTAACACTCCATTTACAGAGAATACACAAAATATGAACAATATGCAAAATCTACTCACCAACAAGACCAAATAAGACACAATATACAGCTGCAAATATGGTGAAGGGTATTGAAGCAAACAATGCACCAAATTTCCCTGCAGGAAGCAGCAGAGTCCCGACATGATAAACACTTAAACAAGATTAAATGTAATGTTACAAAGTAATTACTTGAACTTATTCTGCTCACCTAGAATTGAGAAGAATATCATAAATCCAGCTGAAATCTGGATAACCCTGCGGCTACCAACACGGGTGCTACCGAGCAGCCCTACGTTTTCTCTGTATTTACATTTTAAGTCAGAAAATTGCGTAGCTATATATGATCTCAGTGACACAATGCAACGAGAAGCCAATAAAGAAATCTTACATTGACACAGTTGATCCAGAGAGTGTCCCAAATAGACCACTCAGAAGAATCCCAATCCCCTGCCAACCAATGCCTCGGCTTAGAACATGAGCTGGAGGAGGGGTTGCACTTGCAAAACGTGATGCTGCCTTAAACGCTCCGGTTGACTGTTAAATAATTATGAGTTTTCCATATTACTCTTTCAAGTACAGATCCAGAATTATAATATATTGCTAGAGTAGAACAATATAGTACCTCAACCAAAGATACCAGAACTGCAGCCATCATCCCAAAAGCATGACCAGCATTGAAAGTTGGAGCACCCCACTGAAGAGGGTATGGAATCTTAATCCTGAATGATGAAGGAGGCAACATTAGAGAAGAAGGGTGAAGTTATCTTTTTTTCTTCCCATATCAAAAGAAAGTAAAAGTGAGATCGGGTTTAGATAAGAACCATGGAGCAGATGATATGAGGTTGGCCCTGTCAGTTCGACAATTCATTTGAGTTAATTCCGGTCTATGTTTGTAAGCACCACTGGCTGTCAATAGGTGTGCATATGCCCATATCACAGTGACTGTTATAAGAAGAGCGAACCGTTCGAGTATAGGCAGTTGCCTGGTATGAAAACCTTTGAGATACTGCAAGAGAAGCAAATTGTATAGATTTTAAAAAGGGCGCCTGACCTACATCACTCTTCTCCCTCTTAAATGAGTATGGAACATTAGTGTCAAGACTTTAATTGCTGCTATTGGTTTTTAGTAGAAAGATAATTAGACATCACCTGTGAGAAGGCTATGAACAGTATAAGCATTGGAACGCCAATTTCCACACATCTTCCAACCTGGTTAAATTCCAATGGTGAGATAAAATGAAAAACCAAAAAAAGACAAAAAATTTAAACACACACACCAAACGGGGATCCCTTAAAATGGCAAATTGAAGTATACCACTGGGAAGCCTCTGTCAAACAGACCAAAGCCTACTAGTGCAATCACAGGGACCATTCCAAGAGGACTGAAGAACCTGAAATGAATGATGAACTTCCCTTCATTAATATATATCATATATGTAGAGTGAAACAGATTTTGTCATGTAATAATTCTTAAGGAAGTTCTACCTCGAACAAATAGCCCACAACTGACTGTATCCCAGGATAATCTGTATGCTTGATGATACAATTAGAGCTCCTTGAACTGCTCTCATTGTGTTCAGAAATCTCTATAGAAGTAACATGTTAATTTTACTTTATGTAGGAAAATACCTGAATCTCTGATCTTATGTTTAATTCATGAGGAAAAAGGAAAGGAAAAAGACAACAATGTTGACTCTTTGGACATTGATTGAGTTGGATGTATGGACAAAATCTCACACTCCATTATGCATCAGTAAAGACAATTAATTTGGCCACACGTTTTGGAGACAAATGGAAAAGTTGAAAAAACATACAACATTGAATCGGGTTACTGACCAAATGGGGGTCCTCGATTCTTGATAAAGATGAGTCGTGAATGATTGAAATAATCGGAACCATAAAGGCATAAGAACCTCCGATAACAGTAGGCAATCTTGTTCCAAACAGAGTTTGTAGAAGCGTATTGATCCCTTCAACAAAAAGTAGAGTCTGTACAACTCTCACTTTATCACCCTGTATCATAGTTTCAAACCTCATTAAAAAAACAAGCAGAAAAGCATCTTGAGATGAAAAGGTTTGAGCTTATTTTCTTTTGTCTCTATGTAGCAGCCGGAGAATCTGTCACTTATGATATTAAAACTCAGAATATTCCAAAGTCTTCACGTAGGAACGGAAAAATAAAAATAGCAAAAACAAACTTGAAAATGAAGAAATAGGAAGAAAGTAAGGAACTTTTTTCTTACATCATCGCCTCCCATCAAAGGAACAAGGAAAGACGGAATCATCACAGCAGTACCCAAAGCCAGAATGTAGTGCTGGAAACCCAAAGCAATTGCTTCCCCTGTTTTCGAAACATCAACAAACAACAACAATTCACGAACTCAGAAGAGAAAAACATCAATGAACTAGTTTAACTCTCTGGATTACAGAAAATAAAGCATTACCCCAAGACGGGTTAGAATCAATACAGTACTCCAAGCCCTGAAGTTGATCCATTGGTGGATGGCTAATCTCCTCTGGTTTTGGAGCTTCCATTACTCACAAACCCCAGTTCTCGAACTTCCAATGTGTAAAAATCCCAAATGGGAATCCGGTAAAATAACCAAAATGTCGAAAGAACAGAGAAACAAACAAACAAAGCAAAGCAAAGCAACCCAATCTCTCTGCCTCTCTCTCCCTCTTAGGAAATGGAAGAGAGAAGAGATTACAACTACAATGAGAAAAGAAGAAATGGAAAAAAGCAAAAGTGGGTCTGAATGAAATTAAAAAGTTCAAAGATATTAGAGAGAGGGAGAGAGAATGAGCAAAGTTGAAGAGGAGGGTTGAATGCAGGGAGAGAAGTTGCCGCCCATTACTAAGCGGCTTCTTTTTAGCTTTAGTTTTGGCCTTCACCAAATTTTTTTTTTTTTTTTTTTTTTTGGGACTTACCAAAAGGTCCGTTAAACTTTTTGTAGATTACCGAAAACACCCTCACAAAAACAGCCAAACTCAGATATATTACCGTTGCCTCTCTTCCTCTCTTCCTCTCTTCCTCTCTTCCTCTCTTCCTCTCTTCCTCTTCACCTTCCTTATAAATGTTTTTGTGATAAAGAGTGTACTGAAAAGGAACAAAAACATCACCCAACTAATTAAATGTTTCACTATTTATTATTTAATTCCTTGTCGGATATTTTAATTTCTCTTCCAACACAACTTTCTTATCATTATTTGGTCAATCTTAAAGGACAACTAAAAACCAATTTTGGTCTTCTCTTCTCTTCTTGTAGCCACTTATATCATCTTCCAACTTTTAAGTAAATGAACTAATAATCACTTTATATGTGGGTATAACTTTGGATGAATATATCTAATCTTGCTGCCATTTGTCGCTATCGTGTGGGCTATTTGTCGTGTGGGTTATTTGTCCCTATTTATGCACACCTATTGACAGCCATTTATCGGGTGGGCTATTTGTCGCTATCATGTAATTATTAAATTTATATGTAATAATCCTTGTGAGCTTGACCTCTAGTTCGTTTTTTCTAGGTTTGGTCTCACTTCCCTAGCCGTTGTATGAAAGATCCTTGTACACTTGTATTGTCGAACTTACCGCACTTTAATTTCTAAGTTAGTATAGAAAGTGTATAGTTTAGTTAAAAACAAAAATAAGGTCATGATCTTCATTTGGAGATTACTTACCTTTTTTTTTTCTTAAAGCCATTAAAGGAGAATCTTTCTAATATTCTTGGCTTTAAGGAGAATCTTTCTAATATTCTTCCCCTAGCAGTTCCGTGTGGTTATATGTAACTTTGACAATACAATGCTCGAAGTTGCTTAGATCTATTTGTGAACTTTGAGTCTTGTTTGGAACAACCCTCAACAAGGGCAAATTACAACTTTAATATATAAACTTTGAGATTGGTATCTATTGAACTTTAAATTTTCTAAAGTTATCTAATGGGTCATTGAACTTTCAATTTTATATTTAATATATTCTTACACCTTGTAAATATATCATACGTCCCTAAACTTTGATTTTTGTATTTAATATATTATTGTCATGCATATTAAAACAGTTAAGATTTATTGATCAATTAGATATAAATTTGAATTGTATGTCTAAGTCTAACATAACCATACACAAACCTGAGTATCTATTTGACACTTTTTAATGTCAAAATAACTAATTGGACACAGAGTTAAATAACAAACAAACCACTTTTAAAGATTAGGTAACAAATGTAACACAATTTTCAAATTTAAAAGTATTAATCTAACCCTTTTTCATTTTTTAAATATGGATTTGTATATTCATCAGAAAATACTTATTTAATAAGATATTGATTGTTACACTTCACTATCGTCTTTATTTCATTTTAAATTTCCTAATTATTGCAAAAAGAAAAATGGTGACAAAGATTCTATATGTAAGAATATAACATGAATTATGGGTAAGAAATAGTTGCATAGTTGGGCATGAAGTGGAAATCAAGTGGTCAACATCTATCTTTTTAGTTGTTTTCATCTTTAGCTCTCTTAGCTTCTTTTTCCCTTTTGTTGTGTGTGTGATTAGGATGATTGGGACAAAAGTGAAGACCTCTAATGATGAAAATTGGATTATAGTATATGCAAAACAACACTACAAACTCTCTCTAATATGAACTATATGTCTTCAATTAGTTTTTCTTTATTCCACTAACTAGACTTGTTAGTTAAGTTTTGATCTTTTTGTGGCATACAAAACAAATTATAAAAGATTTTACAATAATATATATATTTAAAGTGCCTATCAAAAACTCTACAAAGCAATCAAATTTGATTTTGTAACATTTGGTTGGCTTTATATATCTTTTAGTGAAAGCTTATTAAGAATTATAAGATCACACATAAGTAGTATCATTGTCAACTTTATTAGATAAACCACATCAAATATGACACATTTAATTTAACAACACAAAAAGTGTAAACTAAATGAACCTTAGGGTTTTTTTTTATATATAAATTTTATAAATTTTTATAACTATTGGTAGTATTATTTTTATAAAGAAATAAGAAATAAAAAAAAGGAAAGCAGTGGGATTCAGAAGTATGAGTAGACTCCAACGTGTGTTTGTAAGGAACCAAACCGCCTTTCACCAATCGCTAATTCACCAACGTCTCTTACTGCTGCTTCGAAATCTCTGCTTTCTCTCTCTCTCTCTCTCTAGAAAAACTTATTGTTTTTAATGATTCTCGTGATCTTCTTTGTATTTATCTCAATAATCTACTGATAAAGATGTTGTTTACTTCACTAATGGCCATTACAAGCTTTATCAAGATTCTTTTCACTTCTCTTTAATTATTACAAATCATCTTCACTATTATTTTTTTAAATGTTAATTATTTCGAAAAAGCATTCACTTTTTTCTTGTTCAGTTATATTATTCTTTTGCTATTTTAGTTTTAATTTCAATTAGGTTCCTGTGATTTCAAAACTTAGTTCGGTTAATTATTCTAAAGTAAATTATCCCATTGACTACCAAATGTCAAAGGATTTCTTTTTCTATGGTTTTCTTGTAATGCTGCAAAGGAAAGTACTAACCTAAGCCTAAGGTTCTACCAAAAGATGAAAAGTTTTGCTACATCTGCTTTGTATTACCAATATTTGGCTAAATTTGTAGGTCCATTTGCCACTCATTTAGCAGGAACAAAATGTTTAGGATACTAATTTGATTCCTTTACTTATACTTTTACTAAATCACAAATTTAGCCTCATTGCTAAATATCCATTTTCCTCGAGGTATATCCATTTGAAAAGGGACTGTGGGAGAATGTGAAAAAATATTGTATGTTTGTATTATAACAAATATTGTATGTTTGTACTAAATCAATACGCACGATCAAAATCAACCGGGAAGGATCAAGAAAGACTTATAACAAATTGTCCGTAAAAGATGAAACTTTGAGGGAACTATTTTTATGTGACCAATATCAAAGGATGACAGATGATGTATAACTACACAAAGGTGAAAGGTGATGCATAAAAATAATAAGCAGCACCGGAAACTCCGTCACCCTTTTCCCTGGTCTCAACTAAGGTGAAAGCGTGCATTAATTTATCCATGCAAATGTAACCATGGCAATGGGACAACTCTTTTACCTTCCCTTCACATGCGTCTCTTCCTTTCTTTCTCTCAAAAGAAGAAAACTTGTGTTCTATTCCAAAAGCAACTACCCACAAAAGCAGTTCTAACCGAAAAGCAAATTAAAGGGTGCAAAAACATATAAATCCATTTCCACTACCTACAAAGAATGTGTATATTTTGGTCTTTTACTACACACTCAAAACAAAAACAGCGTAGAGCATCCAAAGATTTAACATCGTACTTGATGTTGTATATTCATATTCATATTGAGATTAATGGATGATAATTTGTTATGTTGGAAAATATTGAATTAATCTATATCAATCTTTTTTCATTTACTCATATATTAGTCTACCCACAGAAAAACTGCATCCTAAGTTGCACTCATATTTTTGTATCTACCAATTATTCATAGCTTTTCCATGACAACTCTTCTTACTTTTCTTATAAAATACCTCTTTTCTTTTTTTAAAGTAGAATGCCCGAACATGAGTTCATCCTGAGATAAACCAAAGTATTGTTGGTTAGAAAATGAGAGGAGAATAAACAGTCTTTGGCCTTCCAATTCCAAAGAATCCCATTGCATATTCTCTTGAGTGGAGGGAAAAGAAAGAAGGAACTTCAAACCATTTCTCGGGTGCCGATGGCTCACCTTTTCAAGCTGACCCACACGTACTTGTGTTGAAAATATGCAACCACCACCTGCAAGAAGAAAAGGAGAGATTGATCGGACTCAACAACATTATAATTGTAACCCGACCCATCTTTCTTATTACTGTCTTCGGATCTTCTTTGTTTCGATGTAAACACAAGATTCCTTTTTCCAAATCTGCGTCATAATTCTGCTTCAAATCAAACTCAGGTTTTCCTACATCCTAAGTTGAAACATAAATGTAATGGATTAATTTAGAACAAAAAGGCAAACAAAGGTATGAGATAATGAATGAGGTAGGCCAAGGTGTGGGGTCCCTTGTTTTACTCTTTTGCGATTATTTAGGGAAAGAAGTAACTTTCGGCAAAACATGCATCGAGGGAAGAATTAAAGGCCTTGATGGTATTGACTTTAAAGCATTCGGTGATGTTTGGTTTGGTAATGTGTGTGTGTGAGGGAAAACTAGAAAACAAAGATGAAGTGAAGACAGCCTAAAATCAAGCAGCTTGATTTGATTGTGGGGTTCATAATTGCTTGGAATTTTGGCTGTTTGTAGGGTTGAAGAAGATCGAGAGGCGTGGGGAAAAGGACAGGGACAGGGCATGAAGCTGTAAGGCAAAAACGTCACTGTCTCAATATGGCCAACCTATATAGAGAGGATCATTTGTCAATTTTTACACTGACTTGATGGTTATAAGACATGGATTTTATACATCTACGTATCTCCTTTAGAGGTTCAGATTTACCCTTTTTACTCATAGGAGAGAATCCACTATACTGTAAAGACAAATTACAAGGCCAAAAGAGATAACAGAATAAAGATAGATCAAATTTTAATATGGTGAGCAAATATTCCTTAACCTTCAAAGCCTAGGGAAGTAGCAAGCAAATTCTTGATTGGTATTTAAAACCTTGACCTGACTAAGTTTCTGACAATGAAAATCACTATAGATCTCATTAATATTTTCTATCCGGTAGAGAAAGCAAAGTTCCCACTAACACGGTGTGTAGTCAGTTTTCTTACTCTAATGAAACTTACAGAAAAAGAAGCCCCCTCCTTCGCTCTGGTGCAATTTGTTTTCCACTTTTCCCCCTGATCATCTTTACAAGTCAAGAAATTTAATGGAAAAAATGAGTTAATTAGCAAATAAATAATATATTTGCAAGAGGGAACTAATATTGAAGTATTACATTTTTGTTCTGACCGTATACATGGTTAGTCAAAGATATGAAGCTACAAGCCATTTCCCTTGCTTTTCAAAATCATTCAATACTTAAAACTATGGAACAGATTTTTTTTGCATTTACGATCTTCTATCCAATTTCCTCTCACCGGATCTTTTTTCTTCAGCCTCTCGCCGTCTTTGTTGCCTGTCAACAGGAACGAGGCAAGTCAACATTGAAATTTCAGATATCATTAAAAGATAGCGCTCAGCACTCTTGTTGTTTCTAAGATGTCTCCAAGGCATTACAATACTTATGCTAATTAAAAAACAAAAAACAATGTCATTTTTGGGAAGGGATAAATGAACTTACGCAAAAGCCATGTATCCAGAGCCAACATTAGCAGCAGATAGTAAAGCTGCATGGGCACTAGCTGCATCTGACCCACCAGAAATGACTGGATTCCTTCTATCTCCATCTACCTGTAATGCATTCAACAAATACTTAGCAAACAGGAGAGATCGCTTGATATGTACATTACACGTTAGCAAATCATCACCTTATCCCATTTTGATTTTTTGTTTTGTCTTCCATCCCTAGGAATGGCATCAGATGCAGGAGCTGCTGAATGTAATCCACTAGTTGTGATAGCTGAAACACCTGTAAAAGGAATTGGAAGAAAAACGCTATAAGAAGAAAAATATCATAATCAGAAAGAGACTAGAGCATATCTGGTACAAACCTGAAAAAGGTATATTTATTTTAGGAGCAGTCACAACTGTACCACCAGGTTGTGTTCCTCCTGTAACAAACTCCATCTTCGGACTTTTCTTCCTTTCCAGCTCCTTCCTCTCCATCTCACGTTTCATGTCAGCCTCTATTACAACATATGAAACTTCAAAAATAATGTTTGAAATTAATAATAAGCGCATGTAAATAATGCAATCATTTGTACTTTGTAACATGTTATCCAGTCTTCACCACATACTAAATTTGCATCTAGCTAATGGGTTAATGTCAAATGTGCAGAGAACATAGACCAACCTAAATGCTCATTTACCCTTGAGAGGAGAAAGACAGAAATTCTGTCACTTGTGCAAATTTTAGTTCTTTGATAACCTCTAGATGTTAAAAGATCCTAATCAGTGCGTTCACAACAGCAAAACATCACCACACGACAGCCAGTATTTCTATAATAAAATCTTGAGTGAACTTTTCAAATTGTCAAGACAAATGATTGTGAAATTTATTCATTCAAAAAAAAAAAAAACCAACAACAACAAAACTTATTTAATATAAGGTAATACTTAAAGTAATGTTGTACATGGACCAAGAGCATGTGACTTTTTATTAATGATAAGGAGAGTTGAGAAATAACACGAGAGATTTACAAAAGGAATTGTCAATGACCTATTTCCGTATAGTAGTCACTTTTATCATATCCATGAGGGTCAAACACTTCCTTACTGAAGCAAGACCCAATCTGGTCAATATCTTGATATCTCACAGCATGTAACAAGAAATCTGGATTCCGGTAGTCCTTCCTATTCCGTACTTCTGCATTGAAGCTTTTTCCAGCTTTCTTATACTCGAGAAACTTATTGATTTTCCTCTGCAAATAAAATTAGGAAAGGAACAAGAATGTCAGGAGAATAAAAATGGTTGAGCCTTGGATTATTAGATAAACTAGATGGATCTGGTTTCTTAGGTAAAATGGATGTGGTTATCAATGACTAAAAGGTACTGTTTTCTTATTTAGCAATCCACAGGGGTTTGCCTCCTTTTAACTGGTCCATAAGGTAAGTCCCACCCAAGTTGCTAAGAATTAAGAAACCAATACATCCAGCTGAACTGAAATAATTTCATCGCACTAAAACCTTCCACTTACATAATCCCCTGTGCATTCACATTCTAAAATTTATGGCTGTCAAAGAGGGCCATAAAAACCAATCCCTATCAAGGTCAGAAACCAATTACCACTCCTCACCCACATATAATTCATCAGGCCCACCAACATTTAAACGTATCCCAAACTCATATCCTGCTCAGTTGCATAAGTAACCAACTCAAGCTATTCAATTTTTACGAGAAGGGTTACTCATTTGAGAAACCAAAAAGAAATAAACATATTCCATAGTCCATATATAACTGTTTCATTGTCTTAACTAAATCTAGGTTAACAGTCACATAATATTTTCTCAGAGCATAAGTAGTTATTATACCGGAAAGGAAACTTACTTGCAGATCCTCTGAGCATTTTTCTTTTGGTGGAGGAGGAAGAAACTTGTCCAAGGGATCAATATCTTTTTTCTCTTCTTCAACAGTTTCCTCAACTTTTTCAGTTTCAGATTCTGGCATCACGTTGTTCATTGAACCAGAATGTGGGGATTCAGAAATTTGAGGAGTGGATAGATTGTTTGATGATGAGATCATTACAGTTCCTGGAGATGTTCTATCAAAATCACCTGCACCATAAAAATAAATGAAATTAATCACACACAGGATGAATTAGGGAAAAGTGACTATAAGCATCACAACAAATTTCCTGCTGAAGATAGTATTTCAAATTTAACCCTTCAAGTTCATCCAACAACTAAAAGGAAATCATCATGAGATAGTCAATCTTGAATCCTAAAAGATTTAACACAACAAAACACCAGTGCCAATAAATAAGTTTGCCGCACATATATTATTATGATAATGTGAAACAATGAAAGGGTAAATAAAAACCTACACCTTGCTAGTCTTTCCAAGAAATAGTAATTTTTCAGCCTGCAGCATAGGGATTTTAGAATTTAGAAAAAAAAAAAAAAAACCACTTCTACTTTCTACATCACGAGTTATATTATCATATCCTCAAATCGCCAAACCTAAACCCCATCCCTGGCCACTAGTGCTTCAAAAAAACAACTAACATGTCGTAAAACAAACCATTTAGCTATTAAAAACGTTATTAGTAGCTAAGCAAGTAAGGGTGATGGGAGTAAAAAGTTTTACCGAACAGATGTGTATTAACTGTGAGCTTGCAGAATTTATAGATTCTAAAAGTTAGAAGAAGCAAACTAAGACTCCGCAATTAAAAGAATCATACAAACCATTAGTGCTTAAAAGCTCGTCACCAAATGTGACACGACCAGATTCCTCAATTTCTCCATCCTGAATGCAAACAATAGGAACGAAATATTAGACACAACTTTTCAACAGTCAGTCAAATAAGATGAAGGTTACAACACACATTTCAATAAATAAATTTCTCTCAGATAGGCTGGCTTAATTTCCCTAGCTAAACTTAACAAAAATATTACCCAACAACTCAAAGTGGTTCCGTCAATCTTTGTTCAACACGTTTAATTAATTAATTAATTAATTTGATGCCCCGTTGTTCAAAATGTAGACTTTACACTCTACTATAACCTTAGCAATCAAACGCTTCAACCTTTGTTCAACAATAAGAGGAATCTAAAATTTTAAAATTAAAAGTAGAGTCATCCGTTTCTCACCAACGAAGTAAAGATGTTGTAAGTACCTCAGCCTCGGGAGACATTGCGGCTTCATCGTGACCGTAATCAACTATCGCAATTGTTCCCCTTCTCCTACCAGAATTATCTAATTGCCCAGTTTGTAATACCATTGGCGACGATGAAACCACAACCTGGGGTGGCTGCGGTGTGGATGACCCGAATTTGAGCTTATCTGGAGTCAAATTTTCACCAGCAACCGGCGGCGTCGAATCATTAGCAGAATCACTGATAATCATTCTATCACTGTTTGCAACCAACTCTTCTTCTGCAACCCTAACTCCAGCATAATCTTCCTCTCCTCCCTCTTCTTGCATCTGTTGCGGATGGAGTTCGCCACCATCTTCTTCTTCTTCTAGGTCTTCAACGTCTTCCATTTCATCATCCTCATCATTGTACATCGAGAGTAAAGCTATTCCTTCAGATTGTTTCTTCTTGGATGCCATGAGAGCTTGGATCCTCAGCACCCGAAAGAAAGAAACGATACTTCAGATATCGAAAATTGGATGCCAATTGAATGCAGAAAGATTGGGATTTTGAATCAATGGCGACACTGGGAAGTGGGAAGAAGGGTTCTCAGTTTCCAATTGAATTAAACGAAGAAAATTGACGAAGATCGAAGAAAACTTAACCGCCGCGATGAAGCTCCAGTGTCCAATGATATTGAAATGAGGCTTTCAACTGTTTGAACTGTTTCGTTTAGGTATAAACGGGCCAAAAGCCCAAATATAGTGTTGGGCTTTTAGAAAAAAAGTCTCAGTTAAAATTGGACCTGATTACTCATCATCCCCGGCTCGGAATGTGGGTTCTAATGACCAGGTAAGACAAGCCTATGATGGAGAGGCCAACTTCCATACATGGCATTTAGAACTTTTTTTTTTTATAAATAATGTAAATTTTGAAAGATAAAGGGAAAAATAGGGTAAAGGTAAAACTATTGAAAAAAATAGGTGATTGTAGAGGAAGTTTTTTAAATTTAATTTGTAATCGAACCAATTCTTGTTTTTTTTCTTTTGTCATAAATATTAAATTTTTTTATTCAATTAATAAATATTAAATTTTTTTTATTCAATTAGCAATGTGCATTGGTGACTTCAAGCGTTTTTTTTTTTTTTTTTTTGAAGTAATTTCAACTTCTCTCCATTATTATTTTTATTACTATTTTCATTTGTTTAATATATTTTTTAATAACATATTTTGTTAATATATGAGTTATTTTATAAAAAATTGAAAATTGGAAAGAAGAAAAAAAAGAAATGTATAATTTTGATTAAGAAATAATTAAATTAAATTTAAAAAAATGAATTTAATAATAAAAATTGAAGATTGAAGATTGAGATATTTAAATATATATAAAGAAAAAAATTAAATTAATAAATTAATTGAATAAAGAAAGATATTTTTAGAATTTGAATGTTTAATATATATATACATATATACACACACATATATATATGTGGGTATGTATATATAAATAATGAGAAAAAGTAGAATGTGTGGGACCTACGTTTAATATATATAAATAATGTGAAAATAAGAAAGTGTGGGGCCTAGTGTAATATATAGGTAAAAATAGAAGATGTGGGATCCACAAGTCGTACACTAATTCACCTATTTGTCAATAATTTTGCATTCACCATATTTTTTACATTTGTTTCAAAATTTACATTATTTTAAAAAAAAAGTTTTGACATTTATGTCCAAAATATGAGAATATATAACACAAACATAAAAATAATTATATGTATAAGACTAAGACATTGTTTGGAGGAAGAAGTATTTATTATAGTCCTAGTTTATTATAATTTAATTAAAATAATTTGTGTTTGAGGTATAGATTATTTTAATTCGAATTATAATAGTATGTGTTTAGTGTGTAAACTATTTTAGTTTGATAAGTAAACCCTAAACACTGTAGCAAAGAACAAAAATGAAAAATAGTAAAAACCGTAGCTAATTGGAAGTTTTAAAATTGTATTTGTTGTAGCTAATTTGAGAATTTTAAATAGAATTTATTGTAGCAAAAGTTGGTTATTATAGTCCTAAATAGTATTTGCCCCAAAGGGCCCCAAAATGCTCATGTCCAACTACCATCATTTCAAAGTTTTTTTATTAGTTTCTTAAGAATTGAAAGCTATAATTGATAGCAACCATCACTATTAGTGTCATCATTCATGGCTTTCTTTTTATGAAATGTGTTATCAGTTGTTATTATTGAAAGTGACTATCAACTATTACTGATCGCCACTGAAGAACAAACTTGGTGTTTTAAAAAATTTTACTAGTTGATTCTCCAACATTTGTTATTTTTACAAATATTTTATTCTTGTGCTACATTTTTAATTTCTTTTCTAATTTGTGTTATTTACTATAATTTTCCTAATGGAATCAAGTGAAAAGATAATTGAGAATATAGAAATCAAGTCCAAATTATTAGCAAATACAGTATAAAGATTTAGAGAAAAAACCCAAATTATCCATGATATTTCACAAATGTCTTAATTTTTCCATTATTATCTAAACTAAAAAATCATGCTATTTTTGGACAATTTTAACATTCATTTAATTATTTAAAAATAAATTATATCCGTAAATCTTAAATAATTTTTTAATATTTTTAAAAATTTTAAAGAATTTTTTCCTTAATTATCAACTACATAATTTATTATTTATAATATCAATTGTACCTTCTTTAATTATTATATCATATATATTTATATTTATTAATGTAATATTTATTACTTATTTATTGATTTAAATATGGTATAAATTATATATCTTTGTAGGGTAATAATTATTTTCAATTTAAATCATAAATCAAATCAAAATTACTTTTTAATCCATCATCTACAAGTTGCTCTTTCTTTTTTTTTTTTTTGATACTTATAGAAAAATAAATTTGTTCTTTATTCTTTCCTTCCAGTTTGGCAATTTTGAATTGATCAGTATTCTTTTTTTCGTTCATTCCTCTTTTCCTATAATGTTTAATTTCTGTTTTCTAGCATATAGTTTTTTTTCTCAAGAAATTTATATTTCTACTTCAATTCATATTCTTGTCATGTTCGATATACACAGATTATAAGATATGCGTTCTGTACTTTTTTTTTTTACACATGGTAATTTATCTTTTGAAGTAAGTTTTTGTGTTCTATTACATATATACTCCTACATATATTGGATAATACGTTCACATAATACATTTACAGTTTTTTTTAGTTCTATAATTTTTAATACTTAATTTATATACTACTACATACACATACTATTTAACGGTTCAGTATTTTTTTAATCATTACATATATACTACATAATACACATATATTATGTGATTTGTTACATATATACTACTCACTACATAATATTGCTTACAGATATATACCACTTCATATATACACTAAGACATATATATTGACATACAGTAATCGAAAATATTTTCACTTCAGTCATGTTATTTGGTTTTTGTTTATTATATGGTAATATTATGTTGTTAGTCATATAAACATTTATATCTTAAATATGTTGTAAACTACATATTTCTTAATAATTAGTATTTAAAATATATATTTATATAGTAAATACTACTAAAACAGTAGAATACACATTCTCAATACATCTACAATATGCAGTGAGAATATCATACATACATATTCTCACTTCATATAATTATATACCTTCTATTTGTCATATATTTTTTAAATGAACAATATATATTATAATATACCCGTAAAATATAATATGTTTGTTATGTGATTTAGTATATATATACTTCTTCTTATTTACAACACAAATACTATTGCATAATACATTTATGTTATATGATTTGTTACATATATATTAATGCATATATTCAATAATATATAAATTGAAGTTGACATCCTCCCAACGAATGTAAAACGTTCAGTTGGTCGACCAAAGAATATTAACATTCCTTCTAAAATGAAGTTCAAGAGACGCGTTAAATATGGTCGTTCTGGACGTGTTGGCCGTAACCGAAAGAAATGCAAGCTTTCCTTATTGAACTAGTTTTTTCTTTTTATTATTAGACTTTAAGTATGTTGATTTAGACTTTTATTTCAAATATTCATATTCCAATTTTTTATTTAGTTATTTTATTTTCATATTTTTTCATAAATTTTCATCTACTATACTCATCAAAGTTTTTCAATTTATTATACTTAATATACTACCATTCATACATAATCACTATTGTTTCAAACATAACTTATTATTTATTACATATAATATGAATATTTGAAATAAAATACATAAACCAGTTTAACAAATTGATAGCATAACATTTCATTAATAAAATATATAATATATTATTTCATATATACTATTCATAAATCAATTTAACATTCAACCACTTTTTCATACAATTCTCTAGATTTTCAATTCTTTCATTAAAATCCTTCATTGCAAACATATTCAGTTTTCCTCAACATTAGATATATTAGAGGACAACTAATTTTGTAATGACATATATTAGATATATTCATCATTATTTTTTCTCATTCATATTCCTGTAAACATAAACAACTTTCATACATAATCACTATTGTTTCAAACATAACGTACCATTTACTATGAAGATATGAATATTTAAATAAAATACATAAAAAAATTTATATAAGAACTTTTCATTCATAAAATATATACCATATTATTCAATATATACTATAATTATGTGGAATATATGAAAAACAATGCAAAACGAAATAAAGAATGGATGGAGAAAGAGTTTGGAAAGTGAGAGAGAGATCGGAAGAGAATAATTTTTTTAACAAAATCACCAAAAGAAAAATAATTAAGGGACAATTTTTATTATAATATTACAATAATATAATTAATCACTTACCATATTTACATAAGATATCTAATAAATACAAATCTTAATCATGATCCACTTTTTTTTTTCTATTTTCTATTTTTAATATATTATTAATAATAAAGATGGATAAATTGGTCATTTGGATCCTATATTTGTATAAAATATTAGTCAATTTAAGATATTTCTAAAAATTTTGAAAATTTTGGATCAATCTTATAATATGATATACTATTTTAGGTCATTTAAGTTAAAGACCTAATACAGTATAAGGCAAAAAAAGTATAAATAAATTAAATTTAGATCTAGTTTCTAGAACCTATTAAGCTAAGACCATATTGCTAATATAAATTTAGTATTTATTAATAAATTTTTCTATATTCGTAATTCTTTAAAAATATTTCTATATACTATTTGATAGTAAAATTAGAGATGAAAAATGGTTAAATTAATTATGAGTTTGTGAGAGTGACTAACATAACAAGATTTAAAGCGATGACAGAAAAATAATTCATGCTAATTTATATGGCTAACAGGGACGAATCCAATATTTTATGTAAGGAGAGACATATGCGTTTATATAAATATAATTTTAAGATACATTGATATAATAATAAAATCATACAATATCATCAAAACGACGAAAACCCACTGACATACAGATAGTGACATATTCCTAATTTCATATTTTTGGGTTCATTAACATCTAAATTTAAAACTATATAGTAAATCAAACATTTCTGTTGTATGTCTAATACGCATCACCAATCATTTCTTACTCTAAATAATATTTAAAAAAATTTAAAAATATAACAAAATCAATATAGACCATATTGAAATTGGTCTATTAGTATCCCCGATATATACTTTGTTATATTTTTTTTAAAAAAACTAATGTTGCCCTAAACTTGATTATTATTTCTAAAATTGTTGTCCATTATAATACATTATATATTTATTAGTAAAAGAGGCAATTGGGTTGGGTCAAGTGGTGCAAACGTTCTCGAGGCCGAACTAGTATCCCTGCTTATGCTTGCTTCGACCTTTTTAAGTCTTATTTAGAAAGAGACTGAAGTAGCTCTAGGTTTAGTCCCATCGCCACGTATAAAACGTAACATGATACCTTCAAATGAGACAATTTCTTCTTTCTTGAAACTTCTCTTACCCATATACTAAAATCTAACTTAAGTATCAAAGTGTTTATGGCAGGCACCATATCAATATGTTATTCTAATTATTTTGTAGGTAAACTCTTTCTCAAACTATAAATTAATTATCCATCGTATGTGAATGATTCAATTGGCTAAAAAACCACACAGACGCTCTTAAAAAATCATGATTTCTACTTATTAAACAATTAAACACAAATTTGGAATTATGTAGAATTGAATATACAAGTAATATGTACAAACAAACAAGTACACAAATAAAAATAACAACAAATTATTATAAATGACAAAATTGCTTAAAATATAGTAAAATTTAAATAGACTTCAATCAGCATGTATTAGTGTAAAATTGATAGGCATTGTGCATTTGCAAGATAAACATTGTATGTATTTGTTAGAGAAAACTATGCCACCAATCAACAATTATTAAACAAGCTGGAGCCACATCACCCAGTAATAAGAAAGTATCAAATTATTTGAATTGTGTGAATTATTAATTTCATTCTTCAATTGTTTATTATCTCAAAATTGAGATTTTATGTGTATAAAAGTATTTCTTTGATTGCCATAAATGCAAGGAGAAAATACAAGAAAATTAAAATCAAATTGTCTTCTCTCTGTAATTTCAATTTTCTTTTTTGGTGAAAATTCTTCTTGGTATCAGAGTTGAAGATGGCAGACGCCTCCCAAAGCACAGCTACCCCTATTTCTTCTACAAATGTGATCGTTTCAATCTTTTCTACTCCATCGTTTTCCAATCCTCTTCTAAACCAAGTTCTAAATCTACTTACTATAGTCAAGCTTGATAGAAATAAGTTTCTTTTATGTAAAACCCTGCCCTTCCTATTCTCAAAGGGTACAAACTTGAAGGACATTTAACCGACAAATCACCATGTCCTAAAAAGCTCTTGATGAATGACCAAGAAACCAGCACCATCGTGACCAACGATAAAGATGACACGAACCCGAGTACTTCGTAAAGTACATATGTCGCAGTCAACATGAACCCTACTTTTGAACAATGGGTTACCACAGATCTGTTGTTACTCGGCTGGCTCTACAATTCCATAACTCCAGATGTGGCTATCCAACTCATGAGATTCACAAACGCTAAAGATTTGTGAAAAATGACACAAGAACAGTTTAGTGTTCAATCCAGAGCCGAAGAAGACTTTCTTCACCAAACCTTTCAGACTACAACAAAAGGTAACTCTAAAATGGAGGATTATTTACATTTAATGAAGACTAATGCTGATAATCTGGGTCAAGTCGGGAGTTCGATTCCTAGACGTGCTCTTATAGCACTGATTCAAGGTAAACTGAGATTTCTTTTATAGATATGCAATCTGAGCTACTTGTTTTTTAAAAAACGTTTAGAGCACCAAAATAGTCAAAGAACAGTGGAAATGTTGTACAAAATTCTACTGTGAATGTAACCCAAAGATTTAACTCAAGTGAGCCGAGAAACTTCACCAACCAAAATTTTCATGAAAACAATCGGAATCACTTTAATGGACAACGCACGAAGGATCTAATTATAATGGGCGAGGCCATGGCCAAGGTCGCTGTAATAAACCAACCTACCAAGTATGTGGTAAGTATGATCATTCTGCACTTTTTTACTATAATCGTTTTAACAAAGAGTTTTCGAGTCCTTTGACTCAAGATAAAGGAGGTCAAAACTCAAATGCTTCCTCAAATCTGGGTCCAGCTGCATGCATATCAACTTAGAACAATAACCCCTTGTCACCCCTGAAACTATCATTGATCCAACTTGGTACATAGACAGTGGTGCTACCAATCATGTTATGCCAGAATGTTCAAATTTGTCCAACTCAATTGAATACTTAGGTATGGAAGAGGTTACACTAGGGAATGGAAATAATTTACATATTTCATATGTTGGTGATTCTTATATGGCTGATGGTAAAAAAGATTTGGCTCTTAAGAATATATTATGTGTTCCTGAAATTACTAAAAACTTACTTAGTGTTTCGAAATTGGCACAAGATAATCATATTTATCTTGAATTTCATGGCTACTGTTGTTTTATTAAGGACAGGGCTACTAAGGAAATTCTATTGAAAGGAACTCTTAAGGATGGACTCTATCACCTTGAGAGTGTGAGAGTAAAAAAGGAGCAGCACCAGGTTTTAAGAGTTATATCAACCGACAACTTATGCACAAAAATAAGGATAAGTCAACTTTTATCGTTACATGAGGAATCAATTCTGTTAATATTAATGTTGTCGTATCTAGAGTTGTTTGGCACAAAAGACTTGGATATTTGTCATCCAAAATTTTGAATACTATAGTAAAGAGTTATAATATCACTGTTAATAACAATAATGATTTTGAATTTTGTGATTATTGTCAATTTGGAAAATCTCATAGTCTTTCATTCTCTATTTCTGAATCTCATGCTGAAGAACCTTTTGCTATCATATACTCTGACTTATGGGGTCTATCTCCTTATTACTCTACGGATGGTTTCAAATATTATATTATCTTTATGGACAATCACAACAAGTATACATGGATTTATCCTCTCAAACAAAAAAGTGCAGCAACTGAGGCTTTTCGACATTTTGTTAATTATGTCCAAAATCAGTTTAATAAAACTATTAAAAAATTTCAGTCTGATAATGGAGGAGAATACAGAAAAATACAACAGTTATGTCTAAATTTAGTAATCAACAGTCGATTTTCTTGTGCCTACACCTAAACTCGGAATGATAGAGATAAAAGGAAACATTGTCATATTGTTGAAATTGGGCTTACATTTCTTGCACAAGCCAATATGACATTAAATTACTGGTGGGATGCATTCTTAACGGTCATTATTCTAATAAATAAAATGCCCACACCCACACTAAAAGGACTATCTCCCAATTGAAGTATTATTTCATCATAAGTTGAATTTTTCATAATTAAAATTTTTTGGTTGTGCTTGCTTCCCTTGCCTAAGACTGTACCACAATCTTCAAAATTTGATTACCATTCTGAAAAATGTGTGTATCTTAGTCCAAGCCCAAACCACAAAGGATTTAAATGCTTATCTAAAAATGAGAAAATTTTCATCTCAAGACGTGAGATTTAATGAAAATGATTTTTCATTTTCAACCCTCTTTCCTTCGATCTAACCTGCTACACCAATAACCTTAGCCTCCCTGTCTCTTGCAATAGTAAACCATCCCTCACCTATTTTTAATAAGACCAAGAGCCCACCAAACCCACAGACCTAACCTCTTAATATACCAACCTTGGTCCAACCTTGCATAACCCATAGACTTTCCCATGACCCAAGTCCACATTTTATATCAAGCCCATCAAACCCTCAACCCAATAGCCCATCAACCCATTTCACCGCCAACCAATCCTCAAGCAACTTTATTATGCCACACATCTTCGAAAATAACTCCTCCATAAATCATATCTCTCCTCAATCTCCCACTGAACCTTCTTCCCAATCTTTTTCGCATTCTTCTCCAAATGTTAATACATTGTCGTCCAACCCTCTTATACCCTCTCATCCCATGGTAACTCGGTCAAAATCCGACATCTTCAAACCCAAAGCATGGATTTTCTCTTGCTCTAAGGACTAGTCACTTACCGAGCCACCAAGAATAAAAGAAGCTTTGGCTACCCCACAGTGGAAAAAAGCCATGGATTTCCTCGGGTAGGTGGCTTGCTTGCAATAAGTCACTTGCATATCTCATGCAAGTGATAAGTTTGCCAAATCTTAACAAGTGTTATTATTTAAATTAGTCTAAAGGTGATATGGTAATTTAACATTTAAATCAAATTCAAAGTTTGACTTTTGAAGTCTAAAGTCAACATTTTGACTTTTTAACATTTTGTTCGTCTTGACTAATTTCGACCTCCTAAGCCTAAATCTGCATTCATTTTCCCAAAATTCAAATCACATTTGAATATAAAGTCGGTCAAAGTTTGACTTTTCAAAGTCAAATATCAAAACTTTGACCAAAACTTTGACTTTTCACAACTTTAACCATTTTCATCAATTCCGAGCTTTCAAATATGATCTCATATTCATATTTTTAATATTTAAATCACATTCAAATATGAAGCTCTATCTTAAACTTATAACCGATGACTATATCAAATATATCTGTCGGTTTCTTTCTCTTTACCCCATTCGAATAATTTGAATTATTCCATCATAATATTTTAAGTTGATTCCTTGTGAGCTAGCGGGAGAACCTAATGGACGTATAGAACATGGGCTCTAGTAATCCAAGATTAACTGGCTAAACTTTTTTAGACCGAGTTAATCAACCTTCGTTAACTAATGAGTCATTCCACTAAAGTCCCGTAGTTGCACTTCCCCCCACTATAGATATATTTGTGTCCATGTGATATAACCATGATAAGTAAGTTAATCTTTCACATGTTATTCTTAATCTGGGCTGGGTTAAAATACTGTTTTACCCCCAAGACTACATCTTGGTCCTTAAGTCCCACTCATCCACTATTGAACAATTGGTTTAAGGTCCAACCTTTAAACGGAATCCCTCTCAGGCCAGAGGGTAAGGCCCCTTTTCCAAGACTTTGATTCAGTCCTTAAGGGAACAACCTATCTACTATCCCTAGAGCGGGTAGGAGTGAATCCCGTCTTGCACCCTATGTCCCTAGCTATCCACCAGTCTTATCCCTAAAATGGAAGGCTTATTGGCCAGTGCCATTGAACTGCTCTCACCTATGCAAATCTAAGGATAATCCCATGCAAACAGAAGTTCATAGTTAGCTCAGGATTAAAATTAAGTTACACTGGATATCTATAAACGAAATAGTCAGTTTTATTAAAGTCAACAGTGTTATAATCTAAAATCGACTATTTCATGGTTCCAGTCTTATGTAAACCTTTTATATAGGATGCCCTCACTTCCATGTCTCTACATGAATGATTCAGGATCACATCGTTTGTACTAACTACAAAGCGGGCTGCATCCATAGTGTTCCCAGAATAAGGTGCCCAATCGTATTCATATACTATAGACTATTTAGGCTATTTACTCAAACTTGATTCATGTTTATGTCTTTACATAAAGTTCAAGTTTACCCAATAATAGTCTTGGATCCTTAGTTTATTGGCTTTAAGATTATAGTATCAATAACGACTTTATTGAATAGAATACGATTACAAACTACAAGTTTTAGGACATAAATTCCAACAGGTTTGATACATCATTATTTATATATCGGTCTAAAAAATCAATTCTTCTACTGCTTGAATACGTTGATGATCTAATTGTTACAGGCAACAATGATTCTCTGATTCGAAACCTTATTAATTCTTTAGACAAGCAGTTTGCTTTAAAAGAATTGGGTAAAATGAGTTACTTTCTGGGGTTCCAAGTGAACTATCTAGATTATGGGTTCATCCTTAATAAAAAAAAAGTATGATGATGATTTGCTTTACAGACTACAACTCTCTGAATTAAAACCAGCCCCCTCACCTAGTGTAGTTGGAAAGACACTATCTGCATTTGAAGGTAATCTAAGTGATCCTTTTTTATATCGTAGCACCATCGGAGCCTTACAATACCTCACAAATACACGTCCAAATATTGCATATATTGTTAATTATCTCAGTCAGTTTCTTCAACATTAAATGATATTCACTGGCAAGCTGTTAAACGGGTTCTCCGTTACTTAAGTGGCACAAAATCATTTGGGTTATTGTTTCAAAAAAGCTCTGATCTGTCTATCTCTGCCTTTTCTGATGCTAACTAGGCGTCAAGTATTAACGATAGAAAGTTTGTTGTAGACTATTGTGTGTTCATTAGCAATAACTTGGTTTCTTGATATCTAAGAAAAACGACAGTTGCCCAATCAAGTACTAAATTTGAGTATCGCATCCTAGCACTAGCTAACTGCCTCTGAAGTTGTTTGGCTTAAGCAACTTATGACTAAACTTGATGTTTACTCTCCTCTCACACTTGTTATTTTGTGTGACAATCTAAGTGCCGGAGCTCTTGCAACCAATCCGGTCTTTCATGTCCAAACAAGGCATATAGAGAAAACTATGCTGATACAGCACACCAGTTAGCAATTATTAAACAAGCTGGAGCCACATCACCCAGTAATAATTAAGAAAGTATTTAATTATTTGTAAAGAATGGATATGTTGAGAATTTGTTACGTATCAACCTATGAGATGCTACCACGAGTACAGAGCACTGGAATTGTGTGAATTATTAATTTTATTCTTCAATTGTTTATTATCTCAAATTTAAGATTTTATGTGTATAAAAGTATTGCATTGATTGCCATGCAAGGAAGAAATACAAGAAAATTAAAATCAAATTGTCTTCTCTATGTAATTTCAATTTTTCTTTTTGGTGAAAATCTTCTTTATTGATATAATTTCATATTCTATCAAAATGTACCGTACAACACTGCATTTTGCTAGAATTTTACCAATATCTAACATTGATAGAATATGGAAATTTAATATTCTTGTAAATAGTTTTGTTCATTATGCTATATTTAAAAATGTCCCAATAATAATATTATAGAAAGAAAAAAAAAGACAAAAGATCAGACATGTGATAGTGATTATGAACCATAAAAGTATACTTTTATAATTTTCAAAATCACAGTTTAAACATGGTTTTTTAATAATTTAAAATCAATTTAATATATACAAAAATTACATTGAATTATGTGAAATATAATTAAACATTGATGTTGTTTTGAATGAGTATAAATCACATTTTGAATCCGACAAAAAGTAATTTTAAAGATGGTTTTACAAAGTACAAGCATTTGAGACTAACATTGAAAGATTTGTTAAAACGAAGATCCATCATAAGTGGGCAATGGACATTATTAGTTAAAGATGAAAAAGATATATAGTGGTGAACATAGGAAGAGATCATGTTGGTTTCTTTTTCACCAAATAATGAGTAGTTTAGTGACTCTCTTTCTCTCTCTCTCTCTCTCACAATCACAATAATCCACTTCGACTTTTCAACTTTTGCTTTGTCGTGAAATCTAATCTTCAATAACTGTCACCTTTCAACTTTAATTACACTATTTGACTCATAAAGAATAATAAATAAAACTTTATAATAATTAGGTTTCATGGATATATATTCACTATGATTGTGCTACGTCCATAAGAAACTTCCCAAACCCATCGTGGACACACTTGCCATCACCTTCAATTCGCCACCCTACCACTTCTAATTGTCAATCATTTGTACCCATACAAAAAAAAGAACAAAAACACAATAATAATAAGTAAACTGTTTTCTTTATCTATACATAAAATATTGATTATTGTTGCTGCATGAACGTAGTCAAATGATTTTTGTCCTTGACCCACTCATTGAGAGTTACTTGATATTTTTTCTCAGTTGCTTTAGTTGGCAAAACTATTACATAACATGAGAATTAGTATCTATCATATAAACAAGTCAATATGAAATTTTTTGTCATGATAAATTGAATATGCGTTTAGACTTAAATAATAGGCTTTGCACCATATTGAACCATATGAACAATATGAAGTTATATCTCTAAATCAATTGACAATTAAATAAGTAACCAATCATATATATAACTTATATAGAGTGTAATAATGTTGCATGCAACTTTCTTTTTAACATGGCTTCCACAACGAATAACAATTGTATTTTTTAGAGTTCATACTTCTAATTTGGACCATACAAGTAGACATGAAATTTATAGTATTTGGAATATATAACTAGTTAAAAATGCTTTTTAAAATGTGATTTATTAGTGTGTGTGTGTAATATAGAGTATTGAATAGTTTAAATTATATAGTTTTTGTTAATTCTTGTACGTACGAAAATGTTGACTAGCTATAAGTCATCATTAAGATTGAGTCATTCTCCCACCAGATTGTAACATTAATCAAAAGTATAAATAGTTTAATTTAACGTAGAAAGAAGTAAGTGCGAGGAAAAAAATAGATAGAAACTAAAAGAAAAGAAAAGAAAAGAAATGGTCAAAATAGGAAAAAATCCAAAAGCGGTCCAAGCACGTAACTTTAAACCAAACCCACACATGCACATATGCATGCATTTTCAAATTTTCATCTTCTTCCTTTATTATATTCCCTTTCACATACTTTCTCTTTCACTAAATAATACCAAAACACAATTCACTTCCCAATTACATCAACTCATTACGTATCTCTGTATTTATTATCACCGTTCATCGCATCAAACCACGTACTCTTTCCGTGAAAGTCGGTTTATTTGAATCGACGAAGAACTAAACTAAACCAATCGATTGAGATTCAAAACTAATGTCCAACAAAAATAAAACCAATAATTTGTGCATCGTTTAGTAATCCATTCAATTTTTGTTTTTGGTTTATCTCTGTTTTTCTATTTTCTATTTTTTTTTATTTTGTACTAAGAAAAAAATCATATATGTTTGGTAACTGATTTTGTTTTCTGCTTTTCAAAAACAAAAATGTATTTTTTTTTAAGTTTTATTTTTTTCATTTTCAAAATTTTTCATAAATTTAGAAAATAAGTTTCTTATTTAGAAAACTAAAAAGTAAATTAGATACTAACTAAACCTATTTTTAAAAAAATTAATTAAAAAAAAAAAAACAAAAACAAATGAGCTGAAACAAAAAGCCCTGATTATTATTGGTTCTTCTTTGTTTTTCTGCATTTTATTTTTTCTTGCAATTTTTTAGTTTTATACACACTTTTGTTATTAAAATTATTATATTTGACATTTTATAACAGGTTTATATAATAAATTGGATATTGCTTTTTAATATATAATAAATTATTTTTACTGGCATTTTAAAAAACGTCGCAAAAGTATTGATTTTTTTTAAAAAAAAATATGTAGGAACTTTTAGTGGCACACTTCAATACATCACAAAAAATATTTGTAATAGTCCCAAATTAACCTTTACCAACAACATTATTTGTCACTAAAATGTCATCTTTAGTGGTGAACATAATACATTACTAAAAAAACAAATAGTGACATAACATATGTTACTAAAAGTAGGCTTTTAGTAACGCGAAAATGTCACTAAAAATATATCTTTTGTGGCGCATAATGGTGCGTCGCGAAAACTTTTAGTTACACTGATTCAGCCACGGAAGGCTTTGCCACTAATACTTTTAGTGACATTTTTTGGTTTTAGTGACGTTTTTAGTGCACCACTAAAAGTGAAGTTTCTTGTAGTGCAAGTGCCATTAAATCTCAAATTTCTTGTAGTGTTTTGCTTCAATTAAATAATATTTATTTGGGCTAAGTCAATTGAACCCAAAATCAAACTTAATTTAACCTAAATAAACAACACCCAAATCCATATGGTTAAGTCCATGAGTCTAGTTCATGAACCAACCAATATGACTTCATAAATAGATGAGCTCTCTTCATTTGTAGGGTGTGTAGAAATTTTACTTCAGAGAGTCTAGAGAAAACTATCCCAACATAACAAGAAGACTCGGTAGCTTTTAAAGACTGAATCGCTCCTTGAAGCTGATCAAGTTCTTTAAAGATACAAATATTCTTTAAAGACTCAAACTTTAAGAATATCAAGCGCTCCACTTTCATAAATCACTCGTATGCATTTAACTAAGAGAGACAGAGAATCAAATAATAGAGATATTGAATCACATCGTATCAAATCAACAAAAACACAACATGAACATAAGTTCACCTCCACGAAACACGTTTCTCTGAAAATCTAGCGCAAACAAATTGGCACGTCTAGTGAAACCTCTCTATCTCTTATCTCTCTCTCTTCATCCAAATCTACAAGAAAATCAATGGCACCAAAGAAAGTTGCATCCAAATCTTCTGTTGCAAGCGACACTTACATGGGACCTATCATCCACAATTGTTCAAAGAGGATCATCCAAAAATAGGATCAAGGATTTGTCATCGTGCAGAGCATCCTCATGCAATTGATGGAGTCTTCTAACACTAAGATCATCATCAAGAAAAATTCCTTGTATGATAACTCTGATTCTGCCTCTAGCAAATCAAAGAGGGAAGCACACCCTAATGTGATGTCTGTCATGATGGTTGATGTAACGGGACTAGACTATTGTGGTAAAGATGCATAGAAAAATTATTCTGAAAGTTGTTGAGGATCAAGACCATGAAATCACAAATTTGAGATAGAAAATGCAGACTCGTGAAACTCTTAAGTCGAGTCAAACTTCTGTTGTCCAAGACTATTGGCAAAGGGGAAAATGTGTGGTGCAAGAAGACCAACTACAACAACATTCAGCTTTTGTGTTGCTTCGCCTTCTCAATTCACCAACTATAGGATATGATTGCAAACTCTATTAGAGCTCAAAGGCTCGTCCCAAACTTGTTTCATGTACTCTAAGCCACATACATAAAAAGAATCGACAACTTGAGAATGCTGCTTGAGTACCAGCCTCCAAATTTCCAGTAGTTTGATGCAAATGGCAACCCGAAGCAGCACATACCCCACTTTATTGAAACATGTGAGAATGTAGGATCAAGAGAAGACCAGCTAGTTAGGCAGTTCGTTCAAAGCTTGAAAAGAAATACTTTCGAGTGGTACAAAGACCTGGTGCTCGAAGTAACATAAGCATGATGAAGCTTACAAAAACAAAACAACAAAAAGGAGAGTCAATCATCGACTAGATCAACCAATGAAGACCTCTAAGTCTTGACTACAAGAATTGACTCATCGAACTGTCTGCTATAGAGATGTGCACCAAACGTATGCATCGGAACTTCTACATTTTGCAGGGAATAAAGTCCCACATGTTTGAAGAGTTGGCAAATTGCACTCGTGTTATGGATTGAGCATCATCAATAGGCAAAGTGGACAATATCATACCATTGTGAAGATATTCGAGGGGGGTTGTTGTCCTAACAATTGGTATCATAGTCATATCTCTAACTTAACCAACCATGCTAGTATGATCCTCAAGTTTCAAACAAAGATGTAGTAGAGCCTCGAAAGCTTCAAAAGCTGGTCATGATGAGATACTTGGTTGCTTGCAATCGGATGGGCAGGGTGCTCCGAGAAAAAGAGATAGCTCAGATAGAGCTTGGCAGATAGGATAACTATTTGAGGGAAGGCAATAATTTGTTCGAGGGGAGGAAGATTGTAATGTGGGACTTGTTCGAGGGGAGGATTGTGAATACGACCAAAGTTCCACATCGATTAGATAAGGGATGATCTTGGTTATATAAGTAAGGACAACTATCTCTATTGGTATGCAACCTTTTGGGATGATACCAAAAGCAAAGTCATGAGGGTGTATACCCAAATTAGTCCTAACAAGAGAGCTAAGGATTTTTTCTCTTACCAAAGTAAAAAAATAGGGACAAGAAAGTTACCTATTTTGCAATTTAGATATTGCAAACATGCTAGAGAAACAACTAGAATCTGATCATCAGCCACCCAGTAGAAAAATGTTTGATATTGAAGGGAGATAGTTTTCTTAGTTTTTTTAATATTATAATTTAATATTTTTTTGTTGTTGAACATTTTTTTTAGATTAAAAAAAATTAAATTCATTAAATTCATTTTGCCTTTTATTTTTGTTTTTAAAAATTATGTTTATTTTCTCTTCATGTTTAAATGATTTGCATTTTTCTTAAATAAAATGGTTGAATTTTTGGCAAAAACAAAAACTAATTTTTCAAAGCTACTTTTTTTAGTTTTAAAATTATGACTTTGGTTTTTTAAACTAATGATAAAAATGTAGATAACAAAATAAGAAAGTTAAGTTGGAGATTGAAATAATGTTGTATAAATTTAATTTACAAAAGAAAAAAAAAAAAGATGTCAATGGACCTTATTTATTAATTTTGAGTACAACAAAATTACGAGATATGTGATTGAATCTTTAACCTATGAGAAGGGAAGTCGTGTACTAAACTAAATTTACTGTAACAAATTTAATTATAAACTAAATTTACTTTAACAAATTTAATTCTTTAATAATTAAAATTGATTTGTTAAGTCACATCAGTTTTATAAATTACATTAAAGAAAACATCTCAAACCAACTCTAACTCTACTTAACAATTTTTTTTGGTAATATACCGTGTAAAGCATATAATTGTTTTAGTTAAACATCTAAATTTGTTATAAGTAGATAAATTTAGACTACTTATTAAGATTTTATTTGAAAACCATCAATTCCATTTAATCCTTACACGTTTGAACTTTTTAAAACGTCATGTTAATATATAACAATTAGAATCAATACATAGAGAAATTTTCAATATAAAAATTGAAAGTCTAAATTGATTCACTTGTAAAAGTTGATAGGTCTCTAGTAGATAAAATTATAAGTCACACGATATTAATACAAATAGAAGTAATTAAGAGCGCAAATCAATATATTTCCAATTTATTTAAAAAAAGTTCACATTTATAACCTAACCTGGATTTCATTTGAGTGAGTTACGTTCAACATCATTACTTAATATAGGCAAACTGAGCTAATAGATGTATTGACTTTCCAAAACATAGCGCCAATAGGTAAAGGAATTAGACAGAGTAAAAGATGGAAAGGTTGAATGGAACAGAACTTGAATTGAATTTTCTTTACTACTTGTCCATATTATTTTAGGGTCATTTGGCTCTTTGACTAGAGTTAATACATTCGAGTTAGTAAATATGCATTTGAAATGTAAAGTTGTAAAATTAAGTTTTTTAATAAACGTAAATAGTAGACAAAGAGAAAAATATTAAATTACTTGATAGTTGAGTTGTTTACACTAACCTAGAAAATTGACACCCCTCTAATATTCATTTCAACAAACCATACTTGTGTGTGTGTTTTTTTTAAATAATAATTCATTTAAGCAAATTATTTCTCCTCTCGATGCACAACCACTCGAAAAAGAAGTGAAAAACATTGTAATGTTTAATTCATATGTATTTAAACAGTCTTATTCAACATTAAACAAAAATATTAAACCCAACAGTCATGGAAATTATAGTATATAAATATTTTGAAATGCAATTAAAAAAATGATGATGAGAGATTAGTAGTTTTGTTTCAAAAAGTTCATTAATCATAATTAAACAAATGTAAATACACATTAATTTGTTATAATAAAGAAGGACCATACTATATTGTTGATATAAAACAGGCAGATAGCAGCAGCCCATGATTCATTATTAATGATCCAATTAACCAACGTTAATTTATTAAGCAATCAATTATTACAAAGGATGATTAAAAGAGGGCATTCATTAATCATTATTATAAACGTAAGTAAGGGAACCCATGCAAAAGAATAAAGCAAATCTCTCCTCTTTTCTGAGTAAAGAATAAAGCAAAAAATTAAAAAAATTAAAAGAAATGAAGAAGAGGGTTAAAATAATAAATAAAGTAACTGGATGATGGGAGAGTGTGAAAGAAGAGACAAGCAATAAGTGGGATTCTTCTGCCCTTCGTCTTTCTTCTTCCCCCACCCAATCCAATACAACATATGTATTATATATTCATACAACAAACTTTCATACCCCTCCACCTCATCTTTCCACTTTTTTTTTTTTTTAATTATTAATACAAATTAACATTTGTTTTTAATGACAAAAAAAATAAAAATGATATGCATCGACTCAAAGGTGTTCTCAAATTTGAAGGTTTAAATTGAGTAGTGAATTTTAGGATGCATTCATCAATCTATCTATCTATATTTTTGTGCTTTAATTTCCTCCTCATTATTGATATATCAAATAAATAGTTAAAAAACTTGATAAAGAAAATAACAAATTTGTAGATGGAAAAATTGAGTGAAACGAAGGGGGGAAAGGTGATGGGGAAGATGGTCTAAGAAGTTTTGGTTTGAATTTGATGATTGAAGTCTAATTTGTTAAACTTAGGAGTGCTGAATTTTACAAAGAAAAGTTTAGAGGTATAGATTTTGGGATTTGCCAAAAAGAAAAGTGAGGAATATGATCGCCAATTCCGAAACGTACTTTTGGTCAATGGCATTATCGTCTTTACGGTCACAAGGGGTGAAAGAGTCACTTCACACGGGTTCGGTCTGGGTTTGTGTTGGATGAATGTCCTTGAGCAGCCCTAGGACTTGTTGCATTGTCGGTCTTTTCACCGCCGTCTCCGCCGTACATAGGTACGCCACACGGAGGCTCTCCACCATCTCCGATTCGCCGCCCCCGAGTCGCAATCTCGGGTCAATCGCCTCTAAACCTTTTCCATCCCTAACCATTTTTCTCACTCCCACCACCGTGTTAGCACTGCCGGGCATCCCCGTCAAAAGCTCCATCAACACCACCCCAAAACAATACACATCTTTCTCCACCCCATCTTCGCCCTTCTTCCCCTCCACATGTCGTAACCCAAATCCCCCGATTCGAGCCTCGAAATCATCCGCCAGTAAAATGTTTGACGTCACCAAATGCCCATGAACAATCGGTTTCGATCCGGCGTGGTGAAGATACGCCAACCCACGCGCTATCCCCACTGCGATGCGGTGGCGCGTCGCCCATCCTAACTTCTCCGGTAACGACAAATGGGTCCCACTAACGGAATTGTTGTTGATTTCCCACGTGTCGGTGCTCCAATCCTCCACGTTGGGTTGGCCGGTCGGAAGCTCGTGAAGCCACCGGTGGAGATCACCGTTGGACATGAATTCGTACAATACTAATTTCTCCTTACCTGAAATGGAAGAAAATGCAGAAATGAAGTTTGTTTTTACATTGTACGTGGAAATAAATCAGTCATTCAAAAACAGAGCCATTTAAATTTTCAAGAGAAACAGAGCGGAATTAATTGGATGAACAGAGAAGTCAAATAGGCAAACAAACAATCCAAAAAGAGATACAGACAACAAATTTTTTTACCTGCAATACAGTAACCAAAAAGCGGTAACAAATTGGAATGCTTCAGTGCGGAAAGGTCCTCCAACATGGCTACAGCTTCATCACGAGCAACTGTTCTAGCGGATTCAAGGACCTTGATCGCCACGTGGATATCTCCGGGAAGAACAGCTCTGTAAACTGGCCCGCACCTTCCCTCTGCAAGAAGGGACTCTTTACCGAAATGCGACGTGGCAGCAATCAGATCCTTGAAGGTGAGGTTAATCAACGGCTTCTCGAACATCACCACTGAAGCTGAAGATGGTTCTCTAATGTCTGCGATCCATGAGGACCCTGACTCAGTCTCGAAGGCGAACGGTCCAGATTTCTCCATCTTGAATTGGACTTGGATTGGCGTGGAGATTGCCCATTTGGTTTTTCGCTTCATCATTCTTTTTCGTCTCCATATCGCTAAAACGACCGATACTAAAAACAAACCTGCTACCCCAAACGACAGGGCAAAAATCAGAGCCTTTGTTTTCGATTTGGGTTTGGCTTTTCTCGCTGGTTCTTTATTTGGCACGTGAGATTGAATGGTATTGTTGTGATGAGGGCGTTTTGATGATTGTGGAGGATTTGGGATACCTCTGTTTCCGGAATTTGTTTTTATTTGAAGTAGAGTAATCCCAGTTTGAACAAATGCTGATTTCCCAAATTTCTTGTAGCTTTCGGAGTTAATCACTCCCTTGAACTTGTTTAATGAAACATTCAAGAACTTTAATCCATTGAGCCGAGGAAAATCCGACGGAAAATTACCAGTCATGGAGTTATCCGATACATCTAAATACTCAAGCGAATGAAGAACAGAGATAGGCTTCAAATTCCCAGAAATATTACACCTCGAAACATCCAAGTGCGTCAAATTAGAAACCTTCTCCAACCCAAATGGAAGATTCCGCAGATTGTTCCGCGAGAGATCCAAAATTTCCAACTGCGAAAAACCAGAAAGTCGAACCGTATTAGAGAATCTATTGTCGGAAAGATTAAGAACCCGAATGGAAGAAGAAGGAAAGCTGCGACTAGAATTAGATAACTTAAAACCAACAGTTCCTCCAAATCGATTATGCGAAAGATCAAGATGAACCAAAGTGGGGATTCCCCACAACCAATTGGGAACAAAGCCTTCCAGTGAGTTTCTGGAGAGATCAATAGAGCGTAAGTGGGTCAAATTTCTTAAGAATCTCCAAGAAACAATTCCGGTGAGATTCTTGGAGGGGAGAATAATGTGTTGAACAGAACAGTTGGTGGAATTAACAGAGCTATGAACAATCCATGAGAGGTTGAAGGAGGAAACAGAGTGGAAAGCCCTGGAAACGAATTGGGTATCTGAAGTGTTGCAAGCAGAGTCTACAAAAGAAGAAGACATCAACAGCGCCATGAGAATCAGAATCCTGCAAAAACAAAAAGTGGCCATGTTTTTTTCTGTGTTCAAGCTCTCACATGCACAGTGGAGATGGAGAAATTAGAGGAAGAAGTAGAAAGCTGCATTTTATGGAAGGAAGTGAAGTGAGAGTTGGAGTGGGAGGGAAGTAGGAAGAAGAAATATAATGTTTGTTTGTATATAAATGGAGAGCAATATGGTAATAAATAAAGTATATAGTATAAATATATGATAGAATATAAGTATAACATAATGTCTAGTGTTGGAATTGGTGGGTTTTTTTTTATATTGATATTGTTGAAAAATAAAAAATTAGTATAGTATTAAGAATTAGGGTTTCTTCTTTAATGGATATGGAACCAGCTCGGTTCTCATTAATAACCCTTTAGATAAGTCACATCACATGTGAAAACTACTTTCTCTCTGCTTTCATTTACATTTTAAAAGTTTATATTATATAAAAATGAGAGGGAAAGAAAAGTCAAATATTTATGATCAAACTAAATTCAATATTCAATATTCAAAACATTGTAGGTTGATTCACCATAGGGTAAGCAACTCGAGTTTCTCTCAATATGAAATAAAAGAAACTATTTTTAAAATATATTAAAATATAAATATTAAAATATTGTTTTTAAAAGTATAAAATCTAAAATGAATTAAATAGTAGGAAACTTAAAATTCATGAACCTAATATAATTTACTATTTTATCTATACAATAATACTAATAAATTTGAAGTGTTTTGGTTAGCATTCAAAATGCAAAGTACACAACTAAAATATAGTTTAATCTAGAAATAGTAGTTGTATTAGACTTTTGCTTAGTGGGAGAAGGTAGAAAGAATGGTTTCTTTTCTTTTTTTTTTTTAAAAAAAGGATATACAAACAAGTAAAATAAAAATTTGGTAATGTGAACCATTTTTATTAAAAACTTGAGTGCGGATTTTATAAAAGATCATAGAAATTAATAAACTTATTTTGTTATTTAGAAAATTGGTGTGTATATATATAAAATAATGAAAGGAGTGGAATTTTTAAAAAAATGTTTTTGTAGATATAAAATGAGAAATGGTAATGATGGGGAGAAGAGTGAAAAGAGGGAAGTCAGAGGTAATGGTGAGTATCGGGGCAGCTGCGCAGAGCACGGGACAGAGATGCCATCATTTTAATTTACATCCAAATTCCACTCTCCAATATGTATAATTCTTTTTTCTTTTTCTTTTTCTTTTTTAGAATTTGAAATATTGCATTGTATTGTATTGGATAATTTCAACCACATAAATCCAAAAACAATATCACTACCACCAACAAACGTCTTACTTGCATCTTATGTTACCCAAACTTTTTAACCTTCTACATTACATTTCCCCAATTATCTATTTCATACTCTTTTTTCTTTTTATTGTCATTTCAGTTTACTCAAATAAACTCATCACTCTGTTCATTCAAATTTAATCCATTTAAATTCTCCATTCTTTTTTATTTTAACTTATGTACCAAAGTTCAATCGGATAGTTATTCAAATTTATGTTTAGACCATCAACACGAGAGTCCATTTTAAAAAGGCATACGTTAGCTACCATGTATAGATTTTGTTCTGAGAAAATAATATGTTTCCACTTTTTTCAATGGGTAAAGATACTTATGTCTCATTTGGCATGCTCAATTTTTTTTAAAGTTAAAATTACAATCATTTAAAATCCAAATCCAAATTAGTTTACTAAATACAACACAATACATAGATTTGATCACAGTATACAAAAGTATTCGGTCCAGTAGTAAAAGTTAAAATTTTGCAAATTCCATGGATCAAAGATTTAAGACAAAATACTTTTACCACTAAAGTTTGCTGGTATATTTCAAATAACGAAAACTATTTTCAAAAGCCTTTTTTTTAAAAAAGGAAAAGATCAGATTCCTTCCCAAATTATAAACGTCACACATAAAATTTAATTACATACCAAATCATTCTTTAAACCTAAACAAAATATACTAATTAGTTGTCAACAAACCATTCGTTATATATATATTTTTTTAATTTATGATCAGAAATAGAATGACTAATTCGTAATTTAACTTTTTTCTTTTTTTCTTTTCTTTTTGACTAGTAACATTAATTAAGTATCGTGTTGAAATAAGTTTGAAGTGATAATTTGATTTTGGTATTTTAGGTTGACGAAGTCATGGCATTTAATTTAATAAACATGTGGGTCCAAATTAATAGAAATTAAGAATGTTGCATGAAAATAATTTTAATTTATAAAAGAAAAAAAGAAAAAGGAATAATAATAATACTAATAATAATAATAATTGAGAGGTGAAGGGACGTTATGTGTGGAGGCTAAAAGGACTCCGCGTATTCTCCATCATTACCAATTCTTTTCACATTCATACCTATACTTCAATCTTTTCAAAATCAAACAAAATATAAATAAAACCTTTGCTTCCACCTACTAACAATATCTTCTCATTTTCTCCCTTTCATATACTTCATTATTTGTTTTCAATAATAACAACAATAAAAACAAAAGTAAAAAAAGGTCTCACTACTTAAAAATTATTCAACATCTCAAATCATATTACATAAAACTATGTTTAGATAAGTACTATTACTGGGTACTGTTAGAACAATAATTCCACAAATATCTCTACAGTTGTATGATATTGTCCACTTTGAGTATACACCCTTATAGCTTTACTTTTGGTATTATTCCAAAATACTTCGTATCAATGGAGATAATTGTCTTTACTTATATACCAAAGATCATTCTATTATCTAACTGATGTGAGACTTTAGTCGGATTCAAGGGTACAATAATTTATAATAAAATAGTATTATAAGGAAGAATATTGTTGATGTGTTTCTCATTCTCTTTAGCATAGTGTTCCTTCCTTTTGGTTTCTTTCTTTCTTTAATTTCATCCTTACTTTGGCTCTCTCACTTGATTTCCAGCATTTAATAATATAATAAGGTGACTCTAAATAGTCACTTCACATTCTTTCCAAAACTTTGAATATTTAATTGTGTTAAATAGTTATACATTTACTCTCTTGTTGATTAGATTTCTATGACGTACTTTGCTTTTTGTTACACTCCTTCTCTTGATATAATTTCGATTTTAATCTTGATTAAAAAAATTAAAAGAAGCATAAGTACGTGTAATTATAGTTCAGCTATTAAAAACTAAAAAGATTTGCATCCACCCACCACTAACAATAATATTATATGTGTAATGATGTACCTTCATATATTTAATTTAGCTCACACTTAACAATTAAAATAGATGATTTGAATGTCTTTAGTTAAAATCCTTAAACTTGTACTGAAAAAACACAATCACTTATTGAACAATAATTAGCATATATAATGGTAATTATTAACGTCACTCAACCCAAGGGATAGCATATATAATGAAAAGCTAAGTAAGTCATGAGACAAAGATATTGTGTTATAGGTCTAGATCTAGATTTTATCATAGAGGTGGAATATCAACCAATTCATGATTTTTTTAAAAAAATTAAACTTGTGTTACGAGTGAACCAAAAACCTATTAATAGATAAGAACACATTCCAACCAATTCCCAAAAAATACATATGTAACATCTTGTTTTATTGTGTAAAAACACCTATGCTAATGCTAATGAATGAATGCTTGTTACACTCTATATAACATTGTTAATTCTAACCAATTAGTTGACGTTAATTTTAGCATGATTGTTCACTCTATTAGCTAAAATGTATCACGATTTGAGTCATCCAATTGATTTGAATATTTCAACACATATACACCATCTTTTCAACTCGTATATCACGTAATAGGTCTATATATGTCATGTCATTGTTGCATAATTTTTTTTTTCAAATCTTCTCTTCGACACAACTCCTTCTTTTGGTGTCTAATGTTATTGATTCAGAGCGTGCATTGGAATCTTAGCTTCTCACTGAGCTCTATGTTACGGACATTTTAAACATTAGTCTTTAGTAAATAAATATTTGATATCATAAAAAGAAAATAGGGTTTAATTGAAGCTCATTAAGCTAATACATTAAGATAAAAAGAAAAAGAATAAGATTTGATCCATATGGTCCAAACACAAAGCAATTTTGGTATAATCAAATATTGAACAACTTCATTAGATGGGTCACATGGACCGAAACAAATTACCTAATTAATTTACTAAATTTCTAATCCACTTTATTGCAAAGGCAACAAAAACGGTTCGTTTTGGTGACCCACTGGCAAATTCCAATGGATTTGGAAGTTGGCAAAACAACTTATTCTTCTAATTATCAAACTTTTCAAAAAAGTGGTCAATTTTCCAACTGCTCTCTCACGTGACTTATTTGGCTTCTTTATTTTGCCATTTTCTTTCTATCCCTAATTAGAATCACTTTCTCCCCATATACTTCCAAATTAAAATTCCAATTCAATTAAACCCAAAATAATAATAATAACAAACCCAACTCAAAATTTCTCTTTTAATTATTTGTTTTCCTTTTTCTTCCATTTTTATCATTGTTTAACATCTTTATGTGTGCATTTCTAAAACTTTTGCTTTTGTCTCCATAGCAACGGAATTTTTTTCTTCTTGGTGTTATGTTTATTTTGTAATGTAAGAAAGCATCCAAAAATGGTTTGAATTGATTAATGGGATTGAGTTTCATCCATCCATTCGTGTAGAAATTGAATAGACACTCTTCTCATTTTCAATGTTTCTAAATACTAAAAACTAAAAATTTGTACTTGTTTAGTTGTTTTAACTATAGAAAAATTTGGTCTTCATTTTATTTTTTTTACTTCTATATTTCATATTTGATTTATAATGTAAATTAGGGGTGAGAATTTCTACTACTACTCTTCAAGGTTGGTTAATCCTTTTCCCCCTAAAACTCGAGAGAAATGGGCCGGGACTATTTAGGCCTTATTGTTCATCAAGCCCAACGAGTTTAAGGCCATAATCAAGCCCAAGTACAGCTAGCTGCATGACTAGGCCCATTTCCCCAAACTCTCTATTTAAGCTATTCAATCTGTAAATTGCACGGGTGTAAACGAGTTGGGCCAATCTATATTTTTGGATTGGTTGGGTTGACAATTCGAATTAATTTTTCAATCCAACCCAATCCATAAAATATGGGTTGAGTTATCATGTTGTATTATTTTTTATTTTTTTATTCCTAATGTTTGTAAAGTTTAAAATTGATGTGTTCAATGTTCATAAATTTAAAGTTTTAAAAATTCATAAATTCAAACTAATTTTCTACGACCCAAAAAGAATAAGAAAAAATACAGTATAAAGTATACTATAAACATCCACAAGTTCAATAATTAAAAAAATAGGAAAAAAAATACCGTGTAAAGCATACAATAAACAAACATTCGTCTTCTTCTCGTACTAAGTCTAACCACAAGGAGTTATAATTAACTCTTTTCTAATGAAGATGTTATACTATCAAGTTTTTGCACCATACAATCTTTTAGCTTTATATACTATCATGATCGTTTACTCTACAACCTCCTACACAATCGTTTAGCTTCTATATGATCCTTCAATCTCTTACATGATCGTTTAAAACCATTTGCCCTCTTACTCGATCGTTTAGCTTTCTACCTTCAACCGATCATTTACTTCTTACACAATCGACCAACTTTCCATACACTCATTTACCCTACAACCTCCTAAATGATTATTTAGCTTTCTATATGATTGTTCAACCTCTTACATGATTGTTTAGCTTTCTACCTTTACGCTTGAAGATCAATTTACTTCTTATATGATTGTTTATATATAATATACCAAAACTACTAAATTTACTTCTATTAAATAATATATATATATATATATATATATATATATATATATATAGTATATTATATTATTAATTCAGGTTGAGTTGGGTTGGGTTGAATCAAAATTTTCAACCCCCAACCCAACCCAAAAAAACCAAAATTTTCGACTTAATCCAACCCACATTTAAAACTAACTCAACCCAACCCATATTAGATTGAGTAATAGAGATTGTCGAGTTATTCAAATCATTCTTACACCCTGATCAATTGAATGGACCTCGCTCTCAAGTAAGGAGATGCTAGATAAAAAGAGTGAAACGTTTGCATTGCAGTTGAATTGAATTTTGAACTATCTTAATTTAATTTATTGTTTGCACCACTTCTATTTTAAAATTGGGGATGAGGCTTTGGAAAAAGCATTGGGTTGGGTTGGGTTCCTAACTGACATACATACTTGTGCTGGTGATGTTTGCCTATGGTCATATGCCCAAATATTTTAATTTATCTTACGTTTATGTCTTATATTTAGTTTTGTCAGTTGCTTTGCTTTTTATGTAATAAATCTAGGGTGTGACGTTTCAACCTTTTTCATATGCAAGCCTATCAGATCTGAAAAAGTTCAAAATGTATTATAGGGGAGGCATAGTAGTTGAATCACCGCCCAAGCCTTGTCGCACTCTTTCCAATCTAAGCTTTTCATTGCAATTGATAGTCTTCAATGCTTGTTTTAAGTACGATTTCAATGAATTTATTTCTCTCATGTTTTCTAAAACATTTTCTTCAAAAACGTGATAGAAGGTTGAATCGTACCGTGAGTTTGTCCGCGATTTTCAGATTTTGATCAACTAACTTGTTGATTGGATTGAAAGTGCCGCACAATCACTCGTTCCGAGATTGAAAGGTTGCGATTGTGACACGAGGTGACGTTCAATGAAAAAGAAGCATAATAAAAAAGTAACGTGGCTTTGGACCATGACATCAGGTCAGAGATAAGTTATCATCAGAGGCTCCAAAGTTCATCTCAATTGAGATATGTCACTTGGAAGGATGAAACTGCTCTCTAACGTAACCATAATTCTAACGTTTGTAGATGACAAGTTAAAAAACATAAAAAAAAAAAAAAACACTTCAAGGGTCTCATCCGTGTATAAAACACTCCCAACTGTTATATTGCCTTATTGCACGTTGCCTATATGCCTTATTACACACTCAATCCCTATGTAATCTTACATTAAGAAATTTTTCTCTAATTTGCTACTTTATATGATTTTATTATTGTTGTTTTTATTTTATTTTAATAATCGTAAAATCCAAATTGCTTAGTTGAGATGCTGCTTGTTGGCTGGTTGATATTTGTTCATCCATATTTGTTATACTCCACATACATGCCAATACCCTACATGCCTCTCTCTCTTCTAACCTCAACTTTCACAAATAATTGAATTACTCAGCATCTTAACTAACATTGTTTCATATATGACACACAAAATCATACCAATTATCACAATTCTAATCATTTAACACATGGGTTATCTGTAATCACACATATTAAGTACAAACCAACTAAAAAGTAATCACCTTTTCCCTGTTCCACACATGGACATGAAATCTCAAGAACAACAAACAAACAACCTTTTCTAAATCTTTTTCTTTTTTGTTCTTTTTTCTTGTTTTTTTTTTAATCTTTTAAAAACATTCAAAACCTCCATCGCTAGATTTACATTCCAAAGCGTGTGATGAAGTTGAACAATTATATGTAGAGCTTAAGGAGCTCAGAATGATTACACATTCAGTCAATATAGAGAAGACAAAAGTAAGAAGAAAAAAATAAATAAAAAAAGTAGTGATATATTAAAAGATTAATAAGAACAGCCAGCTTACTTCTCGTTTCTAGTATTAATTTCTAAATAGAGAACTAAACAATTTGTGGTTGCTGTTGCTGCTGCTGCTCATTTCCTTCCCAAGTCCATACAATATCTTTAAGGCAAGGTCTCATATCTTTGTCATAAAACTGCCTATATTCCAATGTATCTCCAGCAGTTTTCTTCACTTCCACCACAAAAAAAGAAGGCGTTACCTCAAATATCTCAGCATCTATAGCCAGTTGTCCTTTCCTCCCCTGTTTGCTCCCTTGTAGTTTCACAATCCCATCTTTTTTCATCACCTTAAACCTTTCCATTTCTGCTATCTCTTCGAACTTCGACACGATAGCTGAAGCTGGTTTCGTCGTTGTGAAACGAGACTGTAGTCTTTCATTCCCATCATTCTCAAATAGACCTGAGAGATCAAAGCCTGGTGAGAGAGATATGATGTCAAATGCATTGAAGGAATTATTTCTTATTGGAGCTCTAGTAGCTGTTGGTGGCCTTCCACTCTCATTGGTGTTGCTAACAGAGCTTCCTCCTTCCGAACTAATGTCGTTGAAAGCGGAATTAACGTCGCTCACAGACGACATGTCTTCGTTGCTTTGAAGTTGTTTTGGAGTGGTTACGTTTGCTTTGAAACCTTTCTTGAACCAGGAATTTTCCATGAGTTTGGCCATGTTTATTCTGGTGTAAGGACTTGGGTCTAGGATTCTTGAGAGAAGCTTTCGAACTTCTGGGGGAAACCATTGAGGGCATTTGAATTCTCCTCTTGAGATTTTTCTGTACATTTCCATCAGATTTGGATCGTGGAAAGGGAGATAGCCAGCAAGAAGAACGAACAGGACAACCCCAGATGACCAAATATCAGCTTTAGCACCGTCATAACCTTTTTAATAAGTAGAAACAAATAAAAATTCATCAGTTCCTATTCTAATATCTCATCAATTTTGAAAAACTTAGCATATACAAATCAATGATTAAGGCCATGTTCACTGATTCATAATCAAAATTATTCATATTGTAATAGGTCTCTTTTGATGTATGAGTCGTAACGAGTCTCAAACATTTTGAAAACATAATTTATACACAATTTTTCGTTGCTTGCTTTGCATTATCTGATATCATTGTTTTTTAACCTTACTGTTATTGATTGATAATAAACGACAATGATAATGATAACGGTAAAAGACAATCGATAATGATAACGATATTTCTACCGGCAACAATAATTGAAAAATCATGCAAAACTATTTTGAAAAACTGTAATCCAATGAAATCCACTCTTTAGATTACCATTGCCATCGATGAATTACGTTTTCAGGAAAATAAAAGGCAATCAAACAAATGCAAAGCAATCAAACCTTTCTTGTTGATGACTTCAGGGGCAACATAAGCAGGGGTACCACAAGTTGTATGAAGAAGCCCATCTTGTCTTCTAGATTCAGCCAAAGCACTCAACCCAAAATCCGAAATCTTAAGATTCCCATACTCATCAAGAAGGAGATTTTCAGGTTTAATATCTCTATGATACACACCACGACTATGGCAATAATCAACAGCACCTATAAGCTGTTGAAAATACTTACGAGCAGCATCTTCCTTAAGCTTTCCTTTAGCCACTTTATTGAAAAGCTCCCCACCTTTAACATACTCCATAGCAAAATAGATTTTGGTCCGGCTAGCCATAACCTCATAAAGCTGCACCACATTAGGATGACGAACAAGCCGCATCACAGAGATTTCCCTTTTGATTTGGTCGATCAACCCAACGCGTAGAACTTTCTCTTTGTCAATGATTTTAATAGCTACACTCTGGCCAGACTTGAGATTACGAGCATGGTAGACTTTAGCAAATGTGCCTTGTCCAAGCATTCTACCAAGCTCGTATCTTTGCATTAAAATGCTTCCCTTTTTCTCCATTGTTGAGGAGAAGAAGAGAAACAGGGGAAGAACAGAGAGATTGAGAGAGAGAGAGAGAGAGAGAGAGAGAGAGAGGAAGAAAATGAGTTAAGAAAAAAGAGAAACTCAACCGTGCCTAAAGAGGCAGGGTTGAGGGGAGCTATGGCAGGGGGGGAGACGATGAGAAAAAGGGAAGAATATTACAAGAATTTTGGTGTGAGAAAAGAGAGAAATTTTGGAGTTATTTCTTGTGGCTGAGAATTGGGAGGAGTAACAGAAATACAGGAAGGTGACCTAGTAATTTTAGGATTGCCTAAAAGTGGGATCTAAGAGTTGGGTTAATCTAATGCCATATTATGGATGTGATTTATTTTGTGGGGTTGAATTTGGAATGATGGGTATGAGAAATCTAATCTTTTGAGAGTGTAAAAAGCTCAAAATGACTTAAGAGGGGTTAAAGTGGTGACAAGTGGCAAAAGGCATATGGGAGGGGAGGTGGAGGGGTGGAGCCAAAGGGACAAAGATATGAATTTATATTTGCATCCACAAATCAAGTGGTTGTGAGATACTTTACAAGTTGGTTATGGTCATAATAACTATTCGAATGGCCCATCTATGATGTAGTTTAGAAGGTTGATTGATGGAGCTGAGCTCTCAACATTTGGCAAACCATCTTAATTTAAGATTTTGATTTTTATGTTCGATAACGTTTCTATAATTTTTTTTTAAAAAAAGAAAAACTAGAAAGATAAATATGTTATAACTATTTATATTTTTTGTTTCTTGAAAAAAAAAGTGTTGTTCGGGACACTGTTTATACTAAGACTATAATAACTATCTTTGGTTAACTATTTCTTGTTTAGATTAAAATAGTTTACCTCTCAAAAGTAATATAATTATGTAAAAATATAATATTGAGGAGTATATGTATGTTTTAGTAATTGGGTCAAGTAGGCATAGATGTTGGGCCTCGCAAGTTGTAAACACAAATGGACTTGGAGGATGGCTTGAATTGGTGGAGCAGAAATACTCTAAGAAAAAGAAGTCAAGTAGAACTAAGTTTATTTTGCTTTGTGGTGCTAGAAATAGAAAATACAAAACCTTTTCAACTAAATTAAAAATCAAACATCCAGATTTAATCAATTTTAACTCTATTCAACATCTTTTTGTTGGTGAGATTAATCCTTCTTTTTTTTTAAGCCTATTAATTATTCATTTTAAGCTTATTATAAGTTCAGTCTATTAGAAAAGGAATGTATTTTGAGATGATGAACTAAGTGAACTCTAAACAAAATAGAACATGATTGCAACCCCTAAATAAATTAGGGAAAAAACCAAGAAAAAGGTTCCACTATATAAAATTAGAGTTACAAGTCTTCTTTTTATAGATGCATATTAAGTTTTCTAATGAAAAGAAACACTATTTTCTCTCACATTTTGCTCACTCGTTAGAAGTTTTGGGATGTTTTCACAATCACAAGTACCTTAATTTATAATTCACATGCCCATGAAAAAATATAAAAGCTCCAAATTGTTATTGACCTGATAGCCAAAAATTGATCTTGGACGACCTAAACTACATTCTAAGAAATTTTTAAATGATAAGAAAACTTTTTGGATAAATCTTCAATAATATTTAACACTTGATTAAAAAAAAATAAGGGTAGGAAAAATAGCACAAATTTAGTTTTAAATTTTTTGTTTACAATAATGTGTAGGGTAGGAAACCAACTTTTAATTTTACCAATTTGACATATGCTTCGTCTTAGTTAATTGTGACATTTGAATACGTTACATATGGATAGTTAATTGTAACATTCTTCTCCACATCCAACTCATTTGCCATGTGTCTTGAAGATATCAACTTTTAGTGTTCGTGTAATCCACTTCATGCTTGTCAAATTGTCTATAAATAATGACATTTGGTGGACTTTGTGAGAGACATACATATTGAGAATTTCTAAAGAAACAATTGAGAAAAAAAATTAAATGTTGATAAATAATTAATTAGTTAAGCTTTATATAAAGACCAATATTTTCTTTGTCGACATTCTTCAATAGATCTTGGTTCAGGTTTCTCGTTTTTAGATATGTATTGTCAATAAATACATAGTTCAGTTCTATGTTTTTCTTGTCAGGACATAATTTATCAAAATCTCATTATTAGTTTTAATTGTTTTATCTTTTTCGATATTCTTATCCGAACTCAAATTTTAAATTTATTTAAATAAATAAAATAGAATACTTTATCATAATTATGCGGTTAAATAATTTCTAAAATAGAAAAATATGCTATTTATCAATTTCTTAGCTCTAAAATCTCTTTTAAAACTAAATATAATAATTAAAAGTTACCTTTTAAATATATGGAAACCACTTTTAAATATAACAAACACAAATCTATGTTATTGTACAAAATTAAATTGCACCACACAATTTCCTTTTCTAAATTCACTACTTGAGTATACATTAATTTTGAAAAACTAGAGATTGCAATGAACACTTTTCTTTTAACTTTTACGTCTAAAACATGAATTTTGATGCAACAAGTTTTTTAGTAAAGTTGGATTCATAATTGCTCTGTATAATTTAAACAATAATGCACACTTTCCTTGAATTTATAACTCTAACAAAATGTTAAACCTAAATTTGATCCCACTTTGTTTTAAGTTGTAATAATTCAATCTATGGGATTGGTATCTTAAATATGTGCACAAGTTTTGATAACTTTGTCACACCCCAAACCGTACTGCGACGATAACGTTGAAGTAGTAGGAATAGAATGCGAGTTTGTTACAACCTTGAAATTTTCTTAACCCAACATCTTATTCTCAACTCCTTTTAAACTATTAACAACACTCAAAACACAATAGTGGTCAATGAAACGCCAAGCAAAATAAATACAAACCAAAATATAAACTTTATTAATAACAACCGTTTCATACACATTTACAACACTTTGACCCAATAACTAAGGCTTAACCATTGCCAAAATGCCTTGAAACACCCCATCGCAAATCCTTAAACCTTCATCCCTACTTGGCCTAAACACTCGATCCTAGAAAATGAGAATTTTAAAACGTAAGTCTAAATGACTTAGTGAGGTTTTATGAAATCCTTTTCGCAATGCCCTTTGATAAATCCTTTTTGTCAGATTATAAATATCAACACAAATCAGTTTATCAACTAAAACCTTTATTTCGCAAAACATGTCGAAACACATGTAATTATTTTCACAATAGAACTAAATCATCTCGCAAATCATATCAATATACATTACGCATAAACACCAATTCGCATAACACATCTTTTTTGCATCACATAAATCATCTCAAACAATAGTTAATTATTCTTTTCGTCAAGGATCCCGAATAGTTCTCTACGTTTGGTCTCACTACCTCGAGTTTAGACTACTGTATCAACAGGATCCGAGAACATACAGATTCGTCATTGTTGCTCAGGTAGCTAAGTTTTATACACTCCTTTCAACGCATAAACCGACTACTTATCACCATGTAGCCCGTACACCTCATGGTGGCCTTGACTCTTTATGTGCACATAAAAGTTAGAATCATCTCAAAGAAACAACTAATGGTTTGAAAACAATTTAATAGTATAAAAATCATAATAATCAAATCAAGCTTTAACATTGTAAATCATGCTTGAAAACATATAAACTTTCTATAGAAATCTCTTTTGAAACACTTTTCATTTGAATTCTTTTTTCAAAATAGTAAAGCAGAACCACAGAACTTTTAAGAAGAAAAACACTCACCACATTTTACCAAAAATCCCCATTTTCCTTCTCTTCTCGTGGAACAAATCGTCGTACTTAACACTTTGTTTTTCTTCTTCTCGTCAAAGCAAAACAACAGTATTTTATCTCTTGTTTTCTTTTAATAAAATCTTTTGTGTTTACTTAATGACCAAGTCCTTTATTTATAGAGCCCTTAAACAATCTAAACTATTATCAGTTTGTCAACTCATGCTTAAAACTTTACACTTGTAAATTTAATACTCAACCCAGTCATGCTTAATTCCTTAATCTTACACGTTTAATCTCTGTCAAATCATATTTGACATTTTCTTCGCCAGATCTTACTTCTCGCCTAACCCCATACCACAAATAACTTTAACCACTTAACACTTCTCGCAAATAACCTTATCACATGGTTATATTTTTACTACAAGAAACCTTCATTGCAAACTAACAAACTTTTACTCGCTTAGAACACTTATTGCAAACGTAAACTTTAAGACTTCCTCGCATACTTCTTCATCGCGAAACCCTTGGTTCTTATCTCGAACATTACCCAAACGCCTAGTTGTTTTAGTCAAAACTTCGTTTCTTAACTTACGCAAAGACTTCTTTTGACTTATAGATTCTACTGCAAATCCTTCATTTTCAAAACTTTCTCGCGAATTAACTTCTTAATCGCAAAACTTATACTAACCATAAAAGATTTTTATCGCTTAATATTTTTTGCGGATTTAATCAAACGCCAACTTCTTTAATACTCAGCCGAATTTTACTTCCTATGCTCAAATAAAAAATGAATCTTACAAACTTAGATTAGTTTTGTTATATGTTCATGCTTTTCTTTATATAATAAACTTGGTTTTATTTTGTTTGTCATGATCATAGGTTTGTTTATTTTTTGTTTTGTTAATTTTCTTTAGGTGCCAAACACTACTGCTTTCCAAGATGATTATGATGATTTAGTACTTTACTTTACATTTATTTTAATTTGGTGTGTATATTTGCTTTGTAATTTTAATTTTATTTTATTTTAAACTCAAAGGTTCTCCAACAATCTTAATTCAATGAATTTTATTTTGCATATTGTTTACACAATTATTTATAATTTTTTTTTGAACTATCCAAGCTTTGTTGATGCCATACGTTGGAATGTCGATCAAAGTAGGATCTATTCATCTCATTCATTTTGACGTCAACAAAAGGTCACTCGTGACAAACCATCCACAGATGACTTGATCTAATTGGAAGTGTGTTTGTTAACAAATCAAAATTTTAACATTGTAAGAATTTTCATCATAAACCTAAATTTCAAAGTTAAATTTGAAATCTTGTTGCAATATTGACCCTCAATATAGATGGTATTTTAATTTAATAGTTTCACCATAATACCGTAATTCGTTATCAATGTGTTTTAGTTTTAATTTTAAAGATTTATTCTTCTAACATAAGTGCTGAAGGATACATTTAATGAATATAAAAATGTATATACATGATACTAGAAAATATAATGGATTAGGTTGTGTGAAATTTATATCTATTGTAAATAAAATTATCCTACTGGTCAAATTTAGAACTCACATGAAGAATCATCTAAGGTTAGACTTATCAAAACCTTTAAATTAAATTGAATTTAAAATTAAAACTAAATTATTTGAATTAGGATGATCTTTCATATTTCTATTTGGATTTTTATATGCTAATTTTAGCTTTATAATAATATAATTGATATCAAAATGTATGAAAATGATTGTAAGCAAGTTTCACATAATTTATTGAAGTTAATGAATATACGCAAACATTCTAAATCAAGTACATTTAGATTTTGTGATTCAAAATACATTTCATACGTATTTAATTTTAAAATGATTCGTTTGTTTGTCATTTTCTTCGGTTGTAATAAAATAGAAATTGAATAGGGCCAAGATGTTTTAGGTTTTGTCAATTGGGGCCTTGGAATTTGATTTGAATCAGGTTGAAGGATATGTGTACTGACACCCGAATTAAAATCTCTTTACCTCAAAATCCAATTACTTCCCATTTTTTAAACCTTCTCTTTGGAACTTGTCTCACCATTTCATCTCTTCCTCTCTTTCTTTTACTTCCTACAAATCTTCATACCTTTTTTATATTCCTACAAGGTGAATATAAGAAATAAATCACTATTTTTACTTTATTGTAGAAAAATATATATAATATAACGAAATGAACTAAAATCTTTATACCATATATATATTTATAAATATTTATAGTAGTTTTATCCTATTTAAAAAAAAATCATAAGAGTAAGAAATAAATGGTGACTTGAGTGAATAAAATATAAATAATTAAACATTTTAAAAGTTTAAAAAGGATAGAATGTTCACATCCATATATTTTTCGTCATTTTTCTTTTTGTAAATTTGAGACTTCAATATCGTAACATGCTACAATATTAGGAAAATAACTTTTGTTGGATATTAAACAATTAAGAAGGTAATCTATGTAAATTTAGAGGGAAAGATAGGGTTCTTTGCTTATATCAATAAAAGGTCCTAAATGATATGAGATTTACAAAGGTAGGGAAAAACAATAAGAATAAATAAAAAGACGCTAATATACATTCTTAAAACAAATAACAACCATACAAAATATGTCATCAATCTAAACACAACTTTACTTTAAACTAGACATAACCAAGTTAAAGTTGGAAGAAATGTATATACGATTAATTATATCAACAAATCTATTATTTCATACATATTTTCTTTTATTAAATCAATTCCACATAAAAGTATGTGTATACTTACATTAAAAAAATCTAAAAGAAAATAAAGATATATGAAACATCATGAATCGTATAGTATGTACATATTATTGTTTTTTTTCCTTTTAACTTCGTACCATTCTAATTTTCTATTAACTTTTTTTTGGTTAACACCAAATTCTAAATTGGGTTTTTTTTGGTATGTTTGTTAGATTTATTTCTGGAATGATAAACACAATTTTTTTTAACTGATTAAAAATTTAAAGTCATTAATTTAACACTAAAACTCCTATAAGGATTGTTTAGAAAGGGAAAAAAAGAGAGTCAAACTTCACAAATTAAAATACGAGAAATTAAAAAAAAAAAAAGGACATGTTTGGTTAATGCAACAAAAAGTTATAAAATTGATTAAAATTGAAGAGCATAGTGAATTGATTAAATTTAGAATTTAGAAAAGAAAAGGAAATGTATAATTGGAGTTAAAAAGATGTGGTCAAATATTTAAGGGGTGAAGGTCAGCATAGATAGGTAAGGTGATGTAAGCATTTAAGGCTTTCTACACCTAAATTAAACTACAATTTTATCTCTAAAATTAAAATTGGAAACTAAGGTTTTGTTTTTTATTATATAAAAATGAGGTTGATTAATTAATTAATTAATTAATGAAGGCTGAAGGTTTCACTTTGCATATCAAACAAATGCAAATCACGTGAACTGAACGTGGGGATTGACATAACAAGTTCATGCACAAAAGACACAGGCTCGCACGTGCGTCCCTCTTAATGCTATTACGTCATTCGTGCCCCAACACTGTGGAATCCACCCCCTTCATTTCTTATTCTAACAATATATATATATATATGTATGTTACCACAGGATATGGATAGATATGTACGTCTATATTCTTTTTTTTTTTTTTTTTTTGTATAGTCCAAAACTACTCATTTGAAAGACGTTCAATTTAGTTTGAGGGTCAAATTGAAACAAAACTATTAGAATGTGAAAGAGATTTGAAAATTTGCGTCAAATTATAAAACTAAATACTTTTTTATTGGTTTTTATTTCTCTAATTGAATGTGACCTAATTCAAAAGTTAGATTATGAGTTTAGCAATACACTAAGTTAAAAAAAGTAAATCAAAATAAAATAATTGTATGCGTTCATCCTAGATTTAAAACATGTAGTATCATGATTTTTGGACTTTATTTATGAGGACTTTGAGTTTGAATTTTAACGAATTCTATCACAAGCTATCTCGACTACTGTATGTGACGAGAATGAAGGGATTTTGGATTCAAATTTTGATAACCAAAATGGTAAATATAAATACAAAAGAAAAGAAAGAAAGTAGAGTCCAAAATGGTAATACCGATGAAGGAAACAAAATTAAGTTTGGAAGAATTAGGTCTGACTATTTTTCAGTGTACACTCACGAAACCCCATAGGATCAAAGTTTGAGAACTGCAACTCTTTGCTTCATGTGCAATACCTCTTTCGTCTTCGTCTTCATCTTCATCTTCCTCTCTGCTTTTTTCTCTTTTAATATTGTATTTGTGCAATCCATTCAAAAGAAAGATAATCAAACAAAAGCAATCACTACTAATTGCACGCATCACAATATCCTCTGCTCCAATCTCTCGGATTGTAACCAAAACAATATCATTATTACTTTCCCCGCCGGATTAATTTTTAGTTATTTGTAATTTGTACATATCCTCAATTTTCAATAATATTACTTTTATTTTAAATCCTACTTTTTTTTATCCCTCAACTTTCTATATTCTTCTGTTTTAATTTCAAAACTTTTAAAATAACTATATATGTTTACTTTTAAAACCTTTGTTCTAATGATCTCTAGTTTTTAACTATATATGTTTAAATAACTATGTTTTAGATTTATTATATTGATTAAATTGATAAATTAAATTGATTAAGGATGAAGATATTTATGTAAGTTTATTTTTTATATGAGTTATTTTTAATTTTATTTTTTTTATTCAACTCAATATTTTTATGATTTGTTTCAAGAATTTAAAATTTTTAAAATAAAAATAAAGCGTGTGAACCGATGAGAGAGCTGGGTTTTGGAGAAAAAAAATTAGTTGTTTGATTTAATTGATTTAGATGTGTTTATTATATATTTTGGGTTGGCAAAAATGATTCTTGAAATAAATTGACAATATTTTTTTAGTTATTTATCAATTTAATTAATATGATAAATTTAGAGCACAATCATCAAATTAAATATAATATTGAAAGGCACCTCAACATTTCGTTAAAAAATTGACAGAAACCTAATGATAAAGATCAAAGCAAATTATTTTTAGAATGTCAAAAACTAAAATTGATATTTTAAAAATTTAAAAACAAAAATATAACAAGTGTAACATATAATTTAAACCATGACGAGTACAAACTATACAACATATCCAACAGAAGAAAACTTTAATGCACCCATCCAAATATGTTCCGATAAAATGTCCTAGGGTGTAATTTTTTTTGTGTGTGATTTGTTTATAGAGTTTTTTTTGTAAGAATAGAAAAAATTGACAAACTATTTACAATAAATAAAAGGGACATTTTTTAAAATAACAAAATAAATTAAAATATTTACAAATTAAAGCTAAATTTTGGATTCTATCAATGATAGTTTTCTATCACTATAGCATATCAATGACTATCACTGATATAATTTGCTATAGGTTGTAAATATTTTGTAAAATTTACTATTTTTAAAATTTTTTCTAAATAAAATAAAATAATAAGAGACAAAATCTATTATTTTTTCATGAAGTATAAATATTTTATCAAATATTCTAGTTTTTTTTTTATAACTTTCATATATCATAGGTAGTATTTTTAATGGAATCACCGTGGCTTTTTTTATATGAATAATTACAATAGACGGCCTAAATAATAATAAAGTATATAATAACTAATCTTTTAAAGGTAGAAAAATGGTAAAAATGGTAAAAATGGTAAAAATAGAAAAATAGAATTTTATTTTTTGTTTTAAGTAAATTTTTATACTTAAATTTTCTATTTTTAAATAAAAGAATCCGTAAAATGTATGATATATTGAGAAAACTAGAAGTAATTAAATTTTATTATATGATTTTCAAATTATTTTGAATTATTGTATATCTATTAGTATAGTGCAACAACTCTTTTTGTTTTTATTTTTTAAATAGTGAATTACAAATGGATTTATTTATAAAACGTTATTTAATAAATAATGAAAAGGATAGGGTAGGAGGGTAAAAGTATTTAAAAAAAGAGGTGAAAAAATTATGCATATGATTCAATAACTTCATGGTATCCCTAATTTGCTCACATGTGTTGGTCAAACCTGTCAAGTTCCTAATTCGTAAATTTGACACAAACCAACAGCAAAGGATATATATCAAAAACTTTTCTTTAGTTTGGTTAAATTTACTTCGAAAATAATAAAAAGTTGAAGATGAATTGTAATTGGAAACTAAAAATTAAAAAAAAAAAAGAGAGAGAGAGAGAGAGAGAGAGAGAGAGGCAGAAAGGACAAAATAAGGACACGTGGCAGCAGACTATTGTGGAAGGTGAGGAAGGTGGGGTTGTGTTGGGAGTAGAGAGACAGCATAAATAAAGGAAAGCATTTGTAAGAAAAGACGGAAACATCACCCTCCTCATTCCTCCCATCACATCCAATTCCATGGCAACCCAGGATATGTGTAGCAGTAGCAGCACCATCGCCACCAAGAAGAAACAACAAGAAGATGGTTTTTCGACTACTCACGAAGAACGATCCCGCTGCTGCTTCGAACAATGGATGCAACTTCAACGCGAAGACTTAACCCACCTCCTCAAATCCCTTCACCAACCAACAAACAACGACACCACCACCACCAACACCACTACCACTGTAATCCGCAATTGCATCTCTCACTTCGAACACTACATCTCCAACCGCACCCTCTTAGCTCAAGAGCACCCTTCCCTTCTTTTCGCACCCACATGGTGCACTTCCTTAGAAAATTCCCTCCTCTGGATGGCCGGTTGCCGACCCTCCATTTTCATTCGCTTAATCTACGCACTCACTTCCTGTAGTAGTGAACCCTTAATAACTAATGATGATGGCAATAAGAATAGTAATAATACTATTACTAGTATAAGGGAACTGTCTCCTAGTCAGATGACACGTGTGAATGGGCTACACATGAAGACAATAAAAGCGGAGGAGAAACTGACGAGTGAATTGGCGAGCTGGCAGGAGGAGTTGGCGGATGAGCCGATTGCGTTGATAGCGGCGAAAGGGGATTGTGGGGATGAGGTGGTGCTGAATAATATTATTAATGAAGAGGCGGAGATGGCATTGAAGGAACATGAGAAAGTTATGGGAAAAGTGATTGGGAAAGCGGATGAGTTGAGGTTGAATACGATGAAGGAATTAGTGTTGGAGATTTTAAAGCCGACTCAAGCGCTTCAGTTTTTGGTTGCCAGTAAGAAGCTTCATCTTTCTTTACATCAATGGGGGAAACGTAGAGATGAGAAGCAACGCAGAATCAGATGTTATCACTCAATCTCTCATTAAAATAAAATAAAATATAATATCAATAAATAAATAATACTCAACTCTCCTAAACTATGTCGTCGTCGTCGTCGTCATCTAACTCTCTCTCTCTACTTTTTTTTTTTTTTTTTTCATAATTTCTAGATTAAGAACATATGTTTGTTTTCTTGTTTTTTTAATATGCTAATTAGTCGCTACCAGACTCTACTCTCATTACTAATTTTTAGTTGAAATTTTCTCTACTGAAAAAAGATGAAAGCACAAAATTTCATACTCCTTTTATCATTATAATTTTCTGCTTGGAATATTTTATACTGAAAAATACTAATGGACTTGTCGAACCTCTCTATCTTTGTAATTGGCCAATTGGGAGTCCTATCTCTACACAATACAATCTCCATCTTCGCTCATCTCAATAAATCTAACCATTAAATTCTTTTTTAGGACAATGGGTAAAGTGGAGAAATAACACCAACTTTCAATTTTCTGGATATGAACTTTTTATTTTTGTTTCATCTAACTTTCAACAACTACTTTTTTTGTTGTTACATTGTTAACTTCCAATAAATCTAACCATTTAATTTCTTTTGTCTTTTAACACTATTATTTTGAAAAACAGAAAACTGTTATCCCAAACTTTTATCAAAATAACATCAACTTTTAATGGATACGAATTTCGGGTCTATATTTTTAATTTTGTAACAGCTTAATATCTGAAATTTACTAGGTAATAATTTAACTGTACTTTAAAATATTGTTGAATTTCTTCTAGATACATTGATAAATTAACTACGAACTAAATGACTATCTTTCACTTAATTTAGATGATACTTTTCATGTTAGAATTAAATTGTTACCTATTTAAAAGATTTTACATACTAAAGCTTACAAATTAATAAGCACAAGAACTATATATATATATATTATAAATTTGAAAGTGCAAAGAATTCTAACTTTTAAATTTGTATAACAAACTTATAAGCTTTAAGATTATTTAATAAGTCTCTAAACTTTAACATTTGCTTCTAATAAATCCTTGACTTAGCCAAATTCCAAGCTTTCAATTTTTGTCCAGTAAGCTTTTGAAAATGTAAGAAACTTGAATAAGTGATGGAGAAGGACATATTAAATACAATAATTCAAAAACGCATTGAACGAATGAACACCTTTTGAAATTCAGTAACCTATTATATAAAAAAAAAAAAAGCTAAGAAAATGATAGATCTATTACCCTCGTTTTAAAATTAACGACCAAATAGATACACGAGACTAAAACGTAGATTCAACCTAAAAGTTTATGTTTGTTCACGAAAATTGGTTTATATAAAGGCCATAGAATGTTAGAAAATGGGAAAGATTAATTGTGGGAAATAGAAAAATGGACAGTAACCGAAAGCAGAGAGTTTAGGAATTGTGAAATGGTGAGGAAAAAATGCATTGCTGAAAAAGAAAAAAAGTAATGTACAGAACTGGAAAAGAGGAACGAGCTAAAAAAACAATTGTTACAATACAAAAGGGCAGGGAATCGCAGCAAAAATTGGGGGGTTTATCTAAATAAATCTAGTAAAAGGGTGGGATTTTTTTAAAAAACAAATTTATGTATTATTTCACTCCATTTGAGATGCACTTTGTAGAAATGTTACATCCCAAACTTTGATAAATAGAGATTACACAACCAAGTATGTAACAAAAAAAAAGAAAAAAAAGAAAAAGAAAAGAACAGCACCCCCCCCTACTTCACAACCTCCAAAACCACACCCTTATTGCAATATCAGCGTATGCTAGAAAGAAATTGTGGAAAAGAATCTGAATCAAATGAATTGTGAGGGCTTGCTTACATGAAAAAACCAATAAAAAAAGGAGGAAAAAAAAAAAAAAAAAAGCCATGTGTTGTAGAGACTGAGAGCAAAGCAAATGAAGAGCAGGGGAGGAGCCAGAGTTTGAAAGAGGCTATGTTTGTTTTTAGATATTAACATAGAAAAAAAAACATACTATACTTGGCAACAATGGACACAGAAGGAGACACAAGTGTTGTAGTTGCTATTGTTGTTCAAGTAGCCTCCACGGATAAGATCTCCAGTTCAGCCCACCAAAGAGGAGACAGTCTTGGGACCGATTGGTCCGGCGATAAACCGATCACTTCCCTTAGTTTTGCAGTTATGTCTTTCATGGTTGGTCTCATTCTTGGATCTGATTTGATGCAATCTTGGATCACTTCACAGATTACATCCAGTTCATTGTTTTTGAATGATTTCAGACTTTGATCAATCATGTAGCTAATACTTCTCTTGTCATTTAGAAACTCTGCAGCCTGCAGATGTTCATAACATAAAACCAGATTATGTAACAAACATATCCATTTGACCAAATCTATATTTGCTTGTTTTAGTTCTTGAGGTTTGGACTATTATTATGAACCTACCCAGTTCACAAGAGGCCCTTGTTCTTCTGAGTATGGGAGCTTTCCTGAGATGATTTCAAGCAACAGTACTCCAAAACTGTACACATTTGATTCTGGGTCAGCGAGGGGTGGCAACTCAGAGTGCTCAGCATTATCATGGCTGCTGCCGTTCTTATATTTTGATATCCCATTTGATAAGAAAATTATCTCTGCAATCTGAAAAAGCATGGGAAGTGATGATGATAAGAAAGACTGTTACAAACTGTAACCAAAGTAATCAAATGGGGATTTATATGTGGAATACCTTGGCAGCATAATCATCAGTTAGATAAATAGATGTTGATGTGAGATTAGTATGTGCCACTGGGGGATTTAGATCATGATGCATATACTGAAGGCAATATGCTGTTCCCATAATTATCCTCATCCTGGCCCCCCAGTCAAGATGTTCAACTTCTTTAACTGAACACAAAGAACAACATTTATGTTAACCACAGAAAGTAGAGCGTCAAAATACTTAAATAAAATTTGCATCCCATTCTTGCCTCAGAAAATTTACCATGTAGGTGCTCGAAAAGAGTTCCGTTTGGTGCATACTCGAACACCATCATCCTGGTAAAGGGTTCTTCCTCCTCACAATAGCCAAGAAGATTAACAAAATTCTTGTGGTTGATTCGCGATAACGTATCAATCTGCACAAGTTATGGAAGGTGTTAATGGTGAAGTTGAATCTTTGAGTTCTGCAAAGGGAAATTGAGGGTGAAGGAAAAGATTAAAAGAAAAGGAAAGGAAAGGAAAACCTTTTTCCTATAGGTTTGCTCTGAACTCTTTGACCAATCTTTAGAGGAAGTAACTGAGACGGAGGCAACAGCAATTTCTACTCCACTTGATAGTGTTCCTTTGTAGATAGTACTACAATCAAAAGTGTCAATGATATTGCTGAAATCCTCACATGCTACTTCCAATTCTGGTCGATTTAATTTGGGTGCCCCTAAGTAAGAAAAACAAACACAATTAAGTCCCCAATCATCAAAACAATACACAATGAAGCCAATTCATTTCTTTAAAAAAAAAAAACCTGTTATGAATGCTTTCTGCAACTGCCCACTTAATCCAGTCTTCCAAGGACCAATGGTTGTCACTCCTCGGCTTCGGCACATACAGAAGATTATTGTAGCCAAAATAACTGATAAAGATACACCTCCAATTATGATAACATACTTCCAGAAATTTCTAGAATTATCAATTTGATTTTGTTGAGTTGTCAGTGGATCTGAAAAGTTGGACGAAGTATTCCGTGGATGGGGATGGGGAAGAGGGGCTGGTATAGGTGTAGTTCCCTGTTTATGTTTCTTTGGTACAGCTGGGAAAGTGCCACTACTTCTGGAACTTGTAACGGTATTGATCGAATCTGAAGAGGGCAATGAACTGCTAACAGGTGCAGCCGCGAGGTTGCTCGATTCATCAAGAAGCTTACGCCGATGAGTATTGACAATATTCTGTGCACTTTCGTCCACTTCTTCTAGAACAGAACCTGTTCAAATACAAGACAGTATAGTTTTATATATCTTATAAAGAGTCGTTTCCAAAGTTCATGAATGAAAGTTTTCAAAAGTTCAGTACTTACTAGGTAGATAATCATCATTACTTTCCTTATGGTCAGGCTGAGAGTCCTTCCCATGCTTGAGCCTTGAAGAAGAAGCAAGCAATTTCAATAATCAAAGAAGAAATATCTTTGCTATAACAATGCTTGGGACAGAAGACAATTAAAAGACGAATCATACTCAAATACATACAGCGGATTTGGCAAGCGGCTGAAGTGTCGAACAAATGCATTATCTTCACTTGCAGATGCATCTGAACTTTTCATATAAATGGGATTTCTCTGCCAGATGCTACCCCATTAAAGGAGCAGATAAAGTGTTAATACATCGAACACTATCAATGATAAGTAGAACATTGCAGAAAACATTCCGACATTGATCATCATATTGGCATCAACTACATTGAACTAGCTGAAACTCAACCTTGAGATTGAATATCTTTGGATTTGACCATGCTACATACATTAGGCAAGTACAAAGAAAAGTAATTTGAAGGGAAAATATACCGACAGAAAGTTCATACCAGTGACCAAGGTTTCTATATACACTGCCAACTTCAGCATCCCATAGAAATACAAGGTCATCATCAAACTGTAATTCGTAGAGAGAGCCGAGTTTCTGAAGCTCTAATGGGACACTGCCCTCAAATTCATTGTCACAAAGCAACCTGAGATTGTTAACAGAGAACTTAGAATTAAACTTTTTCTTTGCCAATGCCAATAAAGTGTTGAAAGAAATCTAGACACAAAAATGATTGTTGAAGTTAAAACTTACAAGTACTTTAGATTAATAATCCTGCTTAATTCTGTAGGAATTGTTCCACTTAAGTTATTTTCCCTCAAATCCAACAACTTCAACTGTGTTAGTCCTTCAATTTCACGAGGAATGGTGCCAAAGAAACAATTCTTATAGAGAATACTGTCAATGCATAAAGTATTAAAAAAAAGGACACATTTTAAGTAAGGATCCACAATATCTAAATAATCTAAGAAACTAACTTCATTTGTTAGACAAAAAAGCTTACAGTGATTGTAAATGAACAAGTCTCCCAAGTTCTGGTGCCAAAGTTCCCTTTAACATAAGACCACTCAGATCCCTACAACATGTAGAGATGAAACATCAAAATTTTCATTATCACATGGAACAAACAGAACTTGTCTAAGGAATGTCTAATCTACAAGATTTTTTAATTACAGGACTATTCAAGCTCAGCACCATGAATATTATGATTCGTTGGTTTATTTTAACGTGATACATCTACTATAAGAAGATGGTTCAAAATTGGAGAGCATACAGCTTGTGCACTTCGCCACCGACGCAATGAACACGAGCCCATCTGCAAGGATCATTTTCATTCGGGTTCCAATCATCAAAAGCAGCATAAGGATCAGAAGTTACTTGAGCTCGGAATGCTAATAGCGCCAATCCTATATTCCCAACAATGAAACCCCACGAGGCCGGCAACAAAATATGAATTCAATCTCCATTTGATGGGGAAGGAAAAATCAAAGAAAAGAGATACAAACAACCAAGATTTACCTTCATCATTAAGTGAGAAACAAACTTCAATACCGGAAACAACAATCAAAGCTAAGAAAGTTGAAAACCGAAATGCTTGTGGGATCCATCCATCCCCCATTTCTTGGTGATCACAATGCAGCAGAGTTCAATAGCCGCAGAGCTATGTTGACTACACAGAATCGCCAGGTTTTCTATGCAAACTACCCAGACGAAAGCACTTGAAACCGGAGTCGAGTATCGATCAAAACAAAAAAAAAAAAAAAAAAAAAGAAGGAAAAACTTGGTATGGATCAATTGGGCTAAACTAAGAAAAAACCTATGTTACAATTCATTTGAAATAACAAGGGCTGCCGCGACCAGCAACCGTATAAGGGTCCCTCATCTTTGATTTCTCAAATCGGTTTCACAAACTCTTTTCCGGCAAGAAGCTCATTACCCAGCTCAACAAGGCTGAATCCACAGAATCCCTGAAAATCATCCAATACAAACTCAAACGTTAGACATTTCACAGAATGGTATCAGCAGAACAATGGATCATAACAAAAATTTCAGAATGAAAGAATACCCTCATCATCAAGCAAGCAAAGAAAAAAGAAAGGCAATGAGAGAGAAAAGTAAATACCGTGAAAAATGGGAAGGAAAAAGTGCAGAAGAATCTCCGTTTGGGATGTTGATAGAGATGTTAAAAAAAAATTACAAGGATTGTCTGAAAATGTAAAATTAGAGAACCCCACAAAGAAAATTTGGTAAGAATCTTTGTAAGGAAGAAGAAACGTCGGTGGGTGGGTCGATTAGAAACAAAAAGGAAAAGGATGTTGAGACGAAAGGCAGCAAAGAAAAAGAAAAAATGGGATAAAAAGATAAAGAAGAAAGAAAGATTTTGTTTGTTTAAAATTTTCTTTTCAATTACTGCCCCTTGAGGATGATCTCAGAGCAGTTTCTCTTCGACCATCTTCTGGGTCTCAACCAGGTCTCTGCCTCTGTCTCCGTCTCTCTGTTTTTCTCTCTCTCTAATTTTCTCTCTCCTTACCAGCTTTTTGTTTTCCCTTTCTCTTTCTCCAATCCCTCCGCTTTGCACCAAGCCGGGATGGGATTTTTTTTCGTAAAAAAAAAAATCATCAAAATTAGTGAATAATTATATATAATTAATAATTAGATGTTCTTGGATGTGGGCGTGGTTAAACCGTTGAGAGAGTTGGAAAACACTATCCGTTTCAAACTGTTCATTCGGCGGCACAGAGACAGGGAGAGAGAGAGAGAGTGGAAATCGATGATTAGTGGTTTAGAGGGTCTCCATTTCCGTCGTAAAAGGACGCGCTTTCATCTTCTTATTCTTTTTTTAATTCCGTTCCGTTGACCAAGCCCTCATTTCTCTCCCCCCCTTCTTCTTCTTCTTCTTCCCTTCTTTTCGTGCCCACCTCTCTCTCTCTCTCTCTGTTTTTATTCATTTTTTGTTTTCCATTTATTTCACATAAAAAACTTTACTATATTCCCTCGATAGATTATCTAGGAGCTTCGATTTTGCCCCCTCAAACTTCCCATTTCCTCTCCTTCTTCATTTTCAATCAAACAGAAAAACAGAGCAAAACTTCCCCTTCTCTCTCAACTGTCAAAAAATACAACTTTTTTCATAATTCACAAATGTCCTCAGAATCAGATATGGCGGTTTTGTTTAACATTATCCATCTTCCAAAACTGATATTTTCTCTCTTCCCTTCTTGATGTGTGTTGGTATTTTTTCCTCGAGTTGTTTTTACAGAGCTTGATCTAAACGAGATGTTTTGGGATTGTGTTTGTTTGGTAAGGGAATTTGATTCAAATATATAAATTTGATAACAAGGAATCTAATCAAACACAAAGTTGTGTTTCATTTCGGAAATGTACATTCAAAAGTGAATTCCACAACATTAAAATTGTTTCATAATAATATTTATAAATCATAATGTCCAATTATTACATTTACCCAGTTTTTTAAAAAGAACAACTTGTTTTATGCTAGCAACCTTATATAATTATTACTCATAATATCATAATTTAATAAAAGTAAGAGTTTACCAACATATTTTGAAAATATTTTATGAATTTTGTAAATAGTTTTAAATAGTTTTTTCGAAAAATCCATAAGAATTTGTCTATATTGATATTTTAAACACTAAGTTAGTGATTTGTTAGAATATTTGAGAGGGTACAAAAATCAAAATTAGTAATTCTACAGCGCACCTAAGAGAGTTAGATTGGTTGCTGGAAAAGTTGCCATTTAGAACATGAATTTAGAAATAGACTAATACAAAATAGTAGTCAAATTTTTGCTTTATCAATTAATGACTTACTATTTCTAATTTATTGCTTTCCTCAATATAAATCCACAACGTTGAAGATGTGAAAAAGACAATGCAATTCAACGATGTGACAAGTTCAAGTAAGTTTTATCTACCGAAACTCAGTGCTCTAATCAAGTACACAAAAAATCAAAATTAGCAACTTTTTAGTCTTGGAGTCCTTTTATGCATCTATCCAAAGCCTACACGTCTCTGCACTTCAGAATTTTTTATAGACTTTTCAATCTCAACTCTTACTAAATATTTAATATATCAACCTGCCTTATAATTCAATTAATCATTGATTTTCTTGTTTGGGACCATGGGTTGACAAACCTAGATTTTATATTGCTGTGGGTGGTAGTTCAAACACAAAAACTCCTTGATGTTAAAAAGTTAATACCTTTGTTGTAAAATGCTTGACAGAGTGACAAAGAAAAAGAAAAAGAAGGCTTAAACTACAATTTATGAACAAACTTTCATTCACTTATATTACTTCAAATATACAGTACAATTATCTCACAGCTATATTGATTCCTAGGCTGCGTTATACAGAATTCATTCTATGAATATGAGTATTTCCTCAGCTACCCCGTGCATGTCTTCACATAAATATCAGAAGACATAAAAGGAAAAGGGCAGCTCAAATCCTCTCAAGTTATTCAAAATTTTTAGAGGAAAGGAAGGGGAAAAAGATTCTATAAGAAATTTAAAAACCATTCTGATGTATAAACTTTCACGCAAAGCCAATCAGCCCACCTGAGTGTTGCAGAGAACTACTTGAAATTTTCTGTTGTTGAGTGCTGAGAAACACGAGGAATTAATTCCTATAAACAAACCAAGAAAGAAAAGGATTAGTCTCTTCTCCGTCTCCAACTAGATGCACAGAGTGTGTTTGGGAGTTCATGACATTACCTCAGAGTAGCGAACATGATCGTGACGCAAATTCGAAGATTTTACAATGGTTTCCCATTTGGTACTGGCTGATGTTCTAGGGCTCTGCGGTTTTTGATACAACTTGTTTCCAAAATTTGACCCTGCCAGTAACTTTTTCGAGGAAACTGAAGGCAGGGTACGCCAGAGCCAAGACTCGGATGGAGACTTCGGTAGAGGCGGAGGTTGAGAAGATATTGCAGAAGTTACTTTGACACTTGCTGGATCTTCAACTTTGACAAGCTGGTAATTGGCCTTGGAGTAATCTTCTTCATCAGCAGTGCCCAAATTAGTATATTCAGTGTGATCTTCTTCATAAAGTCCATGTCCTACTTTGAGGCAATCATCAATAGCATCTTTGCTTTTAGATTCTGCAGCTTCACGCTCCAGCCTCCCTTCTTCAACCATAGTCAAACATTTTATTTCTAGGAATGAAGGTTCCTCAGTGGTACTTTCTTCCATCACTCTCATTTCACATGCTGTCTCAATCTTCCCATTAGGACATTCCAATTTCTTCTTGTCATCGAAAATGGCTGAATGAAATGGAGGATTTGTTTCAGAGACACTTGCAGTATCTATGTAAAGTGTCTTCTCCATAAGGATACTTGCCATGTCAACCCCAGTTGCTTGAATGGATGGTGTATCGTGAAAGTCTATATCACCTTTAGATTTGGAGATAATGTCAACTTCTTTAGGAACTACAAATGGCTGCCTTCGGCAAGGAGACCGTGATGCTTCATTCCGGAAGGGAGAAGCAGCCCTCGAATGCCTGAAAGGAGAAGACCTACCTTTCATTTGCAGGTCGGTGGAGGAAGAAAAATGTTTCGATTCACCAGTCCACTTATCTATCACCTCCAACAGCTTGGGTGAACCGACAGCAGCTTCTGATTTTTGCTTGTAAGTAGCATCCCAAGCATGCTGTAAGATGTAAAATTTATCAGCAATTATGCTTGCATACATAGCAAGTGAATGGGAAGAAAAATAATTCATTAAACAGAAACCTTGTTCATCTTCTGGCCGAATGAATGGTGCAGTTTTCTACTTGATGCCCCAACTTTCTTAGTGACAGACATGCGTGCCTCGGTCCTGATTCTCATTCCAGGCACAGGATTAAGAAGGGCCAAAGAGTTTTTGAAGCATATGTTGGGTATTAGACCACAACCTCTAGCTGATATATTACCTGAATTATCATATTCATCATCCACAGAGTCACTTTCTTCATCTACTTCATCTACTTCATCTACTCCATGTACTTCATCTTTGCCATACTGTAGTAACAAGGTAGACTCAAGTCGTTTAATAGGAGAAATCCTCCTATTCTCAGCCTTCTTAACTTGTCTAGGATGCTCAACTGCTACAAGTTTCTTCTTTAAGGAGTATTTAGCAGGCTCCAAAACCATTGCCTTGGCTGCAGGCAAGAAGCGACTCATCATGAAATCTCGAGTTTGAGGATCCGTTCGGAAAGTTCCCGACGGTTTCACCATGGGGCCATTGTATCCACTTATACCACTAACACTACAATTGTTAACAGAGAATGAACCAGTGAGGGACAATGTCTCACGTGCATCAGAGAAATCATCATCGTCATCGTCGTCATCATTCTCAGATGCCAAGCTCCTCCCACCGCTAGCTTTTGCTGACTCTAATCTAACAACAATGGCATTAGAAGAAGATGATTCACACCCATCTTGATGACAAGCTTCCATTTCTGAACTATATTTGTTAGCATCCAAAGCCGTCCCAAAGGAAAGCCTCGGAGTAGAACAAGTCCTCTCAGGCGGGTGAGGCAGCTGAACCTCAGGTGAGGCCGAGCCACTATCATTCTTAGCTCTTCCTGGAATCTGCTCCCAGTAGAAAGGAACTGCAACTGGTTCTGTAACTTGATCTAAATTGAATTGTGGTCTAGAAACCGGAAAGGTACTCCTTCTACTAAAATGGGAATTTTCAGATTTTTTCTCATTCGCTTTAGATATAGAACTAGCTGCCTTGGAAAATCGCCTCACAGACATGAGTGGAGCATTAAAATTGAGTTTTCTTTCCTCCATTGCTTGCCCAACAAACAAGAACTACGAGAAGAAAATCTAACTACCAAATTAAGGCTGCAAGAAAGAAGAAAGTAAATAAAAATCAGTAACACCGCCAATTTTCGACCGGAAAAATAAAGCCAGTCTGAATAAACCCTTCTACGTTCTGGGTTGGTTTTAAGTTAACCCTTCTACGATCAGACACCACAACAATCAGTAGTCAAGTAATGAAATTCAGAAACGAAAATTCGTCAGCCACCAATTAATCATCAAAATCCCCAAAATTAAGCGAACCCCAGATGAGAATTTGGTGTAGAACTCACTAAAAGTCAATCAAAATGCGAAAACAAACGGGAAAAAAGAGAGAAAAATTGAAGCGATGTCCACAGAGCATAAAAAAAACAAATGAAAAGAAAAGAAAGACAGAGAATGAACACATTTAACAGAGAAGAAAGAAGAGAACAAAAGAGAAAGAGATGATGGGTTTTACCAGTAAGTGGAAGAGATAAGAAAGAGAGAGTGTGCATAAATGATGGCGTGTAGTTAGGGGAAATTTGTGAGCATGGATTTTTGTTGCTTTACGCCGATGATGGAGGTTTCAATTCAATTTTTCACGCGCTCTCTGTTTTGGACTTTTCTTTTTCGTAAAAGCTCGTTGCTTGCCTTGTGGTCACGAGAAATACAGTTGAGGGAGGAACAGAGTTGATATTGATATTGATACTGATAGTGCACTTTTGTTGGCCCTTTGGTCCATTTTACTTTTCTCTTCCATCACTCTCCACCAATTTATTCCTTTTTGGCCGCTGGATATCATAATTTATACATTCGAAAAAATTAATATCTATTATCCAATTGTATTAATTAAATAATTATTGCCTTCCAGTTTTCTTAAAACAAATATTTATAACTTTGGAGTTTGATACTACAAATTATAAGTTCCACCAAACGTTTGGCAAAAGTATCCTAAATGTTCTTTTGCATATTCTTATTATATATGAGATTTATTCTTTAATTTTTTGCAAACATAATTTGGTGATCTGTCTCAGTTATAGTCTAAATGATTTAACACTAACTTAATCACCAAATGTTTAGGCGATTTTCTACTACATTTTTTTTGTCGTTCTTTGACGGACTATAAATATGATAAAATCTTTAGATCAAGAGACAATCTCTAAATTTTATGTAGTCTCTCTTACTAGCTCAATCAACTCTTGTTCTCTTTGAGGATTTTAGTAGTGTGTTTCTTCTCCTCTTGACTCTTTCATTAGTAGCTCATGATCCATTCTAATGGTTCTACTATGATGTTGTGGAAAGTCATGAATTATTGGTTGGGTTAGTTGTGAACCATGTGACTTGCTATTGTGGTTAAATTCATAACTTCTTTCTAGTCAGAAAGAGTTGTAACTCAACTGCTTTGTTCGTGAGTAAGATATCGATTATTTTCACAACAAATTCATAATTGTTAGTTGTTTCTTCGTTTTTATTTCTTCATTTACTTTAGAAAAGAAAAACAAAACAAAACTATAGCCTTCAAATGATAGAAACTATTGAGTCCAATGACAAATAAAATTAGGAGGAAAATGAAACTTTAACTAAAATTTTAGATCCAGCAGTAATGGTAATAATATTTAACTCTCATTCAAATTAGTCGACATAAAAACAATTACCATCTAATTAATGGAAAAAGAAAGATTAAAGAGCATTAAAGATATAACCATAAACTACACCAACTAAAATCTACCAATAATATTATGAGTCTTAAACGTGATTCATATAATAATGTAGTAAGAATATATAGCTCAATTAACATAAATATGTATTATATTAATGGACTTTTTCACTTCACATATAAGTAAAACAAATCAATATAAAAATGTGTGTCTATCTAGTTATTTTGATCTAGAAAGTGTTTAGTAAATATTTAAATTTTTTTATGTTGTATTGAATAGATCATCTCTAAACTTTAAGAAGTGTAAAATAAAAAATTGAAATATAATATTTAGACACAAAATTAAAACTTGTTAAAAGTTTTACACACAAATTTAAAAGTTTAAGAACAAATTATAAGCACGTCACCTCACGACAATTGCATTATATTCCGAAGATAGTATTATATTATCTAATCTATGCTTAACTTTTAGATAGATTTGTCTTAAAGTTGATCCAAAAAAGTAATGTTATATCAATAAAGACATTTTCCATTGTCATCACTAACCTAACACATAGATCTACCTTCTTGACTTATTAGATATATAAAATAAAACCAATGCAATGTCATATCATGTATCATGTTTGGATGTATTCCAATAATATAAAATATGTTTTGTTATTTTCTATTATGAGCTATGAATTATTTAAGAATATGGGAAGAAAAAATAAAACATAGATTTTAGAAATTTGTGTATTTATGTATATATAGTTTTGGGGGGTTGTAAAAAAAAACAAAGGGAAATGGACGGTGGAGGATTTAAAATTATTGGTGAAATAAACAATCAAATTGGATGAGCTGAGAATTAGCTTAAAATAATAATGATGATGAAATTGATTTTGATTAGTTTAGTGAAAAGTTGCAAAGGTTGTGTGTGTGATCCTTTTGTTCATCTTTTCTTCCTTTGATTGCGGAAATTAAATATATGGTTGAACCAATCACATGCATCCCACAATTCGTTACATTAACCCCAAACATTCCATCTTCCTCCAAATTAATTAATACTACTAATTGCCACGTTTAATTAAGATTCTTATTAATTTTTAAGTTTTTGTTTAATTTTTCAAACTTTAAAAACAAATTAAACTATGAACTTTTATTGAATTGTCAACGCTCCAATTGAATATCTTAGCTTAATTAATTAGCAAACTTTTTTTTTTATTATTAAAGGAATTAATTTGATTTGATGTATAAAGATATATGAAAAAGAATAAATATGTAGAGAAGATATATGGAAAAGATGGTTCAGGTGTATTCATTAATATCTAGCTAATTCAAATATTTAAGTAATAAAATATATTTTACGTCCACAAATTATGAAAAATATGTGAATTTTTAGTTCCGAATTTTTTAGATATGCAATTTTAGTTCATGTATTTTTAAAAATTAGGTTTAGTTCCTCAAATGGCTTTATAATTTTATTTTAAACAATTAAATCAAATTATATGTAAAACTATTTTTCTTAATTTTAAATCTCCTACAATTATTTTTAAAAATTAAAAAAAAAAACCAATTGAACATGGGCATGAATCATACAGCAAAAGTGATTATAAGCTGAGTTGGGTTTGCAGTATTTTGGTTATTAGCTATTTTATTCCAATCAGTCCCATTTCAACCAATTGGCAGAACAGCAGGGTCTGTTCTTGGTGTGGAATGTTAATATGGTGGTATTTTGGATCCTAACTCCCAGAACAGCAGGGTCTCTTCTTTTTGGCACAGGTGTTGTTCGTGTTTATATATCTTGAAAGAGCTGATATGTTCAAGTATTTGGGTAAGTTATTGACTTGGAAAATTGAAGGAGCAAGGGTTTTAATTTGTAGATCAGTTTGTTTGATATTATCTGCAATTTCAAGTGCTTTTTTCACTAATTATGACACAACAATTCATGTGTTGTTTCGATAATTGGTAAGCAAACATAATCTCCCACCTCGTCCTTTCCTTCTTGCTCCTAGCTTCAACTGCAAGTCTGCAAATATATTAAATTGGTTCCAGTTATTACTCCTATTGGTAATCCACAATGCTAAATCCCTTTTGGCCAATTTGTGATTGGATTAATTACTCCCTGCTATATAGTGCTTAATTGGGTGTTGTTGTATATGCTTTGATTATTCTTGTTCTATATTGGAAATTATTGTCTATTCGTAAGAATAATGAAGATAAGATCCTTCTCCACAGTTTATTTTTATCCTTTTTTTTTTCTTTTTTTTTTTTTTTAATTTTAAGAAACGCTTAATTTTATACATACAAGACTTGTTTGTTATTGTTTTCTATCGGTAAGATTTTTTTAAAACTTAAGTTACAAATTTCTTTAATATCTTAGGAACCACAAAATTTAATTTTACAATAAATAACTTACAAATAAGATATTTGTTCACATACATTGAATTATGTATTAAAATTGGAGAATGTTGTTTTTCCTTTTTCTTTTTTGGAATGCAAATTGGGAATTAATATTATACATTGTTCTAAGTTCTTTGACCCGTTGTTAGCCTTTGTTCGACAAACGCATGAGCCAACACCATCAACACAAGCTAAATATGACATGAGAGAGTTGATCATATTTGAGAGAGAGATTTTTTTAGTACCATATAGTATGATGTGAGCTTTTTTTTATACTTAATTTTGATATTTTCCTATATTTTACTTTTATATAAAAGAAAGTTCATATTGTATAGAGCGATAAAGTAAAAATAAATTGAATAAGTGGAAATTGTGCAAAAGGAAATAAATGATACACATGCATCAAAGGGACAAAAAGTAATAATAATATGTAATATAGCTAGCTAGCTTTAAAGCAGATAAGACGTTGAATTCTCTATTTAAAATATTTGAATTTGATTGAATATTTTTTAACTTTCTAAATACCTCATTAATTAAGATTAAATCAAATTAAAAATAACCAAAAAATTTCTAAAATGGAAAATATCCACTAATTTGTCTTTAATGCCCAAAATCTCTCTAATTTTATTTTTCCAATTCCCTTCTTTTGCATATAACCCCATTTATTGTCACACTTATGCGATCCAAAATTTCTATTCAACTTTATAAGGTTAGGATTTGTATATATTAAACATTCTTCACATACATAATGCATATTTTAATCGAATGAATCTGTCTTAGTGTATTCTAAGTGAAAGAATTAGATAATTTTATAAAATAACTATTTTTTTTTTTAAAAAAAAAATGACCATTCGAGAATTATGAAACAGAATTTCTAAATCCTATATTATATTTAACCCTTCTTTTTCTGGGTAGGAATAATTAAAAGCAACCGACCTAATTAATAAAGCATAGTACAAAATATATATATATATAAAAAAAAAAAATTAAAAAGAAGAAGGAAAGTCGCGTTTTAAGGAAGCGCCTCTACCGTACGTGCCAACCACCTGAGATTACACGTGACAATAGTATTAGCAAACAAAACAGTATCTTCTTTAGTACTCCCGTAAGGAACATCCACCACATACGATTCCACCACCACCGTGTTCCCTCCGCCGTCTCCATTCTCATGCAACGTGGTGGTGGACCGGTAATTGGCCAGCTTATGATCCCCACCAATGATGGTAAAAACCATGAGATGTGCTTCGTCATCGAGACGCTCAAGCCGCTCCACGCTGGTGTTAGCCGGCATCCCAGTCACCACCACCACCTCTCTAACAGTGCCAGCCCCGCCATCGCCTTGGAGGATGGTGCAGCTTTTCACAAAGCGCTTGTAAGCCTGTGGGTTGTCGAAACGTCGGACCATGGACCAGACTACAGCGAGAGGGGCGTGAACCACTTGGAAGAGGCTGGAGCCACATTGGTTGGGGGAGAGGGGTGGGCTGTGGTAAAGCTGGATCATTGAGTCTGTGGTTGGGTTGTGACAGTGCATAACAATATTTTGAAGAAGTAGAACAAAGGAATTATAATGTTTAAGATTTAGGTTGGTTTGTTTGGTTGGTTAAGAGTATATAATTCGTAAAATAAATGGTTTGTGAAGGCGGCGTGTTTTTGTATAACTTAGAAGCGAAGTATATATATATATATATAATAATGATAATATCATATCTAACGTCACGCCCATTTGAACTGCATGTGATTTTGGACGTATCTCAGTTCCAACTTTTCTTTTTTTCCCCCCCTTTTTTTTTTTTTTTTTTTTTCTTTACCGTATAATAGTTTTCATTCATACCCTGGTTCAACCATAACTTCTCTTTTATATCTTTTTAATCTTTTTTCTTTCCCTTTTTTGAAAAAAAAGAAGATAAATCTAATCATTTAGAAATGCTCACTTGAATATGTTATTCACTATACTTCAAATTTTAAAAAATTGTCAAAAATAAAAGAAATGGCAAAAATTGTTCACTATATAATGAATAGTCTTTCTATTGAAGAAACAATTTTGTGAAATTTTTTCTTTTGAAGTATTGGTTTATATATATTCTTTCCAAAGTAGTTTGGGTTAAGAAAATGGAATAAATTAGGATCAGAAGAGTACTTATATGAAAAAGAAAAATAGAGTATGTATGTAATTGGTTTTAAATTGATTTTTCGAACTTTTTATTACCGTACTATATGAGCATCTTAAACTTTTCTTTTAAGACTTGTGATATTATTAGAACTTTTGAAAAAAAGTTTAAAGATAATGTTTTGACAAAGTATTAAAGGTTTTTCTTCGTGCTAACTTTAAAGATTTTTTAAATTCTTTAGAACATCCATGATTTCGTTTAAACAAAAAGTTTCTATCTAAAACTAATGGTTTTTAACCTATTGAAAGTTGAAAAGTTATCAGTATAATTTAGTTTAGCGGATAAATAGGTTGAACCTTCAAATATCTTTACAATGCTACAATATTGTCCATTTTGAGTATACAACCTTGTGATTTTATTTTTGGTATCATCTTAAAAGACTTCATACCAATGAATATAATTGTTCTCACTTGTATAACCAAGATTATCCTCTTATCTAATCGATGTGGAATGTTAGTCAGATTCATAAGTTTGGTTAGAATTTTTTTTTATCAACTCCAATTCTTGAGTTGGTCAAATTGACAAACCAAATGATCCATATAGGATTTTCAACTCAAATTGAATTGGATTGAGTCGTAGATTATTTACTCTTTTTATTTATTATTTTTTAAGTTTATTTATTATTAACTTAAAATTAGCTACAATTTCCGAAAAAAATATAATTTTTTTTTAACAAAACTCAATTCTACCTTTATAATTTGAATTGAGTGGTATGAGTTGATTGAATAGTCATAATTTAGGGAAAGAAATTTGAAGTTATTGATTTTTATGTAAAGGTGATTTATGATTATCAATATATAGGGTAATTAGATAAGAAGGAACAAATTATTTGAGGTTAGGGATGAGATTGATGGTAGAACATGGAATGAAATGTAGTAGGAAAGAAATGAACAGATTTGGAGAGCCAAGTCAGACGCATTGGATGCATACGTGGCAGAGCAGTTATACATTTGTACACAACGGAGACGCGTGTGTGAACAAAACGAAACCTATTTATCTGAACGAATAGTATATGAGGGTGACGGTGTCGGTGCGCGGTTTGGAAAACTGGGCCGGATTACATAGAAATTGGGCCTGACAGATACTCTTTCTTGAGGGCTCTAATTTGTTCCTTCAATCTCTTTTTTATTTTTGTGAAATTTTGTATTTTATTCTACTATTTGGAACCTTCAACTTTCTTCATTCTTTCAAATTTCTTATGCAACAATCTCTATTACTCCTCTATCATGTTTGAAAAATAATATATTAGTATAAATTCGTATTTAAAAGTCTAAAACCATTTTATACAAGAATATTCCATAGTGAATTGAGAATATTTAGCAGTTAAAAGTATGTTTTCTAACCAATATTTTAAATAAATTAGTTGGTAACACGTGATATGCACGTTAATTACACAAATAATATGATGCTATATTTATTTAATCATGATTTTTAAAAATACATTTTTCAGCTTCATTTCTTGAAAGATCTTTTACTTAACACTTGTTAACATGTGTATAAATCGAATGAACTAAAAGATATAAATAATTTGATAGTATGACTATGAAACAATCCATTTAATCAAACTTTAAATCAATGTGAGTAGTTTTTTTTTTTTTTTTTTTTTTTTAAATGTATCAATTACATATCGAATGTCTAATGAAGATTTGTGGGCCCTTTTGTAGCAGCCTTGACTCACAAGTCTTCATTTAAACTTGTTGGAAGATTAATTTCTTTACACCCTTAACTTTTTGTTGTGAACATGCATAAAAAAGAAAATTGATGGGATATTTATACCTAAAGATTTGAAAAGGGAAAAGAATTTGCAAGGTTGAAATGATTACAAAATAGTTAATATGAGAGAATGTGGAACATGAATAGGTAGGAGATTAAAGGGATCTGAATGATTTTAGAGAAATTCCAATGATATAATTAATTGGAGAGAAAAAATTAAAAATCTTAATATCCAAGTATTTATTAATAATTAATTTCAAATTTAAAAATAAATAAAAAGTAAATTACAATAAAACACACAAGAAGGGCAAAATTGGAAACAAAAAATTTCTCATGATCAATACTTTTATATATAAACTAGTTGGTAACACGTGCTATGCACGTTAATTTTTCACACAAATAGAATGAAACTATATTTATTTACTCACGATTTTAAAAAATAATTTTTGGAAATACATTTTTCAACTTTATTTCTAGAGAGATTTCTTCCTCAAGACTTGTTATATACATGTATAAATAGAATGAGCTAAAAGATATAAAAAATTTGATAGTATGACTATGAAACAATCCATTCAATCAAGCTTTAGATTGATGAGTATGACTTTTTTCATGTTTCAATTACATATCGAATGTTTAAAATAGCAAAAATAATTTTGGGATAAATTCGATGACTGCTCAAGAAAAACAACATTTACAATTTAAATTTTAAATAATACGCTCTAGAAGAAAAATCTGTTTTTCACTTAGATCAAGATCATTTTAACACATTAAGATGACCAAACCAATAGATAAAAAGTAAATAATCAGCCAACAAAGAATAAATTTACTTATTATTCAATTTTCATAAGGCCTAAACAACAATTTTTTTTTCCCTTCTCGCTTATCCAAAATTTTCTTTTTTTTTTCTTCTCTATTTATAATGTTAGACAAAAACAAAAGTGACTAACAAACAACATAGGGATCTCTCTTCAAACTTGCAAGTAGCACCAAAATGATGGCATAAATCCCAGAAGACAACCCCTCACCTCAAATTGTATGTAACCTCAGCAACAACTATAAAACAGAGGCATTTTTTACTTATATAATGTACAGAGTCATTTTAGCCTCAAAACCAAACTTTCTCTCCTCAACTCAAACTTTAAGTTGTTAGAAATGTTGTTTAAAATTGCAATGTTCGTCTCAATAAGTTCAAATGAAGGTTTGTGAGCTTTTGTAGTCTTGGCTCACAAATCTTCATTTGAACTACTTAATTCGATCTTCATAGATTTCTCGAGATATTTTCTTACGAAGTTTTGTTATGAAGACTAATTCCTTCACACACCATCTTTCTGTTGTGACTTGAGCATGAAAAAAAATAAAAAGAATGGAATATTTATACCTAAAGATTTGAAAAGGGAAAGAATTTGAAATGTTGAAATAATTACAAAATAGTTAATATGAGATAAGGTAATGTGAAGAGGTGGAAGATGGATGTGAATAGGTGGAAGATAAAGAGATGTGAATGGTTTTAGAAAAATGTTAATGATGTAATTAATTGGAAAGAAAAAGTTAAAATTATTAATATATATGTATCTATTAATAATTAATTTTAAATTAAAAATAAATAAAGTAAATTACAATAAAACCAAAGTAAGAAAAAACAAATCTACTAAGAAAAAGGGTAAAATTGGAAACAAAAAGTTTCTCCTCCTTCATACTTTTATATATACTACAATAGAATAAAAAAGAAGTTATGGGTTATTTATGTACATTGATGATTGTTTGGTTGTGTTAGGTGCAAAGGGGGGAGAGTTTGTGAGAATGAAGGTTTGGGAAAGCAAAAGCAAAGCAAAAGGCCACCCAACATTTCCCCCTCATCTCATCTCATGCTTATGTGGGACTATCCAACCATGTTCCACAATTTAATTTATAATGGGACACTAAGTGCATCACACTATCCTAACCCAAGTTGACATATTCATATATAAAACATTCATAAGGACGTTTACATATTTTTAGTTTGCTGATTGGCTCTTTGAATTTTTTTCGTTGATTTTATTTGAACTTTGAAGATATTTTTCTCAAGTTAGCTATGACACATTGTGATTAAAATTATTATAACAGAAATGTAACCAAATTTCAACCGCATAAATAGTTTAATTAAATTAAAATAATTTTTTTAGAAAAGATATTCTAAGGAACAAAAAAAAAAAAGGTTTGTTTTTTTTTCTTCCATTTATTAAGAATCATAGAGAAAGAATACATTATATATGTAATACACAAAGTGTTTGGTTGTATGTGAATTTTTGTTTTCCACTCCTAATAATGTTTCGTTTTGAGAAAAGTTAATGAAAGTATGACATTTCTATTTATCACCACATAAACATTTAACATCATAATGTATAAGAAGAATTTAAGTAAATATTTCTCAAAAAGAAAAAAAAAAAAAAGAAAGAAAGAAAAAGGAATTTTAAGTATATGTTGTTAAAAAGTTAGATATAGAATAAAGATATTGGACAATCACCAACCGATTTATGTTTTTTAGTACAAAAAACAGAATACAAAGACAATGAATTATCATCATACATACTTTCATTTTTTTTTCTGCAAGAAAAAACCAATCACAAAACAACAAAGAACATGGACTATATGTTTTTTCGTCTCTTTTCTCTTATAATAAAAATAGTTTTATTTCATAAAACATTCTAAAAAACAATAATATTATTAATGATCCCTCCAAGAAAGTACCACATTTAGTTAGCTCCCAAATTACCTAAAATAATATAATTCAATTGGCATTAATTAATTTATGTACGAATTAAATTTTAAAGAGCAAAAACTAATACATTTATGAAGAGTTTTAGAGTGTGTTTGATAGAGGATCCCAAAAATAAAATAACTTTTCGTTTAAAATGTTGGTGTTGATTTAAAAATAAAATTGGGATTTCATTGTACTCTTATTATTGGTATCAATATATTTTTGGGGGTGGGGACGGGAGTTACCCAGGCAGGGTTCCGTAAAATAGGAACGCGGTCCAATTTAGCTGTCCATCCTTTGGAGTTTTCCCAAACAAAAACCTCTTTTTCTATTCTCTCTCTCTATTTTCTTTTACTTTCCCTTCATTCCTTTTCCTTTTTATGCCAATCTTTTCTTTTTAATTTCTCTATATTCCATTCAATCAAATTCTCCACCCTTCTCTCTTTCAAATTCTCATCCTTTTCTCATCTTATGTATGATAGGATCCATAATTATCATACTATGTATGTATATATATATATATATATTTCTTTCCACATTTGATTAATTTGTTTTTACTTTTATACACCTTCTATTGTGATCTTCCATATAAACTTTACACCTAAGTTATAGCTTCATATGAAAAGTTTATTCAAAATGAAAATATAGAAAAATATTTTTAGTATGTAATAAATACGATAACTTTAGAGATGAAGGGAAAGATTGAAGAAGAATTATTAGAAGAAAGTTTAGAAATAAATAAAAGGGAAGGGAAGGGTGGGAGAAAAGGATAAGAATGGTAATCCATGTGAGGAGGCTCTAAAATGGACCCTCCCATTTCCTATTACTTCACTTGTTGCCCACTAACATCTACATCTCCATCTTAACCTATTAAATGACCAGTGGGGGCACAACATATATGGATGGGACATAACTATATATAAATCAATTACCCCAATCAAAAACCCTTAACTTTACCTTTTTTATATATATTCTACAATTGCTTACCTTGTATTAGTATATAGAACAATCATATATATATATACACACATATATATACCCCTTATTTTTTTTTCATATATAAATACTTACTTTAATTTATATAGAATTGAAATAAAACTGTGGGGGGACACTCATTAGTACACTGAAAGATGAAAGATGAAAGATGGGATGGGCCTAGAGACATCTATGAGGTCAATATGATGATATTTATACAATTGTATAAGGCATCAAATCAATCAGTTTGAAAATTTATTTGTTTGAAGGTGATGAGCATGCTTGCATTTTCTTCCTTTTGCTTTCATATATCTTTTTATCTATTTATATCGACCTTTTTACATGTGACAAATACAATTCAAATCAAACACCTTTTTTATTTGAGGGTTTTAATCTCTCAATCTAGTCTTTTTCTTTTTTATTGTTATCTTTGTTTGTCAACATCTCTTCAAAACTAAACCCTATGTAAGATAAGTTAATTATATCGTGTCTAATAAAAAAACTCAAGTACATGAAAATCATGTTATTAATTTGGTACTATAGTAAATGAAAGATGATTATTATTATCGTAACTTTAATGATTATCTTCATATTGTACATGAGAATCGTGTTATTAATTATATTTGGTAGTATAGTAAACGAAAGATGATTATTATCGTAACTTTAACGATTATCTTTATTGTACAAGTTAAAAGATGGAATGATGAGAAAAAAGATTGTGAAATTTATGTATGAATATAGAATGAAAGTGAGAAAAAAGTGCAATTAGCTTTCACTTTCCAAGGAATATGGCACAAAGTCTCACATGGTGTTGCTTGGGGATATTGAAAGATGATACACATAAGATTTGCTCTTCTATCTACAATATATATATAGATATATTTTTTCAATAAACATCCAAAACAAAAAAGAAAAAGGGTTTCACAGTCCTCAATTTTTTCTCTCACATAAGTTGGGGAACCAATCACAAGTTGACACTTGTCACATTGTTCATTGAATCACAAAATGGGATCTTGTGTTATCACTCACTTGGTTGTCTTAATCATCGATCCAACTAAAACACCCCCCAAAGCTAATAGATATACTCCCAAAACCCTAAATTATTGAACTTGGTGAGAGAGAGAGAGAGAGAAAAAGAGGGTCCTAATTCCTTCACATCTCCCAAACCCCAAACTCCCATCTTTATGCTCAATTATTAATTCATCCCTTAAAGAAAAACTACGTTTTTACAATGCTTTATGCGAAGATTTTACTCTTTTCACTCACCCTTTTGTGGTCCAATTACTCTCTTTTACTTTCTAATTTATTTTAAAAGCTTATCTTTTTTTATTACTATTATTCTTATGAAATATTATTGGGTCAAGATTAATTATCGAGTTATTGACTTTTGTGGGTAGTTCATTAAGTATTGTTATGATGTTCTTTTTTTACTTAAAACTTGAAATATTATGAGTGGATGAAAACTAAAAGGCAACAAAATCATGATTTAATTTCTTTAATTCAGTGAAGTAGTAGTTAGCTAGCCAATGAAGGGGAAGACTTTAATGGAAAATAAATTAAGAAAGAAAAAATATCTTATCGTTTTCATTAATTTTAGTGAAATAAATATAGATAGCACATATATCCCCCACATAGAAAATGTAGTAAGGCATTTGGAAAACAAAATTTTCAAACATAGAGTCTACTTTGCAAACTTTTTTTTACGACTTTATTTAATTTTTACTCTCGTTGATCAATAGATTATTATCATGTACATGCTTGTTATTCACTCGTTAGAGATTGAACAATTTAAATTAAACAATTTTTTTTTTGTTGAACAAAATAAAACACTAAAAATAATTAAACCTTTTCTATAGGGTTCGATAGATACCCTAATTTGATCACTAACTTTGTAATTATAGGTTGTAATGTTAAATTAAAAGTCATAAAGGTTGTATAGGAAAGGAAGAGGTGAATATATAAGACAATTGTATAAGAAGCCCTAGAAAAAGTTCAAAATAAAATTTTGCTTACTTCTTCAAACTTAGGAATTTTTTCACGCGCCTATGTATCATTAGCCAAGATATTAGAACGCTCCTAATCCCCCTTCTCCCTCTTATTCCCAATTTCTTTCTCCATTATTTTAACTCAGCATTTTATAATAGGATCTTCTGCATCACTGAATTTTCATCGGTTTTTTCTTTCTCATGTATAGATATTTATTGGAGTGAGATCGTTGAAAAGAGTTTATGTTGTAGATAGGATACAATTGATTCATTGGGTACGTGGATTCTTAGTAGGTGAGAAATAGAAATAGAGGAGATCATGAAGACAGTGAAAAGTGCGTGAGAGAGAAGAATGGTAAAAATAAATAAGGGCAAAAAAGAGTGATGGTTAGAGTGTTAGATAGTTAATTTGAGTGTAATTAATAGTGTAAAAGTAGTGAAAGAGAGTAGAGAGTGATAGTGAGAATGAGAGACGGAGTTGTGTGCATTTTAGGTAATTTCACCGAAATATAACATTAAACAAAGAAGTGTAAAAACCTAATCGAAACTTAGAAAGTAAGTCAAAACCTGCTTTCATTCTTGACATTTTCCAAGACAGATGTAGTGTTCGTTGCAACCAAAATATAAAACAAAAACCAAATAAAAGAAGAATGAAAAAAGGAAAAAACGAAGGGAGATCAAGAAGAAAATGAAGAACAACTACTTTCTCTCTCTCCATTTCTCTCCCTTCTCTCTTCCTCTCCCATATTTCAATATTTCATTAATCTCTCTCTCCTCCAATATACAAAACAAACTCAAAATTTAAATTTAAATTTTTGCTTTCTTTTTGCTTTTTCTTTTTCTCTTTTTTTTTGTATTAAGGCAATGAAAAATAGCATAAGATGCTGCATATCCTGCATTCTTCCTTGTGGAGCTCTTGATGTAATTCGCATAGTCCACTCCAATGGCTACGTCGAAGAAATCACCGGCTCCATCAAAGCTTCCGATGTCATGAAAGCCCATCCTAAACACGTCCTTAAAAAGCCCTCCTCCCCTTCCTCCTCCGCCGCTCACGACGCCGCCTCTGCCCTCCCCAAGATCGTCATCGTCCCACCCGAAGCTGACCTCCAACGCGGTAAGATTTATTTCCTCATGCCACTCCCTCCCGACCCCGACAAGCCCCGCCGAAGAAAGAAGAGAGAATATTCCAATAATCACCATCGAACAACAAACCCCGCCTCCACCGCCTCCGCCGTACCCGACACCACCACCAACAACATTTCCATGACTAATCTCCTCGTTTCCGATCACTACCTCTCCGAAATACTCTCCGACAAAGCTTCCACCCACCGCGAACGGCGGCGCGGCCGTGTCGGTGTCTGGAGACCTCACTTACAAAGCATTTGTGAATCACCCAGTGATATCTAAAAAAACCGGCTATTCAGGTTGTGGGTTTTTCTTCTTCTTCTTCTTCTTCTTTTTTTAAAACATAAATATATATATCATCATAATTAAATTCCATTTCTTCTACATATCATGATCGTTCATAAATAAATTTTTTAGAAAAAAACCTTTTTTCTAGAGGGATCTGAATTTTAATTAAAACTTAATGTGGTAATTAAACTAATTAGTTACTGATTTATGCTTAATTAATTTCCAGAGTTTTATTTTTTTGAATTTGTGGAGAATTTTGAGTGCTTGTAGAGAGAGAAGTCATGTGTGTATGTGCATGAACATAATTTTGAGTGATTGTGATATGATGATATGATTGTACAGCCTCCAATTATCTACCTTTCTTTTCTTTTCTTTACCCATTTTCTTATCCCATCATTTCCTTTCATTTCTTTCCTATTTTACAATTCTTTACTTCTTCCATTTTTTTTTTATAAAAATTTTCTATTAATTTTTTTATAATTCTAACCACCTTAAAAATCCTTTCAAACAAGCTATACATTTTTATATATCTAATTAAATGTTACTCAGAATCAAATCTATATTTGTGTAATATATGTAGTAAATTATTAACCAATACTGAGTATATGAATATTAGGGTATATAATAATTGTACTCATTATAGATTGAGAGAAAGTTAGAATCTCATTTTAAATTCTATCAATTATTTGATAAAATAGATCGAAATCAATAAATAATTTTGACACATCCTATTTATTTATTTATTTATACATTTTAGGAGAAGTCGAAATCTAAATATTTCTACTCAAGTCTATTAACTCTCTTATTTATTTTAATACGACATATATATATATATATAACCCTTGTTTCTTTAAATTTTAATTTTATTAGTGCTTCAATTTTAAGTATATTGTTTTTACTATAAGATCATGTGAGGAAAATAAAATGAACAGTAAATAGTATTACATCATATAACATGTCAAAAGAAATTAAAATAAAGTTCCAATGATTTATGGGTCATATCAATCTCTCGGCCCCATTGGATTTTTTTTGTTTAGTTTATTTTAAAAAAAATATATATTTGTGAATTCGAAAGAGCCAACGAATACTATGAATTTTATATTTTTGTTTATAGTCAAATTGGAAAAGAATTTCCTGATTTTCTGCAATGCCTATGAAATCAATTTATAATTTAATTAATGAGCATTATGGTTTTTATAATGAAACCCCACAAGCCTTATGGTCATTGTAAATGCCATTAACATTATCCCATCGCTTTGTACTTGTGGGGTTTTCCACCATAATATTTAATTCTAATTTCACAAATTGTTCTGAATAATATTTAATTGCACAAATTTTAGGACTCAATAGATCATATACACACGTATTTATATATATATATATATTGTTTATACATGGGAATACTTTGTTTATAAATTTAATTTTAAGTGATTAATTGTTTTTCTTAGATAAAAAAATGTGAGAAGACAATCTTATTCATTACTTGGATTTAGATGATGAAAGTGTTTGTCATAATTGTATAAATTTAATGGGATACATATAGTTTTATGGGGGGAAAAAGTGTCTAAGTACAGATAAAATGTTGAATACATTTTTTCTTAAAATAAATAAAAATTTGAAAAATTATTATAAAGGGTAAAAAAGTTAAAATATTTATAAAATAAAGCAAAATTTCATATTTGATATTTGTTTGTGTCTTTTAATATCACTGATTTTTCTATCGTTATTTTATTGGTGATCAATGTGAACTTATGTCACTGGTGTGCAAGCAAACCTATAGATAATTATGCTTCTTTATCAAACATTTGGAACGCTGAAAATTCAAAGGTTAAAGAAATTTGAGATCATTTATCTAGACTGTACATTGAGTCCAACGTTGACAAATTAAACAATATCAATTGAAGATGGATATTCGTGTGCTAGAATAAAATGATATGTTACGTGTTCTTGGTAAGCAACTCCTTACTGTCACTCATGTGATTACTAGATACACCAAATCGATATGGTGCTAAAACACACTAATTTTAAATTAGTTTTTACATTGAAGTGATGTCAAGATGAGTATACGTAATAAAATTTTGTACCTATTGTGTTGGGGAGTGCACTACAATACTTATACTAAAGTTTTGTATGTGGGTCAATCATGTCAAAAAGGGAGATCTCTATGTCACAGTTGAGCTTTAGGTCATTTCCCTTTAAGGTCTCAATCTTGTTTGAGTTGACTAGCATAAAAAGATCTTCACATGGATGTCTTGTCAAACCAACTACATTTTGATTCTTAAGTTAGTATTAGAAGTGACTAATTCAACTAAATATACACGTAAAAATAAGGGTAGATTTCTCATTTTGAGATTACTTACCGGCCCTTTTTTGGATGGTTGAACGAGAACATTTATAAGTCAACCCTCTAAAACATGTTCACAATTTCGTGTAAACATAGTGTTAGGGACATTCTCGAGGTGTCTAAATTCATATTCTATAATTAAAAAAATTACTTTTGTACCAAAGTTTAATAATGGAGGGTCATAAACAAAATTTCTACAAACAATTATAAACTATTATAAACTTTAAATTGAAATGTTTAGTATAATACTATTTAAAACATTAAATAAAAAAATTTAAACATTTAAGCATGTGCTTTGACATAAAAAAAGTAGGGATGTACATTAGTTGGTGTCGGTTTTGAAATAAAACCAACATGTGAAAAATTGACCAAAAATGTTGTGTCATTCGATCGACCCGAATAGACACATATTGTTAGGTTAATGGTAATCTTAAACTTTTTTTTAAAAAAGAATTAAATCAATCATCTTTCTAATGAAAGATTTAATCACATAAACATGAAACTTGACTACATTTAAAGAAAATATAAATCAAGGGATAGTTGCAAACATAGTAATTACATTCAAAATAATTAAGTATATAGCAACATTTTAAATTTTTTGTAAATATAGCAAAATCTGTAAAAATTTATCACCGATAGACCATGTTGTAAATATTGGTCTATCAGTGATAGAGGCCTATCGTTGATAGATTTTGGTATATTTGCAATTCTTTAAAAATGTTGCTATATTCTTAATTATTACTCCTAAAATTGCCACCAATTATAATTACCCATAAATCAATGGGTTGTCAAGAAGAATAGCAAATTATGAGTCTCACTTTGGAAAAATAGCAAAAATAATTTTAAATTGTTAGAATAGCAAATAAAAATTTGAATAACAAATAAATGAAATAATCTCTTAAATTCCCCTACCCAATGTGAAAAATACAATTATTTCATAGCCCCAAATACACTATAATTCAAATAACATATGGTACATAAAAATTTCTCCAAAAAACATAAAGATTAGAAAAGTTGTCATTAATGGAAGCTCCACCTCATGCCTGCAAAAATTAAAATCTCTGCAAGTGATCATTTGTTTTCTTGGACTTCGGTCGGTTACTCTCTTCTTTCTTTCGAAACTAAAAAGAAACTTTCCTTCTTTTATTCGAAACCCAAAAGAAACTTTGAAAATCCATATGTTCATCTTCCAAATCTCTTGCTCTTCTTCGGCCACTTTACTTTGCACTGTTTTAGAAGAACATCTGGACTTTGATCGCTTTACTTTGCGCTTATTTTGCACGGCTTTACTTCATATTCAGTTTATTTCAAAACATCCTCTGATTCTTATATAAATCTTCGAATGAACCAGTAGTTCTTTCAGATTTAATCAATTTTTTTGATGCTATTATAGTCCTTTAGTTGCCGTGTTGATTGAAAATTATTATTTAGACTATGTTCGTACAAATTTCTTCTTCGAATATCGGCATGCACAACATGGTTGGACTATATTTTGGATAATTTAAATATTGCCATTGTTGTAGCCTCTGTGATTTTGGAACGTTCGAAAGAGATGATGTAGCTTGAATAATTTTTTTTTGTTTTTAATTATATATAGAGATAACTATCGGTTTGTTTGTTTGTTTTTTTTTATTATTATTATAAAATAAAACGTACAACAGTTATGTCCTCCATTTTAGGAGCAAAAGAAGGGATTGCTTTGTATTATTTGTTTCTGTTTTGAATATTTATTCTTTTATAAATTGTAGAAAATCTAAATATGAAGACGGAGAAGGGTCAGGGAGAAAAGCGAAGAAGTGACAGATTACGGTCTTCTAAATACACTGGTTCAAAAAAACCATTGTCAACGGGGGTCCAAACTCTTTCAAGCTCTTCAGACAAGGTATTGGTATATATTTTTTCAAGGATATTTCTAAGTATAACAAAGTTGTACATTCTTATGACTTAGTGTATGGTGCATTACATGATATAACAGAATATACAATGGCCAAAGGGTCAGGAGGCAAAAAAGAACTTCCACAATCGTCCAATAAGAGGGGGATGAAGGACCCTCCAAAGGAAGAACCAACCATACAGAAAAAGCCAAGAATAAAAAGCATGGTAAACATGCTTATTAACATTTATGTTCTCCTATTTTCTAATGAATGCGTAGAGATTTTTTGAAGTTGTGCGTTGTGTAGGTTTCATTAAGTCAAATAAAGACAGCAAACGTCTAGAAGAAAGTGAAGAAGAGGTTGAAAACAAGGTAAGTTGTGCAGCTTGTTGTAATTGAATTAATAAACATGAACAAATTTGTCTAATTTAATAATCAAAACAGGGTGAACAGGAAAAGACTGAGAGTCTGGAAGACAAAAAAGGAGAAGACGATATAGATGAAGAATGACAGGCGGATACCACAGGAAATGAAGAATCAAAATCATCGACAAAAGAGAAGAGTGAAAACAGTGAGCAATCCATGAATTATAAGAAGAGACAAACGGATACAAAAAAGGGGAAGAATGAAAGTGTATATTAGATAAGTGCAATCTCTTTATCTTAATGTATTTTAGTTATACATGTAACAATATTGAAAAACAGGAAAAAAACTGCAAAGAAGGGAATAAAAGCAAAAGAGGACAGAAGAAGAAAGGGAAAAGCACCAATGAGAGAAGAAAAGGCTGAGGTACGTGTGATGTTGTACTGTATTTTATATGGTACGGGTCTTTGAAATTTGTTGTATATATGGTAATTGTAATTTATGTTTTATTTTATATGGAACGATATGAAAATAATGAAATACAATGTATTTGTATTACGTTTTATGTTGTGATTAGTTATTAATTCTGATACATTTTGTCTTGTATATTATATATTTAGAATACATTGAATTTGGGATAGTATGTTGATCGTTATGCAATCATTATAGGATTACTGCAATTACAGTGTATTTGTAGATTATGAAACATGCTAACTTATATATTGGATTTTATTGTGTTGTATTTCATTATTGTGACTGTCATTAATCTAAATATAACTACTCATCACTACTAGGAGTCGGTACACTTGATGTCCCAACAAGGGAAGACTGAACCTTTGAGGACAAACCTCCAGACAAAAAGCAACATAATAGATAAAATCAAAGAAAATCTTGGAGAAAGACTGACAACTAGATTTAGTGAGGGACTATTCGACCATTTTCTGAAATTTTCGATAACAAACTAGTCATCTCAATTACTTCTGCACCTTTTTCAACGTATGTGCAAGCTGAAACGACCACCCAACTGCATTTCCTGATAGGGCGTAGGGTGCTTAAATTTGGGCTGAGGGAATTTGCCTTGATTACAGGCATGAACTGCGAGGAAATATCAGATGTTAATACAGAGGATATAAAGGGTGGAGGACGGCTGAAAATAATTTTTTTCGAGACCTTGAAATCTATAACAAGGCATTACTTGAGATTAGTTACCATTTTCGATAACAATTGTAGGTCTTGTAAAGAATCCATTCATCATTAGGTTACCATTCAATAATTTCTATAAATATTAGTTACAATTCTTTTATCACTTGATTTTTTTCTTCATTTGCAAATCGAATTCGAATGGTTGGTTCCTATAAAATTTATCCTTTTACTTGACCTAAACGACTTAACTCTTTTCTTTTTTTCTTTTTATGAGCTATTATGCTAGGTGAAGAACTCTAGGAACTAGGCAAGTCCGGTTTTTAAATTTGGACATTTTTTAGAAAATTGGCAAAATGAAAATTTTCCAAAGGACATGGAACATGCAAGGCTACAACCCTACCCCATTTAAAAATTTACTTTGTCCTTAAAGCATTTTAAACAAGTTTCTAAGGAATGAAAAAAGAGAAGGAGAACAGAAAACCTCCCATTGTAATCTAGTTTCTTCATGGAAGCTTCCTTGCAAAGATCCCAAGTTTGGTTATATTTCATTTTCCTTTATTCCTACAAAAAGAAACCAAGAATTTCTTTCAAATTTTATTAAAGAGGTTAAACTAAAAAATTTAGAAAAATGTGCAGAATTTAAAAGAAAGCAGTAAAATTTGGCATTGTTTAAGGTTGGTTGCATTGTCCAAGTATCACTTGAATTATCAAAACGACCTAACAAATATTCAGTGTAAGTTTGTAACTCATATACTACAACAAAAATGGTCTACGACGACAGTTATTTTCTGAAACGAATAAAATTCGTGACAGTTATTTACCGTCATAGTATCGTCTGTTGTGGAAAGTCTTTCCATGACTGTTTTCGAAAACTGTCACAATAAGTTTTTTCATGATAGAAAATAAATGTCATTAATTACTATTTTATGACAACAAATAAGTGTCATATTTTATTTTATGACAACAAATAACTGTCATCATTTGAATATTGACGACAGTTACAAAAATGTCTCGAATTCGTATATTATGACATTTTTTATATGGCAAGGATATGCCAATCGTGACAGTTTTTATAAAAATAAATGTCATCTTTTCGATATTAACGACAGTTAAAAAATGTAACGAATTCGTATACTATGACAATTTTTTCCTGTCAAAGATAGGCCAATTGTGACAGTTTATTATAAAATTAAATTGTCATTGTTTTAATATTGATAACAATTATAAAATGTCACGAATTCGTATATTATGATCGTTTTTCCCCGTTCTTTTTGTCACTCTGCCATTACACTAACCATTTCAATGACAATAATATTCTAATACATCACACCCATATGGAAACAAAGAGTCGACACTTTAATATATATACGCTATAATACACTTTGTAATATTCCTACCCCCATTTACTAACAACCATTTTTTGTTAAAAGGTAGTTTACATACAAAAAGAATAAACATTAACATCTTTAGGTACCAACAAGCCTAACATCAGTACATTGGAACCAAAATTTTTCTACCAACCATACAAAAAGTCCTATACCAATCCATTGCTCCATGTTGGCTTCACTGCTCCAATAGATTCTTCCAAACCTAGTAAGAAAACAAAATCTTATTTTAGAGTATGACTGAAGAACATCATGTAAAAGAAGGTTCAATTTAAAGCTAATTAATGCACAGTGAAAATGACATACAACAGAAAATAACATACAACAGAAGAGAACAACAACCATAGCTTTAATTATAACATTTCACATCAAGTTTGAAACAATTTACAAGTACATTAAATACAATAAGCATGGAATTCCAGCCCTTAATAAAACAGTGAAAATGACACACACAAAATATATGGGTTGACCCAAGGGGTAGTGGACAAAGGAACAAGTTAGTAAATTGTGACGTTATTGTTAAACCTGAGTTAGTAAAAATAGAAAGTATGTCCTTAGCTAATAGGTCACAATTAATACTCCCATTGAAGAAAAAGAGTAGTGAGATTATAGGAGAATAACTAGATCGTCGAAACTTGTAAGTATATAAGCGGTAAGTTACAAATTCTGAAAAGCTATATATACACAGTCAAGAGAGCACACTTCTTATTATAAAATAGAATACCCTTAATCCCTCATCTCCTAAATGATTAATCAATTCAAATTGAGCGCAGGAAAATGACCCATGTAATTCCCCCACCCTCCCCCCTGCCCTTATGCACAATTGGATATGAAGCAACAAAGTATATTCATATTCATAAGCATATCTCAAGTATGCATCCTATAAATGAAACATAACTTAATTTGCAAACTCAACATGAAACATGAACTTATTCAAACTTACAGAAAATGAAAAACGAAAAGCTTGTAAGATGCACAAATCTTCATGAAAAAGATAAAATCTCTTTCAACTTTACATTTGATTCAAAATATAGCATTTGAAGTGGTAGGATGGAAATGTTCTCAGATTCTGAATTTTCTACCAAACATAAATTAGAACATGATAAAAACATAGAATACAACTATATGTTTGACGCAAGTTCCTTTGGTTCAAATTTGTGTTTTTAAAAAGGCAACCGATCCTAGCAAAAATTTACCTGACACCAGAAGCATGGAATATTATGACTCTCTGTCTTACATGTGATAACCACACCTGAATTTCCAATTCATCTTTAATCTAACATCAAGAAATATTTATTTTCTCAAGAAAAAAAAATTGGAACAAAAATAAAGAGATATAGTAAGAATCAATTTGAAATGTGATAAATATTATGATCCATCTATTATGTAATTCTACAAAAGGAGGAAGAGAGCCAAACTGAAGCCTGCTTAGCAAAGATGTAACTTGCTTGTTATACATAAAGCTATCAAGAAACTCAGGCTTAAGCTAATTAAGTAGAGCAAAACATTAAAGAAGATGATAAAACAAAGGTGATTGAATAAAGCATAAGCTAAAGCTGGAAAATTCGGCACCAATGAAAGATGGATCATACCGGATATAACGATCAGAGGCATCTGTGCATGCCTAAGGAACCTAGATATAGTTGGGTTGTTGGGGATGCTTGAAGAAATATTGTTCACGTAGAGCTTTTCTTACTCTTCTTCTTTCTTGAAGCAAAATTGTTGGGTCCAATCTCTATGGACATTCTTTTGGTCATGAAATCCATACAAATGAAATATATTCTATGAGAGCCATCTTTAAAATCACCAAAGAACTCCACCAATACCCAAAGAATGTAAACCCTTCCCACCCCATAGGGTAACTTAAACAAATCTTTTGATGGTTGACCAATAGAGCTATATCATAAACTCAATAAATAAATCTTGGATTTCCTTACTAAACACGGGTTCCTACCTTTTAAATGCATAGGAGATATCCAAACAACCAAAAGACAAGCAACCTAAACCCAAACCAAATCCCATAAGTCAACCAAACCCAAGAAAGACTCCCAAGATCTCTCTACCATAACCTTTAACTCTAACCAAACTCCCTGCTTTACCGAAAAAATTTCACAAATTAAAGGGAATAATTAGATCTTATTAGTTCAATAATAGGAGTTCCCTTATATATACAAAAATAACATATAAAGAAAACTAACAAACAACTATGATGAACTATAACAGAAAGTAACTAACTACAAGTAATTACAAGTGTTATTATGTAAAAGAAAACAATGAGAGAGTAACATATAAAGGTTTAAACCATAAGTTAATATACATTAGATTCACACTTGATGTCATACTACCTAACTCATTCCAGATTTTGCATTCAATGAGCTACTACATTTCCTCGTTAGCATGCTTGTGACTTAAATGAAAAGGTAAAATTAAACATAATGTGAAGTTTTGCAAAATTGACAACATACCCATTGCAATAATTTTATCACTTTCATGCTCTGAATCTGATCCTGAAGCCCATCGGTCTCCTCCATTGTCATTATCCCAACGTTGGCCTAGTCTTAAACATTTTTTGGTCAAATTTAAGTTAAAGACAAATCCAACATTTATTTCACATACATCACGTAGGGGTGTTTGCCCAAAAGAGGACATTTAGAGGAAATTGTAAATTTCACACCTTACCTACAACCTATGGAGTTGAGGAAAAGAGTGACAGAGAAAAACTTCACAAAGAGAGAGAGAAAGAGAAAAAGAACAGACGACTTATCGGCAGAGGAGGTAATGGCCGTGGTTTGAACGTTGAACAAATTGCGGTGGATTGAAGATGACGGACACAGATTGAACAATTTGGGATAGAGGAGGTTTCGTCGTCCGATAGAGGTGGTTGCGACGGCGACGCTGGAGTGAAGAGGCAGGCATGAGGGGGCGGTGGCGATGACGAGACTGGGCGTCGTTCGGAGATGACCTTCTTTGCGTTTGGAGATGGCTTCTTCTCGTGAGGGATGAGGGTTTTTTATTTGGGGGAAAATTTTGATTTGGGGAAAAGCCTTAATTAACTTTAATTTAATTTAATTTTAATAAATTAAATAAATTATTTTATATATCTTCTATGACATCAAGTAACTGTCGCGAAAAGTAATATCCAAAAAATTCTGTTTTTTCCTGCCAAAAACGCATATTTTTACCTTTTGTGACTCATAACTTACCAAAAATTTCAAAAAGTGTGAAAAAAGTTATTTAAGACCCAAAATGGCAACCATATGTGTATGTGCAACAAACTTAGTTTGTAACAAGCTAAAAGGTGTTCAAAACATATCTAAGTATCACTCGAACTTTAAAAACGACATAACAATGCTTAAGTGTTATTTTGTAACCTATAACCTACCAAAAAGTTCAAAAACTGTAGAAAAAGCACTCCAAGATCCAAAATGACAACCAAGTGTGTAAGTGCAACAAACTTAGTCTTAAACCCCAACCTAAAAGGTGTTCAAAGAGTGTCTAAAAATCACTTGAACTTTCAAAATGACCTAATAAAGCTTAAATGTAAATTCGTAACTCATAACCTACCAAAAAGTTAAAAAAGTGTGAAAAATGCACTTCAAGACCCAAAATGGCAACCAAATTTGTAAGTGCAACAAACGTAGTTTTAAACCATCCTCAAAAGAGTTCAAAACGAGTCTAAGCTTTCAAAACGACCAATTAATACTTAAGTGTAAGTTCGTAATTCACAACCGATCAAATTTTCAAAAAGCACGAAAAAAGTACTTCAAGACCCAACATGTCAACCGAATTTGTAAGTACAATAAACTTAGTTTCAAACCAACATAAAATATGTTTAAAACGACCTAACAATGCTTAAGTGTAAGTTCGTAACTCATAAACTGACAAAAAGTTCAAAATGAGTGAAAAATGCACTTTGAGACCTAAAATGGCAACCAAGAATGCAAGTGAAACAAACTTAGTCTTAAACAAACCTAAAAAGTTTTCAAACCGTGTTTCAGTATCACTTGAACTTTCAAAATGGCCTAAGAATGTTTAATTGTAAGTTCGTCACTCATAACCTACCAAACAACTCAATATGTGTGAAAAAAAATACTTTAGGACTCAAAATGGCAACCAAGTGCGCAAGTGAAACAAACTTAGTTCCAAACGAACTTAAAAAAGTGGTCAAGGCGTGTCTATGTATCACTTGAACTTTAAAAATGACCTAACAAAGCTTAAGTGTAAGTTAGTAACTCCTAACCTACCAAAAAGTTAAAAATGGTGAAAAAAGCACTTCAAGACCCAAAATAGCAACCAAGTGGGTAAGGTCAACAAAATGAGTTTCAAACCAACCTAAAAAGAGTTCAAAATGTGTGTAAGTATCACTTGAACTTTAAAAACGACCTAAAAAAGCTTACGTGTAGGTTCGTAACTCATAACTTACCAAAAAGTTCAAAAAGTGTGAAAAAAGAACTTCAAGACCCAAAATGACAACCAAGTGTGTAAGTGCAACAAACTTAGTGTCAAACCAACCTAAAACGTGCTCAAAATGTGTCTAGGTATGACTTGAGTTTTCAAAACGGCCTAGCAAATCTTAAGTGTAAGTCTGTAACTCATAATCTACCAAAAAGTTCTGAAAGGTTGAAAAAAGTATTTCAAGACCCAAAATGACAACCAAGTGTGTAAGTGCAACAAACTCAATCTAACCTAAAATGTGTTCAAAACGCGTGTAAGTATCACTTGAATTTTCAAAACGACCAAATAATGCTTAAGTGTAAGTTTGTAACTCACAACCTACCAAAATTTCAAAAAGTGTGAAAAAAGCATTTCATGGCCCAACATGTCAACCAAGTGTGTAAGTGTAACAAAATTATGTGTGTTTTGATTATCTTTTAAAGTTTGCAAGGATAAGCGAGCAAGTTGAGACATTGTCTTACAAGCGAAAGGACAACAAGATGGAAAGACGTCGAGCTGGCTGAAGAGTTCAAGCGTGAGTTGGATGCGATGAGCTCAGAAGATGACAGAAGGGCTCCACCGAAGAAGATGAGGAAGAAAGCCGCCATCAAACATGAAAAAAGGAAGAAAAGCAAGATTGGCACTTCCAGACCTGAAGGAAGCCAACAAGGTCCCAAAGTTAAGCATTGCCAAGGAAGTGAAGGTGGAGAAGAACCTCTTTCTTTTCAATGGGGCCCTCCGAGAGTTTTTGCACTCCTCAATTAAGTCATTTGGATAAAGGAAGTTCTTCAGGGGGACTTCCAAGATTCGGTTGGAGGTTGTCAGAAAATTCTACTCATCAGATTACAACCAAGCCAAATATTATGCTATAATGGACGGGAAAAGCGTCTACTTCAACGTTGAGGTCAATGGCAAATTGTACAATTTTCCCTTGGATGTTGAGACATCAAAGAAAGCGTTAATCACTGCAAATTTGAAAAGGAAGACCAGGAAAGCATTGGAAACTATCGCATGGCCCAGGGCAGAATGGGATATCACGCCAATGGGAAAGTACCTACTAATCCGACACCAGCTAACCATTGAAGCGAGTTTAAAAGAAGATGGTAGTTAACCTTGGTGCCCTAATAAAAAACTCCATCCTCTCTTGGATGGAAGCACTCAAAGGCACTGCCTTTACCCTCTACCATTGAAGCTCTTTGTTTGAAAACGGTTCTTGAGCTTTCAACTTCTTTGCTAGCACCCATTTTGGGTGGTGTATGTTATCAGGTTACTCAAAACCAAACCATAACACTCCATCAAAATAAAGAAGAAGAGAGATGCCTCAAAACCCTTAATAAAGTTAAGGAAGAAGAAGAGGCCTCTCTACCGCCACCATCGCTCAAGAGAAAATAGGCCCATGATGGCGTGTCTAGCTACCATAAGAAGGAAAAGAGATGAAAGCTAGATGCGACCATCAACCCTAAACCTCTAGCCATCCTAACCTCCAACTCTCTCATTGCCTCCTCCAAAATCCAAATCCTTCAGTCCTCCTCCTCAACCACAAACACGATCCCCACATCAATTATACCAACATTCTCCACCTTTCACTCTTCTAGGTGACTATCACCTATGTCACCTATTATCCTCTGAACACTTTCCAAATCCCCAGTCATCATACCAATATCCTTCACCTCTCAACCTGACCTTAACAAGCCCTTACCTGATAGAAAAGGCATTTTTAGCGAAGAAGAATTCCACAACCCTGAGGAATTCTTGCAGCGCGTTTCTCCCCCTCCGCACACTGCTATACATATTTCCAAAGAGGAAGACGGCATCTTGCGTGTAAACCCTGGAACCCAAGAATCTCTAAGTCATCTAAGGAACTCAAGAGGATATTACGAGTTGAGGTTAGGAGAAAGATGGTTTAAGATTTATGCTTCAAAATAGATTGGAAAAGAATTTTAATAAGATTGGATAGTGATAGGCCTTCAATTATATTTAAATATTATCATAAGGGTAAAAAGGGAAATGTTTGTGTTTATGAAAAAGGGGAGTCATCTAAAAGTATTATGAATAAGGATAGTTAGAAAGAGTTAGGAGGTTATGAGATCTTGGCAGTTGTTTACAGTTATTGGAGTGGTCGTTATTTAGTGCAAGTTATATATGTGTGTGATAAGTGTGGTGTAGCTACGTTATGTGTGTCTTAGTTCTATCAGAAGTGGGAGGAAGGATATGGTATATTGTAAGCTTCTGTTGTATAAACAATGTTAAATAAATAACAGTTATTTCTATATTTTGGTACCTATCATATTGGTATCAGAGCCAAACCAGGAAAAATTTGGAAAAATGGCTCTAAAGAAGTTTAAAGAAAGGCTTGATGCAACAGATCAGGAAATTACTGCAATTGCTCAGAAGATACTGAAATTAAAAGAAAATTTGCCATCATTGGTCAAATGTGTTGATCGGTTGAGTCTTCAAACAGATAAGCAACAACAATCTTTTGATGAAACTCTGCAACTTTTGGCTACATTAACTTCTGGTTTTGTTCATCGCGGTCGTTCGACGATACCCCATGATTTTATTTATCTGGTGGTTTAACTATGGATCCCCCTCAAGTTGACGATTCAACAGATTTTTTATAGAATGTTTTACGCATGGATATGGTTGTTTCCTCTGATTAATGTTATAAGTTTAAGAAAGTTGAGATGTCAATGTTCAATGGTACTGACCCAGCTTCATGGTTATTTTGGGTTGAACGCGATTTCCAGATTCATCATCTTACTGATGTGGAGAAGTAAACTGCTGCCATCAATAGTTTTGAATCTACTACTTTGGATTGGTACCATGCACGGAAGGAGCGTGAACCATTTGTTAATTGGACAGACTTGCATAATCGAATGTTGGAACGCTTCCATTCATCTCATAGTGGTACTGTTTGTGGTCAGTTCCTTGCTATTAAACATGAAACTACTATGGAAGAGTACCATAATCGCTTTGATAGATTGGTTGCACCATTGCCTCAATTATGCCATGAAGTATTGGAAAATACATTTCTGAATGGTGTATTTCTTTTGGTTAAAGCAGAGGTTGCATCTTGGCAGCCTATTGGGCTTGGCCAAATGATGCGTGTGGCTCAGTTAGTGGAAAACCGTGAGTTAGCCCATGTGAATTTGGGTTTACCAAGTCTTTTTGAAGGAAAAACTCTGCATTATTCACCTAATAGTATCCATGTTCCAGTCGACAAGGAAGTCAGGAAATCATCTAACTTGGTTTCGACGTGCATGATTACTCTTCACGGAGTGTCGACGGTAGTAGCAAATCGCCAAGACAGACATGCCAAGCGTCTTTCTGATGCTGAATTTCAATCACGTCAAGAGAAAGGTCTTTGTTTTCGTTGTGATGAAAAGTATACAGTCGAACATCGTTGTAAGGTACGTGATCATCAGGAGTTACGTGTACTTCTAGTTCAGGAAGAGGTGGAAGAATTGGAGGTAATTGAAGATGTTAAATTTCCTGTTGAACTGGCAAAATGTCAACACACTGCTGTTGAAGTTGTAGCTGAATTATCTTTAAATTTTGTGATGGGCCTAACTAATCTGGGTACCATGAAGGTTCGATGCACTACTACAATTAGAATGTTGTTGTCCTTATTGATTGGAGAGCTACTCATAATTTCATAGCACAACGACTGGTTGATGTTTGGAAACTTATGGTGGTTGACACACCTAATTATATGGTGTCATCATGGATAGTGGGGCGGCTATAAAAGGAAAGGGTGTATCAAAGACGTGGAATTAAATCTCTCTATTACTACTGTAAGAATCATTTTTCTTCTCTTAGAAATGGGAGAGTAGATGTGATTTTGGGTATGTAGTGGTTACACATACTTGGTATGACATAAGTCGACTAGAGAAATTTAACTATGAAGATTCAGCAAGGCTGTTCACCTGTTTTTTTACAGGGTGATGCTAGTTTGTCTAAATCCAGGGTGAGTTTAAAATGCTTAATTAAAACTTGGGACCCGACTGATCAAGGTTTTCTTGTCGAGTGTCGAATGATGGTGGAGGAAATTCCTTATGTGGAATGTTATGGTATGGATCTGATTTCTAACCTTTCACCATCTATTTCTATCATTCTTGAAGAATTTAATGATGTTTTCTAGTGGCCTGATGCATTACCACCAATGTGTGGTATTGAGCATCATATTTTTCTCAAAGAGGGTGTTGGCCATTGAATGTGCATCCTTACAGATATGCTCATCATTAGAAAACTAAGATGGACAAGTTGGTTGGTGAAATGTTGGCTTCCGGTGTCATTCGCCCAAGTTCAAGTCCTATTCCAGCCCTCTACTTTTGGTTAAAAAGAAAGATGGAGGTTGGCGTTTTTGTGTGGATTATCGATCTTTGAATATTGTCACTATTTCGATAAATTTCCTATTCCAATTATTGATCAATTGGCTGGAGCTACATTATTTTCCAAAATTGATTTAAAGTCTATTCCAAAATTGTGTTTTTTTTATGACATATTAGTTTATAGCAAAGGAATTGAGGACCATGTCGACCATTTGCAGGTTGTTCTTTTCATTCTTCGTGCCAACTAACTTTATCCTAATAGGGCAAAATGTCAATTTGCCCTCGAACATGTGAATTATCTTGGACATTTAGTTTTTGGTTGAGGAATTGAAGCGGATCACAAGAAAGTCCGTGCTATGCTCGATTGGCCAGTTTCAAATTCTATTAAGGAGGTTCATGGTTTTCTTGGTTTGATTGGATACTACATAAGATTTGTTAAAAATTATGGTCACTTGGCTGATCCTTTGACCAGATTGTTAAAAAAGGGTGCATATGAATGGGATGAGGCTGCTCAATTGGCATTTGATCACTTGAAGAAAGCTATGGTGACATTGCATGTGTTAGCAACTCCAGATTTTTCTCAAGCTTTTAAGATTGAAACTGACGCATCTAGTTTCGACATTGGTGTTGTTCTACTTCAAACTAAACGTCCTATAGCTTATTTCAGTCAAGTTTTATCATTGCAAGATCGTGTGAAATCTGTTTATGAACAAGAACTTATGGTTGTAGTTTTAGCAATTCAACGATGGTGTCCTTATTTGCTTGGCCAGAAATATGTTGTTCAAACTGATCAACGTGCTTTAAAGTTCTTATTAGACCAGCGCGTAATTTAACCACAACATCAGAAATGGATTGTCAAATTATTGGTTTATGATTTTGAAGTTTACTATAAGCCTGGCCTGAAGGAAAAGGTAGCAGATGCATTGTCTCGAATTTCTTCATCGATTCACTTGGCCCATTTGTTAGTTCCTGTCCTTCTGAATGTGGATGTTAATAAGCGTGAAGTTGCTGCCGATTCCAAATTGCAGAATATTATTCAAAAGTTACGTGACGATGAGTTATTGTTCCACGTTATTATTTTACACAAGAGGTTCTTAAGTTCAAAGGACGGTTTTGTAGAAAACCTCTTCCTTAATACCTAATATTTTGCAGACATACTATGATTCCGTTTTTGGTGGGCATTCTAGGTTTTAACTTATAAAAGACTTAATGGGGAATTGTATTGGGAAGGAATGAAAGGGGATGTTAAGAAGTATGTGGAGGAATACTTAATCTGTCAACACAATAAAACTTTAGCCCTCAGTCTAGCAAGTTTGCTTCTTCCATTAGTTTGGATTTTATCCAGAGGCTGCCCAAGGTTCATGGTTTCGATGTGATTTTGGTTGTTGTGGACCGTCTAAGTCAATATGGTCATTTTTTTGGCATTGAAGCATCCTTTTACTGCCCATTCTGTAGCCAATATTTTTGTCAAAGAAGTTGTTTGATTACATGATTTTCCAAAGTCCATTGTATCCGATCGTGATAAGGTTTTTATGGTAATTTTTGGCAAGAATTATTTCGTGCTGCGGGCACAAGTTTAAATCATAGTTCTGCTTATCATCCTCAATCTGATAGTCAAATGAAAGTTGTTAACCGTTATGTGGAAGCATATTTGTGCTGTTTTATTAGTGAGCGCCCCAAAGAATGGATTGATTGGTTCCATTGGGCTGAATATTGGTATAATACCACTTACCATATTTCTACAGGTTTGACTCCATTCCAAGCGATTTATGGACGATTGCCACCTCCTTTGGTTTCTTATGTGTATCCGCTACTTCTAATTCTACTTTAGATCAACAACTCAGGATCGTGATGTGGCTTTATCAGCTGTTAAGGCTCATTTGTAGACAGCCCAGAATAAGATGAAGAAGTATGCAGATCGGAAACGACGTGATGTTGAGTTTGTCGTGGGAGATTGGGTGTTTTTGAAATTACAACTTATCAGCAGCATTCTTTACACAAAAAGCGAAATGCAAAACTTTCTCTGAAGTATTTCGAACCTTATTAAATTTCTGCAAAGGTAGATCCATTGACTTATAGACTTTTATTAACTGCATAAGCTTCCGTTCATCATGTTTTCCATGTGTCTCAATTGAAGAAATTGTTGGGTTCACAACGGATTCTTCATCCTTCAGCCCCTAGCTTTTCTAATATGTATGAATGGGTGAGTGAACCTATGGGGGTTTATGGTTATTGTAAAAATCCTTCAACTAATATCTGGAAGGTATTAATAGCGTGGAAAGGTCTTGCATCACATGAAGCTATTTGGGAGGTGATGGAAGATTTGAAACAACAGTTTTTGACATTTCAACTTGTGGACAAGTCGAATTTGGAAGGGGAGGGTAATGATAGGCGTCCAATTATATTTAAATATTATCGTAAGGGTAAAAAGGGAAATGTTTGTGTTTATGAAAAAGGTGAGTAATCTAAAAGTATTATGGAGAAGGATAGTTAGAAGAAGTTAGTAGGTTATGAGATTTTGGCAGTTGTTTACTGTTATTGGAGTGGATATTTAGTGCAAGTTATATATGTGTGTAATAAGTGTGGTGTAGCTACATGATGTGTGTCTTAGTTCTCTCACAAGTGGGAGGAAGGATATGGTATATTGTAAGCTTCTGTTGTATAAACAGTGTTAAATAAATAGCAGTTGTTTCTATATTTTGGTACCTATGAGATAGTTAAGTTCAAGTGTCATGGAAGATGTGTCATTGTCTTTAAGATGACAAAAGAAAAGAGTCATCATAACAAAGGAAGGCCTAAAGAATGTTTGGAAATTGGCTATGTGTTGGCTAAGGCATGTTGCATACTTTAGGCGGCCAAAAGTGTCAAGAGAACCTCTAAAGAGAAAAGTTGGGCGGCCAAAGGTTGAGATGTGGTATGGTCGAGAGGTGTCAAGGCTAACTGGTCAAGACAACCTATAAAATACGCACTTAAATTAAAAGAGTTAAGAAGTAAAATTTTTACTAAGTGTTCTAATTTAGGCTTTTTGAGTAAAGAAGGTGATTTGGGATGGATAGGTTAAGCCTTAAGCTTACACTTGCATCACTAAGAAGGAGAGCTTGCAAGCGGGCAAGAGTTTGAGGGTGACTAAGCTTGTTTAAGGACTAGTATAAATAGAGGACCCTCGTCATTTGTTAATTAAGGGTGGTTATTCTGCTGATATGAAGAGAAAAGATCAAGTGCTGATGTGCTGCCCAAATGTTTAGCGAGAAGGCTACGCGAGAAGAGGAAGAAGGATCATTTTAGTAAAGTTTTGTGAGTACTTTCTTCAAAGTTTGTGATTACTTTCACTAAATGTTTTATGTTAAAAGCTCTCTTATGAAGTCTTTATTGATTTGAAATAATGATTTCAATATGAAAGTTTTCAAAAAGAACATATGAAAAGCTTGTCTATTTATAGTATGTTTGTATGATGTCCCAAAGCATGATTGGATTATTGTAATTTCAATGATTGGATTATTTATAGTTTTAAAAAATTGTGTTCATTCCATTGGTTACATCCTTTTGAATAAGCTAACTTTTATGTGCACATAAAGAGTAATGGCCACCATGGGATGTATGGGGCTACATGGTGATGAGATGCTAGTTAATATGTGGAAAGGAGCATATTAAACTTAGTAACCTGAGCAACAAAGACAAATTTGTATGTTCTTGGATGTTGTTGATACAGTGGTCTACATGGGAAGTTACATGACCTAGCGTAGAGAACAATTCGGGATCCTTGGCGAAAGGAATGTTTGGTAACTAATGTATGTTTATGCAAGATGATGCATTTATACGAATTGATATATTTCTATCATTTGTGTTGACAAAATGATATGTGTGAAAATGTATTGCGAAAAGGATTTCTTAAAACCTCACTAAGTGTTGTAGACTTGTGTTTTTAAATTCCATCTTTCAGGAATTAGGTGTTAAGGCTAAGTAGAGAAGAAGGGAAAGGCTTGCTAGACGAGTAAGCTACTAGGCGTTTAAGTTTAAGATTTTTTGTTTATTTTTGGTTAAGTGTTGTAATTGTGTAAAGTGTACTAAACGTCTTGTTAAGTTAATAAAAGTTTTAAGTTTGGTTATCTTATTTATGTTAAGGGGTTTGTATCGCCTAAGTTAAATGGTTAAATTTAAGTTTAAGAGACTAGGTGATTAAGCAAAGTTAAAGACCTCAAAGTATGAGTATCTTGGCACGCTTCCCGTTACGACACTCAAGTCGCACCGCGTCTCACATACTAAGCAAGGACTTGCGGAAGTGGGGTGTGACACAACCTTTATAGGAAAAGGCTAAATGGCCAAGAGTATGCTAGACAAGGAAGCTAGGCGTTAAGGAAATGTCAAGAACCTCCAAAGAGGTTAGTATGTGGCCAAGAAGGAATGTCAAGCGGCCAAGGGAGCAATTCGACCAAATGCTAGTTAAGATGGCATGGTTTGTTGAAGGCATTGAGGAATGTTTGGGAGATTATGCGAGCAAAAAGAAAGTTTTAGGTGTTCTTGGCAACAAGAATTTACCAAAGAACCCTTATGGGATAGGCGGCCAAAGATGACCTATGCAATATGAGGTAAGATGTAAGGTGGAGTACAAGAGGACAACATGTAAGACACCGAGGTTTTGCCAAGTAGGAGGTGTAAGGTAAGCAACATTAGTTGGAAAGTGATAGGTATGTGGGTAAGAGGCGAGAAGAAAGGTGTTAATCAAGGAGCATGTAAGGATCACTATATCCAACTTTGGATGAATGGTGTTCACAATCCACTCGGCCAATTGAGTAATTCCACTTGGAAAATCTCCTAAAGTAAATCCAGTATCAGGAGAAAGGCTTTCAGGAAGAAAGGACGCCAAGAAGAAAGGTGTTGAAGTGAAGAAAAATTCAAAGGTCATCCCCTTCCTCTTCAAATGCTCAATTTCATCATTCTCCCTTCCAAGTCTCATTGAAGGAAGCAAATCTTTAGAAAAAATCATCATGGATAGAGATGAAATAATGTCATTCAAAGTAAATCTTTTCACTCTAGTGCATTGAGGATAGGAATTTGAGACAAAAAAGTAAACTCAATTGGCTTAGTCTGGGAGATGAAAATTCCAAATTTTTTCACCGATTCTTGGCAGCAAAGAAGAGGAAAAACTTGATTGTGAAGGAATGGAATTCCCATAGCGGAAGCGTGTGAACGCTGTGCAAAAGAAATTCAACTTGAAACACAGAGAAAACACCTAAACATGCTTCCATGGTGGAAAAGAAGAAAAGAAAACTAACCTTTGTAGAACCTCCTAAGAATTCTCGAATCTCCCAAAGAACACCACGAGAAGAACACCACTAAGTCTTCCTTGTTATCCTCAAGATAGAAAAAACAACAGAGAGTTTGTGGGGCTTCTGTGTTTTTGTTTTGTTTAAAAGGAAAAATATTTGCAGAGAGATTTTTCTTCTTGGAAGCAATAGATCGTCAAAAAAAACTCACCCAGAAAAGATTGCATCCCTCCTTCTATATCTTAACCAAAAGATATGAAGAGAGATGGAGGGGGAAGTTATCAAAATAACTTCCTCCCTCTCCCATTACGTAGAATAACTCCCTTGGGAGTTATTCTTTTATTTAAATTAATATTAATATAAATATAATATAAATTCAAATTATATTATATCCTATATAATATTAATTTTATATTATATATTATATAATATTAATTTTATATTATATCATATAATATAACCAATGGTTTAGATCTTCTCATTTAATCTATAGTTTATTTATGAATCTTATTCATATTATTATTATTTGAATCATATCCAAATATTAACTTCTCTCATAAAAACTTTATATTATAATGTATCAAATACATTATATTAATTGTATCATATACAATTTATTCCCTTTAATCAATTTGAACGATTCAAATTAAACCAAAATAAATTTGATT